>JAOXYM010000023.1:8080931-8094418 GCA_028567055.1 Leptatherina wallacei
TGCGTGTGTGGGCAAGACCAGGGTGGCCTGATACATGAATGACTCTTGGCCTGAAAAAGTTTCCCAGTCCGGCCCTGGTCTCAGAGCTCCCAGAAATACAAGCATGAGCATTTCACAGAGCAATCTAAACTGCTGACGCCAGTAAAGGTTCAAATCAACCTCTGATCACTCACACAATACAGATCAATACGTATCACCCACTGCTGATGATACATTAATGACCAAAAATAAAATACAAAATATAAGTGTGTGGTGTAAAACATATAAAATTACCTCAGCTCTTTGGGATCAAAGACCAACTTGACATCATTAACGATGGTGGGGATGTTCTTCAGTGCAGCACCCTTCACCAAAAGAACAAAAGAGAAAATGACAAGATCAGTGTCATCTTAAGTTAAATGGCCTTGTCATTCACTAATAATTAGTCATTCTTTTAATGAGCAGTGCGTTACATAAATCCACATGACTTAATGAAGCAAGCTGAAGAACCAACAAAAGAAAATGTGTTTAAATGTTTTGTAGCTGGAACACGCTGATAAAAGGGATGATTGATGAGAATATGGAGCATGTGTGTTGTGATGTTGTAAGTACATTTTTGATGTGCCAGTCAAAAGTTCAGAAACGCCTATTCCCTCATTCTGAATGAGTAGACGTGTTGAAATGTTGACTGGTCCTGTATGGTGACAGTTACAGAAGGTCCAATCCCGTTTCTTAGTGTTCCCATAATTTCGAGACCTCCCTTTGAAACAAATGACAGGAGGCTAGAAGTTGAACTATTCCCATATAAAATCGGACAACCCCTGAAGAAGCCAATTTGCCACCAGTTCTGTTTACATCGATTGAAACAATATAAGCAGATGGTGTTATGAAGATGTGATCAATGCCTGGGAATGCTGTTGTATCAGTGTGTGCAGTATAGAAAAAATACAAATTTTATTGGAATTTACTAGATGCTAGTTGGTATGTATAATGTCAGTGCCACACAAAGATGATGTCTTTTCTTTATCAAAGACTATCTTTAGTGGAAATAACCCAAAAAAGAATCAGGCGAATGTGAATGGGGTTTTAGTGTTTATAGGAAACTCTAAAAGGCTGCACTTTTATTAACAACCTATCAATATCCAATGGCTTTGTTCAAAAAAGGGGGAAAAAAGACATTCATTCCAGCCACTGCAATCTATAAATCAACCACACGCTCAAGGTTTGACCCCTGTAAACACTAATCCTGTTCTCCATCTTTTACATTGTTGAATTTCAAATGTTTTTAATAAAGTGGGACCAACGGAACGATACTTTGATGAGAAACAGCTAAATGAGATGAATGCAATAAAGTCATCAAGTTTATGTGCGCAGTGACTGATTACAGAGGCTTCCATTAAAAATTGCAAAAATGACCCAAGTTGACACCTTCCTCCCTGACAGACTGCTGCTAAATGTCAGCCAAGAAGAGCTGGTGTGTTGATACAGCAACTGTGCAAATTTGCCTCAGCGCCAGTCTGTTTTACAGAGGTTAATCAACCATGCAGATGCATTCTGGATGTTAGCTTCTGATCACTGTGCATGGTTTGTTTCTGAAAACTTATCATAAATAATTACAGATGTTCAAATACGACAACAAAGATCAAGTAAAAAAAAAAAAGAAATCTGACTTTACATGTGAAAAAATATAAATTCCCTGCACACATCAGAAGAGTTCTACTTCAGAGGGAAACCATATCAAACTCCCTTTTTTTTTTTTTTCAAAGAGATGGTTTTGACACCCAAATGAAATTCTGCTTAAATCTACTTTGATCTTATTAGATATTTTTAGTGCTCTAATGTGCAAAACCCAACACCTTCTTAGACTTAAAACTGGATTAGAAAGATGCCTACTTTAGTGATGAACTCAGCTCTTTTCTGTTTTTTTAAAAAATGCACAAGTCTCCTTTTTAAAAAAAGCCATTTTAAAAGAATGTCTTTTTGTTCCGCTTTTTTTCCCCACCTGAGTGCAACAAACACCTGTTGTGCAATGATTTTTGGTTTGAAGTGCCAATGAAAATGTGTCTCAAGCCTGTGCCGAACAATTATCAAAAACATCTGTTTGTAAGAGTGTTCATCTAAGTTTAAGTGTGTGCGTTTATCAAAGGTTTTGCATGCCTGTGTGCAGGCCTGTCCAGATGTTCATCAGGATACAGTGTTGTTTCAGCAAGGTATAAAAGGGACTGCTCATTAGCTTCCATCTGTCACAGCGCTTTCACAGGGGGTGGATTTTAGGGAGAAAAAAAAAAAAGAGGGAAAAAAAACAGGATTCCTCGGTTTGATGGCCGTTCCTCAAGATCAGTTTTTAATTTACTGACAGTAAAGCTAATATCTCACCCAATTACACAGCAACTGACTCCTAATTGACTCCTGAGCTTCTCATATGGTTGAATGTGCACATGGATCTACTGTAGGTGTTCCAAGGTGCATGCGCCCTGTGATTATGTTATCTCTAAAAGCATAGGTGTATGAGAAGTGAGAGTATGTGTGGCTTTAAGTAAACAGGGAGAAAAAGCATTAAAAAAAGGTAAACATGTCCTTGTAGGTTCATTTCAAAACTGCGGTCATTGAGATTGGGGTGATGAACAGAAGAATGCATGAAAAACAGAAAGCTTGAGGGTAAAATGAGCAAATACCTTAAGGAGCAGCTAAAGAGCGGAAGACCAGAGGAGACCCAAACATCAGGAGAGGCAAGGTCAGAGTGAAACATGAGGAGGAAAACACATATGCACATAGAGGAAGAGACAAACAACACAGATCAACACACAACATACAGAAGGTGAGGATGTGAGAAAGAGCTAAAACACTTAAGCTGCACAAAAAAATATTAATTAAATCAACTGTCCTGGTGATGTAATAACTCTATCTCCTTTACTCTACTTGCAAGAGTTGCATTTTTCTATATTTCTCATGATGTAAACAACCCGCAAACCTAATTGTGTCTTTTGGTTGTTTTTTTTTTTTTATTAAGTCAACAACTTAATTAATCAAAGTTAATACAAGTCACTTACTGCCTTTCTGAAGCTGGCAAAAGAAAAAAATATTTTGGAACATTTTACTGACCCAACATTATCTGCCACACAACAGATTTGTTTAAAATCACATAACGGAAAAAAATAACAAGACGAAAAAAAACGTCACAGTTTTATTTTTACATAGTAATTTGGGAAGCTTCATATTTTTGGTGGAGTTGGATCAGAAGACTTATTCTTTATGCAGGACGAGTTAATATGGATCAAATGTTGTAGCTTAGCATAAAGACAAAAACAGATAGCCTACTCTCTGTCCAAAAATCACCTATCAGTACCTCTTGTATTGCGTTCAGATGACATGAAACAAATATTTGCCTTCAGACAAGTTCGTCCACTGAAGTGTTTTTACAGCAAGTACTACATATTTCCATACCTCACCTGACAAACGCACAGATTCTTCATAATCAATGATTCTAACCCTTGGTGCCTCAGAAAGAAGACGAATGAGACTTTACCGTTCAGTGCATTCAATACTTTAAAGAACCCTTGTCAAAAAAGTCCTCACCAAAATGCTTCTGGATGCAACTGAATAGCTGTACACAGACATAATACAGCATTAGATGGTTAATTTAACTTTTTGTAAATTCCTACTGTAAGTGTAGTAAATATGTATATCCTGGGCAAGATTCACAAGAACATGCTTAGATGCCTAACGTCAGTGGATGCTTGGAATTGTAGCAACAACCACAAAATCAGATGCACTATTAGGCTACTTGATAGTTTTCTCTGCTGCCACTTGAACAAGTTGAGCTGTTCTAAATTTTCCACTGCAAGCTAGCCAAGCAAACAAAGAATTCAATTCAGCAACACAACATGACACTCCAGTCAGGATAAACGAAAACCTAGACCGCTGACGCCTGAAAGGCTTACTTGTGAACCCAGCCTTATCAACAAAGAATCGAAGCAAATTTATTTGTTCATCGTTTGTACCACACCCCCTATTTTAATACTGACACAACAGCAGATTACCATAGCTATCCCGTTTCAGATTCTGCCTTTTTCACACTGATCCTCCTGTGTAGCACACCAACCCTGTTTATAGGTTAAGTGCTACTCATATGCGTATGAGTCGGCAACATATCTAGTCACCAAGCCAAAACTGCCATGCATGTCTTAAGTAGGAGGAGCTGCAATAAAGCAAAGCACTTTTACAAACTACGCCATCGTCAAGTTCCTCATTTCACAATTGCACACATTGATATGGCACTACATTTCCTGGGATATATCAATCTCAGGATATAAAATACATCTCATTTTGCTCTGAAATGGCATTACTGTCAGAAAAAAGTTTTAGATCAATAGTTGTGATTGGTCCAGTATACGTCTTGACACATTGCGACACAGCAAATATAACAAATGTCAGCATTTTATCAATTCCAGGTAAAAAAAATTGAATTTTTGCATTGAAATATCTACATAGTGTACCAGATAACCCTCCTTAACAACTGCCTTTTGTGCATAGTAAATACAATAAATATGAGTTCCTATTAAGCCAGCTTCAGAAACCTTATGAAGTTGATTTTATTAACTTGGACCAAAGCTTATAGTTGTCTCTTCTACCCGGACAAAGCTAAGTTAATCCTGTCATAAGCACTCAAAAAAAGTTAAATAAATCCACATTTTTTATTTAGTCACCATCATAACTATGTGCCAAGTTAACATGATGTTTCATATTTAATTTAATGTGCAGCCTTAACAAGTTTACAGAAAGAAAAAGAGAGTAATGACCTAGAAAAACTGCATGAAGAAAAGTGGAAAAGGTGAACAAAGAGGACACAGAGGCCATCGATAATAAGAAGGAACCCTGATATTAATGTCTAATAAGCTGCTGTCATAGTTATTATCTAACAAGACCCATGCATCTTTACTCAGATGTCCTCCAAAGCTAATCACTGTAGATTTATTTATGATTCACACAGCAGTAGTTATTTGCTATTCATGCAGCAGCAGACACTTCCTGGCACTGAGTTTGAGCAATAGCAAGCAGTGTGACTTGCGTGATAATCTGCCTACCTTCACCATGCCAGTGTTCTCTGAATTACTGTTCATCATGTCATTAAAGGATGTGAAAAGGTTTCTCAAGGACTCCATGAAGTCGGCCTCTCCTTTGTTCTCATAGAGCCTGGGAGGAGATGAAGTGGAGAGTTAGTCTGGCAGATGATCGTTAGGACGTTTTTTATTTCATCCCCATGTAAACAGCCCCCACCTGCACTGCAAATGACAGGGGTTTGATGCTTTCCCCTTAAATCATTGAACACAGGGAGGAAAAAAGTCTGTGTGTGTGTGTATCTGTTATCAATGCAAATATTTCTGGATCAAAACCACAGACATCACTCTAGCTGCCAGCCAGATTAGCATTTAAAACAACGTGACAAGACCCAGAAGCACCTGTCTGTTGTAATGTGGGCACATAAATCTGAAAAATGATTGATTAATGCTAGTAATGACTCTCCTGTAATATCATGCAAAGGAGCTGAAGGCAAATGTCACACTGAGGTTCACTGGCCTTACTTTTTAATCTGTTTGAGGTGTAGAATAACTCAATTCAATGCTTAGTTTGTTATGTGGGGAAAATACTGTTTAAAGCCTGTGGAAACTAGAAACCAATGATCACACAATAAACACGGACAACACTTCCCAATTTTCTAATTGTGTGGGAACACGAAGTAGGGCTTCCTCCATAATCCCCCCAAAATGCAAATGTGTTTTATCCCACTCGCAGAACCCATAAATCTCAACCAAGTGGTTATTAACTGGAAATGAGTCATGCTGCATTTTCAGCAATGTAATAAAAAACCAGGCTTGTTAGAGAAACTAAAATTTTTTGAAAACACAAACTGAACCAGAGGGAGGCAGGTCAAAGGGAGGTGAACTGTTCAGATTGCTGCAACTGCATTAGATTTCGCTTCCCTTCTTCCAGAGAGACGGCTTTTGTGATGCCACAATATCTCACTGGGATGCCGGCATTACATGGTATAGGATCGTCACTGTTGAGGGCTTACAGAAATCAAAGGATTATAGGCATCCGTCTCAGAGTTCCCACAACAACAATTACTTAAAGCTGTTGCTCACCCGCAGCGGCGAGCAGCTCAGTGAGCTCTGCACGGCATCATGTCACTAGAGGAAACTCTGTGATTAAGGTGCTCCACACCAATTTCATCCAACTGTTCCGCAAGCCAAACCCCTTGCTGATGTGGGTCTGGCACCTTCATGTCAAGCCTCCAAAAAGCCTCCAACGAACCAAAAGTTGACATCAGGAGGAATTTCAACTCTTGACTTGGAAGAAAATGACTGGATGTGGCAGAATATGCGAGGTAGAGGAGAGAGCGTCCTCTAGACATTTGGCAGAAAACCAATCAAACTATGTACTCTCAATTAGTCTTGGATCGTACATCAGCCCGTCATCCACCAAAGCTCTGCTCCACAGCTTTATGTTATCATCTATTCGATATCACTAAAGCCAATTTTAAATGCATCCATAAATATCTCCACGGGATCATTCATTTTTTACACCTTTTAACTTTATCCCAAATGCAGAGATAAGGAAACTGGAGGAAACTTGAGTTCATGCTGATGTATGAGTGTAACATCTGTGCAACATCACATTTGGATTTAACTAAAGATGACAATACTGTCACAACATCATGATGTACTATTATTTATGCAGCAGTACATACTGGTTGAAGAGGACTCTGGAACGCACGATGAACTTGAAAATGTATTCCAGAGCCTTCATTGCCTTCAGCAGCTGTTCTGTCAGCTTCTCTGCGTTGTCCACATAGTTCTTCAGGACTTTGGTCAGCTTCCTACAAACAATATATAAAGGCTGAGTAATGTGCTAATAAATAAAAAAAACAATAACAAAAAGGTATTTCATTTCTATTAGAAGTCCTTGATCTACTTGTACAAAGAGGAATTATCTCACGTGTATGCTAGTGTTGCGCTGAAATGCTTGCGAATGTAGGTCTCGAGAACGGGGTTAAAGTGCTGGAACTTTCTGTCTGCGATAAGTCCAATTATGAACACCTGTCAAAGAACAAAGACACGCTCATTAAAATGGAAACCATGAACCTCGTAATGAAGAGCACCACGTACTACCTGTCGTACTCAATATGCTGAAATAGATTGGGGAAATTACACAAGATGGCATTTGAGCAGAAAGCTATTATCTCTCAATTCTCTGGCCTGCGGATAATCTCGGACACCCAATAACACATTTTCTCCCTCCTTTCTCTGAAGAGAAAACTGCTCGCTTGAGATGCCCCCCCTGATGTTTGGACACGGCATGCTGGGAAGGATTCAGCATAATACTTTGTCATGTATTACATCCTGAATATACAACACGAGAGTTGACAAAGTTCTGTAATCGCTCTAACTTCTTTTTTGCCTTTGTGAAATCTACTTTATTTATCCATCTTGAAGGAAAATTTGGATTTTACTGTCAAAAAAAATTATGCGCCGCTACAAATTTATGCAGAACTATGCAGCAGCCATCTCACTTCAGATGCAAAGATTTTCTTTGCAAACTGACATAGGTATCGGCTAGAGGTGCAGAAATCGAGTAATTGAAAGTGGGTTGAAACTTTACAAATACGGTCATTTTTCAAATTGAGTAAGCTGAAGCACAGAGCACAGAACCAAAATCATTACATACATGCAATACATCCTGTTCCAAAACATGTTTGGTCTGCAAACGTGAGTAGATTTTTATTCTCTTGCTCAAGTGTCCTATAAACTACATGTAACATTCAAACATGCAGTACTTCAAGTGTAACTTAGAAATGTCTCTGTTAGCATTTGTGTGGAAGCCAAAAACCAGCTTATTTTCTAGCTTTACAGCCCTGGAGAAAGCCGGTTTGTTTGCTCTGATACCAAAATGCATAACAAGTGCTGGGATGTCCATTAAAGTCTATCCGAGTGGATAAAGTCAAACAATTAATATTTGCATCTGAGCTGAAGAAGTGTTTACTCCCACTGACAAGACTCTCCATCATGAATCATATTCCACTCCCATGTTTGCAATCATTGCTTACCAAGGCATCAAACACCAAAGTATCAAAAGTGTCACTGTCAGAGTTTTCCATCATGATGTTGAAGAGAGCATCCAGGGTGTCTTGCAGAAACTAGAAATGACAGATACAAAGCATGTTAAGGCAGGTTAACTATGGAGTAAAAAAAACGACATAAAAATACCTCTTCGCAGTTAAATCAGTTGCGATTTTGTTTGAAACAAAACTAGACTTTCCCAATCCCAAAATAAAACATTATTCTTTTATTGATTGTGCCCCAATTTTCTTTTATATGGTTAAGTATACTTTACTAAAATTCTTCCCTTATTTCTAAGGGAACACTGGCCCCTCAAACAAGGGCGCCTGTCCTGCAGATTTTGGTCAACCAGCTGTTGGATCCATATAATTTAAAATCAGGTGTGTTGGAGCAGGGAAGCACCCTAAACCTGCAAGACATTTGTCCAATGACGGCCAGAGTTTGAGATCCCTACCTTAAATCATCATATTAAAAGCAAACTGAATGAGTTAAAAATCTAATCTTGAAAATGGTCAATCTGAATTATGTTGAATAATAGTGCCAACATGTTGAACAACAACAGTTAGATCAAAACAACCATTTACCGTGTGTAAGAGATGGATGAAGTCGTCCAGCAATACAAAAAGAAGTCAGTGGAAAAGTCCCTCAACGTGTAATACTATTATGGACCCCTAGGTTTTTGACTCCCTTTCAAAATGTCAATTTTGCTCAATCATAAGTCTATAAATCTTTCCCTAATATCACTTTCATATCATTAGCTAAATTTATTCCAACTGTTCAGTGTGCTGGTGTTCATTGGTGTCTGTGACCTGACTTCACAGCTCATGTTGAATTTCAGCACAAGTAGATGGCATCAGCTAAATTAACACAAGAAAATTTGACTTGTGTCATCATAACTGTCCTCTAAAATCAGTTTCAAGAAAGATTTGAAGCGAGAAGACAGCAATGCAACTTTATTTTTATTCATATATATTCATTCAGAGCTATATGGCTTTGTTTCAAGTGATCATCCATCTTTCAGAAGACAGGCTTCATTCATTTCACTGAAGATGTCCATTTGGAACACAGGGGTCAGAGGTTTGAGGTTATCTTGGATGCCTGAAGAGACCCATCTTGGGTAATTTTCAAAGTGACTGCAGAATTAAATAGATATTAGACCTCAAAAATACATCCTGTTTGTCCAGTCAGACTTGAGATATTCAGGTGCTCTCCAATCAGGTTTCAAGATGTCAGTAATGACACAGCCATTGTTACAATGCAGGACTCACACTGTCACTTTAACTCTGCACAGTACAAACTCAGTTATTTTCTATAATAAATCTATAAGAAAAGCCTGTCAACAGAAGCATTATTTTCCCATTCTCTAGTGATCTAAAATACAGAGTCAACACAGCTAAATCTGTTTGTAAATAACATTTACAAAGATGAGTTTTTACTCATCCTTTATGTCTCAGAGAGCAGTTCTGGAAAAGGGAATAGCGTCACTTCTGAGGTGGGAAAAAAATACTAACGTTCTCTCAGTCAGAGGCACAGAAGGACAGGTGGGCGATGGATTTAAGAGTGGAGCATTTAAGTAACGACAACTCTCCAATAAAAAAAACACCCCAAGTATTCCAAAACACCAAATTCCTTCCATTTGTTATCAAAAGCAGGGGGGAAATAAGACAATTCCAGCTGTCACAGGGGGAAGGTAGGGACACCCTGGACAGGTCAATCACAGCCCACAAAATTACATGATTTTGTCTAGTCAGAAATGAACAAGACAAACAACGCCAACACTAACACACCTATGATCAATTTACAATCACATAATTGACCTTTTGTGCATATTTTTAACTGTGGGAAGGCAGTCATGCAGGCACAGGGATAATATGCTAATTTGCTGTGAGGTGAAAATGCTAACCCAAAAAGCCCAGATGATGTGCTTTCATGTTGCGATGGGTCAATGCCATTCTGGCCTTATACTTGTTACATAGGTGGTTATAATGCTGTGGCTGATCGGTCTGATTTCTATGATGCAACCAACCAACAAGTGAACTCGATTATAGTGCTGCATGCTCCTCATTACACCCCCCTTAACAGCTGTTAGCAAAGACAGTTGTATTTCCCTGTCAGCAGTACCTCTATAAACACTAACTACACACCCTTACTCTCTGAGGAAACACGCTCAGCCAATTCTGAAAACAAATGTAGATGTGTCAGAAACTGAGCTATTGCGACCCTGTTGTGCTCGGTCTGTCATTTCAGGATGGAAAGGATGCATCATGTTTGCATCAGGCACATTTTGTGGATTAAAAGAACAAGTCAGTTTTACATACAGTAGGCTGGGCTGAATAATATATACCAGGGGAGAGACCTATTCAAGCAGATACAAGAGAAATTTTTTCATAATACCAAGACAAAAATATTACCTTGGTATTTAAAAATTTTGCTGAACACTAATACCCTTACAGAACTCTGTAGAGACTGAGTGCTAATGTGGTGGGGAGAACTGAGCCCCATGGTTTGATAAAAACAGTTCAAAAGATCCAGACACATCTATCTGGCCTGATCAAAGCTATATAATGTCTTCCACAGGTGTGCAGCATCTCCCAGATGTCAAACAATCCCAAAACTTTCTCTCCAGACTTGATTTATTCATTTGCCCCACGCTGAGCACTTCAAAATCCAGGCTATGCTTCTGACAGCGGGTCATCTCCTCTCCTTCTACGAGAGATGTCTGATGCTATGTGTTACCTTCTAGCTGGAGACATCAAAACAAAAATAAAACAAAACAAAGCAGGCATCCCGATCTGTTTGACAGGCAGAGAAATCTATTGTTAAGTCACTGCAGCTTTCATGAACTTTATGGATTATTTATTTTACTTTTGCAGTTGTTCTGTATCAAACTAAAGGAACTAGATCTTTAAGGGTAAAAAAAGTGTGTTATGCTTGTTTGTTTATGGTCTTTGATTTGAAGGCACCAGAAAATAAAAGTTTCAGACCTTCACCACTTCGCCACCTTCCACTTTCATCAGCTGACGGAGGTTCTGCTGCAGGAGGCTGGTGTTGGAGCGCCATTTCAGCAGGCCGAGGAGATCAACTGTTAAAATTTAAAAAAAAAAGTAGAAGAAAAGTTGTTAGAAAAGATCTTAATACTTTAACCAAGAATATTTGCTTGTGCATTTGCTTGTTTAATTGCAGAGTGAGTCTGTCTGTGAGGTGTGGCATTAAGCATCATTCAGCAGGTTGCACACTTGTAGATCCATTTTTTCCAGAATGCTTTTCCCCTAAAATTTCTGCACAGAGGCTTGTCCATGCAACACACTTCTGTATGTACAAGGGAAGTTTGATGCTCTTCATGTTCACACAGACTTGTGATAATGCAAATCCAATATTTTAGGCCTTTTTGGAACCTTTGTCCCTAGCATCTCCCTCTCACTGGTCACCACTCCTGATTTGCTATGGGGTCGGTCAGTCAAGCATGAAAACACTATGATAGATGTCTATCATCAGTAAACCTGACAGCTTATCAAGGTTCTGTTACATAACCCCATCTAAACTACCAGGTATCATTCTCCCCAAGAAGATATGGATTTGGAAATTGAGAGTTTAGCACCTCAGAGACAAAAATGGAACACAATGAGGATAAATCATCAGACAGCTTGCTCCCATTGGGGCAGCGCTGTAAGAGGCCAAACTATCTGTAGCACACAAAACAGTAATGCACGAAGCGTGTGTGTGTGTGTGTGTGTGTGTTGGGGGGGTGATCTGGTTTGCTCTCGAGAAAAACACAGAGTGGCTCGACAAATAACATCTGTTTGAAAATGGATGCTTCTGCAGGAAGGCACATTTAAAAGATTCAACAAAACTGGTAGATAGAAAGAGAGGGATTCATTAATTTCCATCAGTGCACAACTAACATACAAAAAACTTCACATTGCCATTTAAATAATTGCTTGCAAGACATCTGTCCTTACCAAATCCTTTTGTTTATTTTAAATACAACCAGAAATTGTTTATTTGTCTTATCTTTATAAGAAAAACCTTGTGTGCAATTACGTTTAAAACTTCCAAAAGGAGCATGTAAAATATGAAAATAATTTCCCTACATGTTTTATCTCTAGCCAAGGTAAGAATAGTATGTTAATAAATTTCACAAGGTGAGGCTCTCTCCCAGCTCCACGCTTCTCCCCTCAGCCTCCGTCTAGCGTAGCACACTGCAAATATCCAGGGAAGAGCCGGCAACCACTTCACACAAGCTTCCAGCGCTGAGAGACCGCCTGCATAAATCCAGCTTAATTAAAAAGAGTGTTTCATCTCAGCAGTGGGGATCAGTGATGAGGTGTCATGTGTATAAAGCAAGCAGTCTGTAGCAAGGAGCATTCAAGTGCTCCTTTTTGTTCCTTTGCATGGGTATGTCTTAGAGATAAACCTCTAGGGAGCGACAAGTTAAGCTGTGGTGGATACGGAGTCAGTCAATAATGAAGCTCAGATTTTCAACAGCAATAGGTGGTAAGTTAGTTTTACAAACAGTTCATGTGTTTATTTTTAAAGATATAATCTCATGGGGGGGAGGGCTAAAAAAATTTTGACCAAAGCACAAAGTGATCATCACATTGTTTCTTCAAATCAGCAATCCAAACGACATACCAGCTGATGAAGGAATCATCGCACTACAATAAGCATAGAAAAGGAATCTTCTGAATATACAGTAAGTTTTGATAAGGCAAACATATAAAACCTATAGAAAAAGTGTTTCAGCTCTGTGTCTTTTCATTAAAAGAAGGTTTTTCCAAAGCGCTCAGTGTGATCTCTATTTCATCATATCAATGTCCAGTGATCAGCTCATCTGTTCCCAGCTACCTAATGATGCCTTACAAATGACCACCACAAAGAGCAAGGTAAATATCAGCACTGGAGCTGCTCTGCAGGAGCGAATCTACTCACCCAAGCCATGCACACGGACATGCACTCATTTCTATTAATCTATGGGCAACTGAGCATGCCAACTTTTCTGAATGAGCTTTTCAGAAAATCTGACACGCAAATCTGAGTTTGCTTTTTCCTAGAAGTTGAGACGGTAGTCTTTTTTGGTCAGACCTGGTGACGTTTACGGATCGCTGTCAAGGAAACAGGCACACAGAGGTAGTGGGTCTAAAACCGTGTTTCATGTTCAAATAAATAACAGTGATGTCTAAAACTTATACACTATGGTTTTTTTCTTACAAATGTCATCTTAAAAGGTGCATTGTTGCGCAAGCTTAAATTCTAAATACTATTATTTTCTTTCCACAACATCCTCTTACAATTGCCTGATGTGTATGATGAGCCAATCTCTATTCACTGCAGTTGCCTCTATAGTACTGTTTCTGCATGCTCAATGAGAGGGATTCGGGTTCGAATCCTCAG
>JAOXYM010000023.1:8094518-8114766 GCA_028567055.1 Leptatherina wallacei
ATGTTATTCTCAATTTTGACTCCAAAATTTTTATCTTTACTGCAAATGAATATCGGCCCTAAATATCGGTTATCGGTATCGGCCCCAAAAAACTAATATCGGTCGATCCCTAGTAGGAAACATATTTTAACCCTTGTATTGTACACATCTGATACAGATCCAGGTCGTCAAGGCAACGCAAAATAGTAAGAAAACCTGGACTTCATGCATTATGGCTTATTTGATGAATTGTCTAATCCTGTGCAAACATTGCGCACATAACACGGCTCTCTCCATCACTGATGTGTGTGTATGTGTGAACAGAGCCGTGAGGAACATTAATGTAAAAAAGTCTCCTGTCAAAATGACAAAATGGAGTTGCTTTAACAGACTGATGAAACCATTAATGTCTTCATGTCTGAAAAGTGCTAAAGAGGCGCAACGTTGCCCATCACTCTCATATGGGGAAAAATAAGAAACAAAGGCGAGGTGTACAAATGGGAACAAAGAATGGTGCTGAATCATATATTAACTTCTATATGCTGCATACTATATCTATACCACAACTGAGGTAATAATTTGAGATGCTAGTTTTAGACGCCTGCCATTAGCTAGTATAGAAGGCTCTGCTACAATAGTTTAAACATCTCTTTCATTGACAGCTACCCCCTGAGTAAAGTAGGAGGATACTCACTCAATTGTATTTAAATGAGAAGTTATGCTACAGACTGAACTTAACAAGCCTCAATGGGAATTTAACTACAGCAACATGGAACAACCCCCTCTTTCACATTATGTTAAAAAGCACTTTGCACAAACCGAATACTGTTCTAGGGTCCGCAGTGACCTCATTACTGGGGCTTTATGAACCGATGTTGCACAGGTTATTGGTGCGACATTCAGACAAGCAACAATAAAGAATTTGTTTTTTTATTCATGCGTGGCTTCATTAGACAGCAGGTATTCACTTCCACTTCACCTGTCTTATTATGGATGCTGGCATAGAAAAATTTTACTACTGATGGGGGGGGGGAAAAGCAACGGAAAATGTCATGTCTTTTCAAAATGTTGGTGCATAAAAGCCAACAGCTGCAGAAGATATAAAAAGTGTACACACCCCTGTTAAAATGGCAGGTTTTTGTGATGTTAAAAAAATGCAAAAGTTGTGGTTTGCAGAGAGCTTATAAAGCATCAAAGGGATCACATTGCCAAAAGGTATCAGTCAGGAGAAGGGTAAAGAAACTTTTCACAACATTGTATATACCATGGAACACATGACAGTCATTACAAAGTGGAGAAAATATAGGATAACAAAGACGTTGCAAAGAACTGGATGTCCCCCTCAAAACTGCTGTAAAGCTGCAGTAATTTCTGTCAAGTACTGGTTGTGTAAAACATGTAGTACACTCCAAGTTCTTTTAGTTGTTTTGTTTATGTACACCAGTCATTGCTCCCCTTACTCTCCCGTATTCTCCATATGTCTAGACTATGAGGTAGGGTTGCAAGACGGAAACCTTTTCTGACCAAGAAAGTCCAGCTACAATTTGCTGAAATCTCCAAAAAGTAAATGCGGGAAAATGTGCACTGGTCTGATGCGACCAATGCTGAACTTTTTGGCTAAACGGTATGTGAGGTGCAAAATAAAAAATAAAAAACTTGCCCACCAGAAGAACACCATACCCATGGTGCAACATGGTGGTGGCATATCATGCTTTGGGATTACTATCATATTTCTTAACCGTTTCTTTACCTTACCATAAAAATAAGATATAAAAGAAATGTTTTGGGCTTGTAAAACATCTTACTTCTTCATTCCCAAAAGCACTGGAAATTTACATTTAGGATGTAATTACGATGGCCACTTACTCTTGCAAACCAAAAAACAAAGAAGCATGCACAAAACATTGAATGAGTAAGAAATTAAAGAATACATTCATGGCTGTTCTGTTTGAATTAGACTGTGAAATCAGGAGCATTCGACCACTCAGACATAGTGAAAGAGCTTTTCACACAGTCCACACTGAAACAACCGCAATGTTATGAAAATGCCTAGGAAATGGCAGCTAGTCCAAAAGGGTTCACATTGATGCCAGTAGGGATTTAGAAACATGTAAGGGTTGGTGTTAAAACAAGATGCCAAAATCCCTAATCCATTAGCCAAAGGGCAGAGATTGGGATTTCCTTAGCTTAGTAAGCATAGATCTTTTCAGGGGCATGGGAAATACTAGGGGAAAAAAAATACTGCCAGATTGACAGCAGTAAACAGAGCAGAGCCATGGCTTGCTCAGCAGAGATGAAGAGAAATCTATGAACTGAGAATGAATGACGTAAGAAAAGCTGAGGAAACTAAAGTAGGTCAGACTGAGAAAGACCAAGAGGAAAACCCCTACAAGTGTCCAAAATGTATCTGGAAATATTTTTTTTTTTTTAAACAGCCAGAAGCAAACAAATGTCTCAGGAATTCTGCTTTAAGTAATGTATGGTTATTATTCATAGATTATCTGATTGACAGCCACAGTCAAAGGCTGTGGCCAAAAGCTGGATACCAGGCTAAAATACAGTGGAACACCTCTCTTCACCTCCAGTCAGAGCTCTTTTTGGAGTAAATAAAAGAAACTATTTTAAAACAACAGACTTTTTGTCGAGCCGGAATAAACTGGTTTTTGAGCTGTACGAAATACAGAAAACATTTTTGCCTCAAATTAATAAAATAGCGATTTTTCCACCCATTTTTATATTTGCACAGATTGGGAATAATGTGCAGCTTAAAACAATAAGAATGTAAAAAGAAAGCAGAAGTAATCAGGGTGCAGTAATTACTTTCTAACGAGAATAAATTACTAAACTCGCACATAAAAGTGGTAAAAAAAATACATGAAATTAATATAATGAGGCTATTTGGCTCTGCTATATTTGGAAATCACTTTTTGAAAGTTCAGAGCCAAAACATTTTCCAAGCTGAAAGAAATATATCCAAACTGAATGCATCAATCACCTTACATGATCAGAACTTGGGTGTTTTTTGGGCTCCTCTCTACATAACCTTCAAACCTTAATTGCTTATGACACATTGCAGGTGTCTTCCAACCGAGCTATACTTCAGAAAGGGGGGCTGTCATACAAATGTTCATTGAAATATTGATGCAATTACCGTTCTGTGTAAGTTTGGTGGAGCAGACAAGGGTGGAGATCTGGAAGGAATCCTTGCTGATCGTGCAGGTCCCCAAGTTCTGGTTGCTTTTCCCAGTGGTTGAGTAACCCTTCTCTTCCAGCTCCAGCTTGGTGGAAGGTAGGTTCAAGTAAAGAGATGAGTCCTCCAGTTTCTTTGCTTCTGCCTAGTTTCAAAGAATAAGACTTGATCAGTTTATCAGTAGAAATCTGTATCAGATGTTCATGTCATAGTAGTGTTATGTTCCATCTATTGTAACGGGTTTTATAAAATGCATTCTACTTGGATACATTATTTTAGACATTTTTCTTCATTTGCCAGGTGTTGTGAGAGTAGTAAAACATGCAGTTCAACACAATGACTATATAAAAAGCATCACAGAAAAATGTATCAAATATAGTGTATTTTTTGTCCAACTTTTTAATAGACATGAATAGGCACCAGAACACAAAAGGTATCATTATGAGAGGAATTTTAATTGAAAGGTAATTCAGTTATGGGGGTTGATGTATATCTGCTCTAAAATTTTCTAAAGATGGCAGTAAAAGCAAACTAATACTTTCGAAGAAGTACAACTAGTTTCATGGCCAAGGCGCATAAGCTGCCCCCCACAAGTAGACAACCTGCAACAGAGAAAGCAGTGCAGGGAAAAGACTTGCTTCCAACCACGATAAAGCTGGTTTGTCCATATTTACCTTATACACGATGAGATCGTGCTCGCCATCTCTCAGGGTGGTTCCATCGTATCTCATCAGTTTAACAAAAGACAAGGCGAATATCTTCTCTGACTTATCTTTGGCTGTGTGGGGGGAGAACACGAGGAAACAAAAAACTGTCAGACTGAAGATGTTGATGATGTTGCACACAAGTGTAAATTTAATTTTTGTGCAAATTTGCAAACCGAGAGATAAAATCACGCATGCATGCATGCAATATGTTTATGTGCATCATCAGGAAATTTCCAGGAAAAGCAGATTCCACTGATGGAAGACCACACAGCATGGCTGATTTCATAGACAAGGCATAGATTATCTCAGCACTGCAGGCTCTGATTCAGCTCCTAAATGAGCAAATTTGCTCCCAAACATTCTTATGTGTTTACTAATGTTATGGCTTTATTTTTGAGAACTGCAGCTGGAAATAGTTTGCATAATCCAACATGAATAGAAAAAAAGGTGCATGTCCTTTGTGTACACATGTAATAATGTTTGGGGAGGGGGGCATAAACAAGGAATGAAGTTTGGTTGAAGTGGCATATCAGCAATGTGGATTAACAAGCTCAGATTTACGTGATTCATCCAAGTATATTTTGCATTCTGGCTGTGTAAATCCCCTCATTGGTTTGCTGCCTGCAACCTTGTCTGTAAATAATTGCTGGGTTGAGAGGAACCAGCGGAGGGGAAGCACTGTTTGCATGCCACCCAGTTACCAAATGCATCGGTATCTTCTTAAAAAGAACAGAGAGCTCAAAAACCCTGCATTTGGGGGGGAAAGGGATCACTTTCAAGATGGAACCGCTGTCACAGTCACGTTTCTGTGATGGTTTTGCTGAATTCCATTTCTCAGGTGACATAGATTTCACTTCAAATCTATGTCAAGTGCGCTTTGCCACATTTAAAACCCACAGCTCATCGGGTAAAGAGGGATGATGACAGATGAAAAAGCAGTGAAAAGATGGCGCTGATGTTACGCAGCAAAAAGCAGCCATCTGTCTGATGAGGCCTGTCAGTGTCGGAGTAGTAGTCTGGGGCACTATGTTAGAGCTGGCCTAGTTCTCAACCAGGAGAGCCGAGACACTGAGCACATGAGCTCCACCAGTGGCCTTGATGAGCAGCTCTGTCACTCTGCGTTTCCCACAAAAAAGTTCAACATTTGCTAGGAGCGCAGTGGAAGGAAGCAGGATGGACATGGGAAGATGACAGCAGCAGCAGGCCTGGCGGACTATCTCTGTGCAGCCAACTAAATGCAAACATATAATATCTGTACCCTGCCTTTGAAGGATTAAAATCAAGCTGTGAAACAATATGGATCAAGTAACAGGCATGTTTATAAACCAACATGTAAACAGAGTATGACCAAGGTTTAATAATAATCTGTATTTGCATATTGAGACATCTTACTATCAAAATCTCCATTATTATCCTGCTGTCAAACACAGCTCCAAAATGGGATAAAACTTTAAGTCTGGCACACAGTGACAGGGAGGATAAACTCATGCGGTACCACTGTAAATAAATCCAAAATAATCTGGTCATTACACCTTCCAGCATATGCCTCTATTGTCAGTGAGAAGTTAAAGTTTGGCAGAATCAGCATGCCCCTGCAGTCCCAGTGTCACTTGAGGTGAGCTTCTCGAGTAACCGCTGCAGACAGATAACAGCAAATCACAGAGTTAAAAAAAAAAAAAAAAAAAAATCCTAACAGCATTAGTCTCCAGAGAGGTAAGGTGTCAAGCATGACAAGGAGGCTCTCCAAGTGGATTATAAACCAGCACTGAGCACTGCCACCTGGCAATTTCCTCCACACCACCTGCATGCAGGTGAGGAGCAGACAGCTGGAGGATTTTGAAACAAGATGACGACAGCAGCTGTGGGTTAGAGAAAGGGTTCACTTTCTCTATGATATCCTCCAAGCTCTTTGAGTTGTTTTGTGTAACTACACCCGTCACGGGTCACTGTTTTTTTCTGTTGTACTACTCCTGCTGCTGGAGGGTAGGCCTGGCCATGTAGCAGGCAGATGGGATGACAGGTTTATGCCAGACATCTATGCCCTTTACACATCATCAAAATTAAAAAAGATGGGAGAAAAAAAAACAAAAAAAAACAGAAGGACATACAACACTAAGCTTCCCAGCATCTATAAATAAAAGGTATTTTTCACATTACAACTGTAGTCTCGGACAAGCTACCTCTCATGATGCTGCTTTGTGCAGGAACATAATACCTCTGATTAATGTGACAAAGGGTGAGCAACAAAGTATTTATCACTGCAGCACATCTGTTTGGATCAGATATTTTCCATTGTATTTGTTGTAGATGGATTAGCAGCCAAATGTACAGCCGGTCATCAGGAAAACTGATTATTCACAAACTGACATTTATACTCACAGTCCTGTGATGAGCGGTGGCGGAATGTGAACCGCAAATGGCTCCGGTTCACGTCTTCAATAGGAATAGCAACCTGAGATAAGGGACAGAATGGGGTCGTGTGACATTCACACTCGTGAAGAAAATGTGCTTTTTCTTTGTAGAATTGTTGAATTGTTTTAGTATTGTCACACATGTATTTCTCAGCATGTTGACCTTTGTTTTCTATAATGTATGCATCAAAGATTTAAAAAAAAGCAGGATTTTCATTGTTGACCCAGTTTCTCCTTGTACATAGTTCCAAATCATTAATGAACACCTAAATCGCTGCTAACAGACCCCAATTGAGCCAGAACATCATAACTGGCAACCATGCTAAATAACATGGGGCAATAATGCACTGTATCTGGCAACTGACAGATCAGTGAGGGTTGGAAGTTCCCAGAATCTTCCTTTACTGGGTCAATATTCATGAGGACTAATGAGGGCCCTCAGCTCAAATCTGCTATTGCACTGCAGTCATGGTGGGAAATAATCAAAGAAAAACTGCAATGACATAAAGGGAAGCCGAGACACACACCTTTATCGTTTCAAACCACCGCGGTTGCTTTACTTGGTAGTAGATGACAGACTTGTACTCATTGATCCCCTCATCCCCAGCTCCAGGGAAGATGACATTCTGGATAGACAGAAAGAAAAACACATCAAGTAATTCAATATAACTGGTTATCTGGTTAAGCAGGCCTAGCTTTAAGTTAATTAAAAGCACAAAAAAAAAAAAAGATGGTTCACCCATTACTATTCAGTCAAAACATTAGCACGCTCACTGCATGTGGAAAATTGACTTGTACTTCTCTCATAAAGTACACGCCCTCAGGCATAAAATCTTAATCTAGCAGAATGGTCTTTAAAAGTCTGGATGTACTTTATGCATGAGCACCTATGTGTTAGCTGCCAATCTCATGGCAGCACTTAGAAAAAAAATTAATTAGAAATTAATTATTTAAAAAAGGAGCTGCCGGGGCTCCCATGCAGCGAGACGTAAGGGGAAGCCGGGCGCAGGAAAAAGCAGACCAGCTGGTGCTGGTCAATCCAACCATGTAAATGGGTCTTTCTACTGGGTCTCCCCTGCATCTCTATAATAGGTCAGGGTGCATATGTAAAATACTACCTGCTTCATTAAGGGTACTGGCACAGAAGATGGAGTGACAGCGGGTGGTACGCATGCCTTGTTTTTTCTATCAATCTGTGCTCGGCCAGGCTTCCTCTTTCCTCCTACTACTCCAGCTGACTCCCTGGCCTGCGAGTGTACTGCTGCTGAAATACTCCTACACTAATGGTTTCTGACAACCAGCAATTATGAGGAATAACAGACCCTGTCTCCCCCAGCTGTGTTGAGCAGATACAGGGGGCTGCAGGTGCTAAATCTAGCAAATCTGCCCCCTTCACAGAGTGGCCAGGATTCCTGACTGCTTCAGATTTTAGAGAAGTGGCTGCTGAGGTCTCGCTGTGGGTGACATGAGGTCTCTAGAGGTGTGCTAATATGTCAAGGTGATGAGATGTCACTGGCCAGCCTCATCACAAATCCTGTGTGTAAAAATAGGAAGGATGACAGTGTCCAGAGGTGGAAAGAGAGAAAAGAAAGAAGAATAAAGGTAGTAAGAGGCCTCAGATAGATACAGACACACACACAGAGAAAGTCACATGAAGTAAAACTTGCAAAGTAAGCATATTTTAAAAACCTGCTTCAATATAAGTACTTAAAGTCAGCAAATCAGCTGATGGGAGTTACGTTAATACATGCATAATGGCAAGATAAAAATATCAAATAACATTTTAAGTTACGATAATTGCTGGGATAGGCTCCAGCCCACCCGCAACCCTTAATTGGACTAAGCGGTACAGAAAATGAATGAATGAATGAATGAATGAATGAATGAATATTTTCAAAGTAATATCGGGATTAGGGGAATTAAGATGCATCCATATCAAAGAACTGGCTGAAACTGCATCAGACATTGAAGTGACAGATGAGAAGCAACAGTGCCTCTTATCTTAGGAGAATTTCCTTTCAGCCCCCCCTAAAAACCAGGAAGGAAGAAGGAGAATTCAACCAATTAGCACTGATCTGTAGAAGGCTGAACAGATGAGATACAGCACTGCTATTTAAAATTGCACGACGGGGGCTCCAGTACTGCACCAGCAAGATGGTCACGACTCTTTATCCATTTGACTGCCGTCACTGACTCTGACCATTATAGCTCATGTGTTCTGACAACCTTAAAATAAAGATATGCATTTAATTGTTAAAGTGACTCAGACAGAGGCGTAAAAAAAAAAATGCATTAGATTCAGCTGTACTGCTGATTTTTGTTGGGATATTTTCAAAGTTATATTCTTGTTCGTTTTTGCATGAGTAATAAAATTAGGCTGTTATACCAGCACCAGTCTGAGATGGATAATTAGCCAATCCATGCATATAATAATATGCAAATAGTTATGCTGTAATAAACATAATATAGTGGCTGACAGATGCAAACATGGGCGTAAAGACGCACAATCTAATTCTAAGTTTATGATTATAGAAAACTGATCATCTGCTCAAATAATCAAGGAACAATATGTTTGGTTATCTCCTTTGAAGGGTGTATTACATACATCATCAGCCAACACAAGATACAATAGGCATTTCTGTTGACTATGGTAAGATTACACACCATGGGACAGAAGTCAGACCCAAACATTTTAGGTATAATCAGCAATGATTCTTACACTTCCCCTGCCTGCTGGGCTAAATCATTGACAAAGCTTCTCAGTTTAAGACTAATGAGTATAATTGATGCAGCCATGGGTAATAGAGCTCTCTCCTGATTCACTGTTTGTAGGAAGACTAGTTACAACCTGAAATCTGTCATCTCAAATTACCGCTAAATCTATTCTCACTCCAATTACAGAGTACTTCCTACTACTACAGTGGGTATTTAAATTAAGCAGAAAGGAGATCACTGCACAATAACTTCAGACCTTTTACAACTCAAAGACAAAACTAAATGGCTACGAGTGTAGGCTTATGAACCTGACTTAACAGAATGTAGCTTAAGACTGTAGATAAAGAAAATGGGTCTGCTTTTGAATTACTTCCCTGTGTAAGAGCTTAAAAGGTAAGAATTATATGAAAGAATCACATTGACTAAGGATTCTATATGCATGGAGCAAATGTGGGGAATGGAACAACACATTTAAATATGAAGAAAGAGAAAATAATCACTGGCCTCTGTATTAGGTTCAGTTGTTCAATTGCTTGTTACGACAAAAAGCCAATCAGCCAATCACATGGTAGCAAATCAATGCATTTAGGAATGTAGACATGGGCAAGACGACTTGCTGATGTTCAAAGTGAGCATCAGAATGAGGAAAAAAGGGGATTAAAGTGACTTTGAATGTGGTTCCATGGTTCCTGGTGTCAGACAGGCTGGTCTGAGTATATCAGAGACTGCTGATCTACTGGGTTCACACACAACCATCTCTAGGATTTACAATGGTCCGAAAAAGAGAAAATATCAAATGAGCTGCAGTTGTCTGGACAAAATAGGTCTTGTTGATGTTAGAGGTCAGAGGAGAATGGGCAGACTGGTTGGAGATGATAGAAAGGCAACTGTACCTCAAATAACAACTGGTTACAACCAAGTTATGCAGAATGCTATCTCTGAACACACATGTCTGACCTTGAAGCGGATGGGCAACAGCAACAGAACACACCAGGTGACACTTTTGTCAGCTAAGAACAGGAAGCTGAGGCTACAATTCACACAGATTCACTGGAACTGGACAGTAGGAGATGGAAAAACATTGTCTGGTCTGATGAGTCTTGAATTCAACTGCAACATTCAGACGATAGGACCAGAAATAAGATGAAAGCATGGATCCATCCTGTCGTATATCAACAGTTCAGGATGGTGGTGGTGTTATGATATGGGGGACATTTTCTTGGCAAACACTGGGTGCCAATTAAGCATTGTTTAAATGCCACAGCCTACCTGAGTACTGTTGCTGACCATGTCCATCCCTTTATGACCAGGTCCTCATCTTCCAGCATGACGATGAGTTCACTGTAGTACAATGGCCTCCACAGTCACCAGATCTCAATCCAATGGAGCAGTGGTTCCCAACCTTCTTTCCATGGGGACCCCTTTCATCTAAATCCTAAAAAGTCATGGATCCCCTGCTGAAACCATGCTTGGTTTTATGCTGTTTATGCAACATTCTCACCATTAATAATGTATTCTGGTTCAGTCCTGTCCTTCCATTAAGCCAGAGATGAATTAACAACATATAGCCTTACTTTTTTTTCTTAAAATATGTACAATGTGTGGACATTAATCACAATGGCTCTGAATATTCAAAGCCTCTGGGATCCCCTTTGCTCTTTGGGGGACCTTTGGGACGTGGTGGAACAGGAGATTCCCATCATGAATGTGCAGTCAACAAATCTGCAGCAATTGCGTAGTGCTTTTTGCAATTTTTGGACAAATAGACGGCTTCAGTCATCTAAAAATCAGACAGAAATCAGCGTAACAAGAGTTTCTATCTTCACCTCCCTGGGAGAGGTTTAAAAAAAAAAAAGCTAATAAATTCATGTCCATCACAGATCAAACTGAATCTACCATCATTGTAGTCATTCCTGACAAATGACTTTGTAGGTTTTATTAACGTCAACGTGTTATACAACATCTGAACTCTAAGAAAATTTAGAGCGAGTTCACTCAGAAAACCGTCTTTAATCACTTCATTAGGTCATTACAGAAGATAGATGATGTTCTTTCCGTTTTTGGTAACAGCGTTTCAGTCATTTTTGGAAAATTAGCCCACACATCATGTAACATGACTTCACAGCTGAGTGTAGCTGTCACATTATGTTTAAATGACCGTTGCACAAGAAAGACGACAGGAATTACGGCTGAAACGAGTGGATTTGTAAAACTGTGGATGCTGCCGGAGTGAAACCTGGATCAGGTGCCGCTTTGCTAATTGCAACATTTTAAAATTGAAATTATGATTTAAAAACGATTCATTGTTCAGCCCTACTACTCATCATACCCAAGCAGGAGGGAAGTAGGTTTTATGACCAGTACAACATTTAAATCCTCCAATGTTGGCCATATCTTTGAAGGTAAGGAAGGAACAACACACATTCCAGACACAAACAGCCTGCTCCACTTCTACCCACATGCATTTTATAGCAAATAGCCCAAAACCTCTAATGTGCCCCGTTAACATACTTATGATGAGGAACAACAGCTTAAGACAACAGGAAGTGTCAATAATTAAACATGAGAGAAGAAGGGTCACTGAGACTCAAGATGAAGCAAGATTCATTAGGACATTAAACACTGCTGGTTTGGCACATGAAAGGTAGAAAGAACTCCAGAAAGAAAGAGCATTTTGCATTCTCCTGCTTGCAAATTGCCAACCACCGTAGGAATTCATGTTTAATTGTGTATTTCTCCTCTGATTTTGGAAAGGTATTTGGTGCAATTAAAAACTACAAAATAGCTCATTTGGATGCCAGACTTCCCGTGAAGAGAGACAACAGGTACCGTATGATTTAAATTTTAAAAAGCCAATTACAGACTGACCCCAAAACATTATTAAGTGACCTTTGCAACTGAGAGTTGCAAATAGATTTACATTTGCTAACAAACAGTCAGCTAACCTTATTAGTAAAGCTAATTATCCACATAGAAGAGTGCTGATTCTAAATACCTCATTGTTATGCGAGCAGCATCAACTGTCCACATGCTTGAGCCTGTAAGTGACTGACAATGATAGAGGTTGATTCTAATAGTGGGAAGGCAGATTTTGGGCTACTCAATCAAACACAAAGCAGCAATATTGCAGTCTGTCATTGCTGACAGGCGGCAGAGGCGTACAGTATGGCCTGTGTATCACACTGCTTTATGGGAGTCCTGGTCAGTTAAGCAGCATGCTGAGCTGTGTGAGATTAAAGAAAGCTGGGTAAATCACAGACTGTCTGAGAGACTGATTGGTTATAGCGCCTGTGTCCTGAATGCTGAGAAGGCGCTGATCCCGGGAAAATTACCACAGCAGGAAGTTAACATTCCTCAGTCGTACCTCGAGTTTCTTGCCGTCCTCATCATAAACGGACATGGTCACCTCAACGTTTTTGGGGGTCGTCTTGCTCCCCTTGTCGAAATCCCCCTGAACCAGCGTCACATAGATGTCGTTTCGCACGTCACCTTTCGTAAACAGAAAAAACACGTGATAAATCTTCACAAAGCTTCACAAAGCATATTATTCATTCCTCAGTGGAATAAGTAGCTATTCTGATAGCAAATATGTTAATGAACTCTCATACATTTTTTGACATTGTGTGAAGTGTTAGATCAAAGTCAAGAATTAAAATCACTTCTTGATAAAAAAAAAAATCTAATCTAAAGGCAAGGCAAGTTTATTTGTATAGCACATTTCATTAACAAGACCATTCAAGGTGCCTTACATAAAACATTAGAGCATAACAACAGAGTGCAGAAGAAGCATTAATTAGAACATAAAAAAAATAAAGATAGGATAAAATGCAAGAAATAAAAGTTAATTGCAGTTTTTCTGGGAGTTTGTTCCACATGTGAGGAGCATAGAAGCTGAACGCTGCCTCTCAATTGTTAGTTATGACTCTGGGATAAGAAAGTAGACTTGACCTTGATGACCTGAGGGATCTGGTTGGTTCATAACGAACCAGAAGAGCCTGAATGTATTTTGGCCCGAAACCATTCAGTGCTTTGTAAACTAGCAGCAGGATTTTGAAGGCAATTATTTGACAAGCAGGAAGCCTGTGTAAAGATCTGAGGACTGGTGTTATGTGATCCACTTTCTTGGTATTAGTGAGGACTCGAGCAGCAGCATTCTGGACTAAATGGAGCTGATGGACTTTTTAGGGAGACTTGTAAGGAAAGTGTTACAGTAGTCTAGTCTACTAAGATGGACAAGTTTTTCTAAATCCTATGAAAACATCGGTCCTTTAATCCTTGAGATGTTCTTTAAGTGCTAACGACTACACCCAGGTTTCTGGCTTTGCTGGTGGTTTCTAACTTACTGGTTTAAAGCCGAGTGATGACTTTTAATCTTTCTTCCTTGGCTCCAAAAACTATCATTTCAGT
This sequence comes from Leptatherina wallacei, assembly GCA_028567055.1. Taxonomy (NCBI): domain Eukaryota; kingdom Metazoa; phylum Chordata; class Actinopteri; order Atheriniformes; family Atherinidae; genus Leptatherina; species Leptatherina wallacei. The sequence continues at coordinate 8,107,928 of JAOXYM010000023.1, forward strand.
TTTGTCTTCATTTAACTGAAGAAAATTCTGACACATCCAGTCATGTACATGAAATGTGATATTCAAATAAACTTGCCTTGCCTCTAATTTGATCAATTCATCTGTTCAGTGTTTGGATCAGACTATAGTCTCCTGGTGAGATGGTCATGTAGATTTGTGTGTAATCAGCATAGTTGTGGTAACATACTTTGTGGTTTTTCATAATTTGAGCGAGTGGGAGCATGTAGATGTTGAACAGCAGTGGCCGCAAGATGGAGCCTTGGTGAACTCCACAGGTTATTTTAGAGCTTTCAAAATTATTGTTACTTATAAACCCAAAGTAGTCTGTGGGTAACTTTAAAAGCAGAATTGCAGATTCAGGAAGCAAATTAGAGGCTTTCTTGTAATACTCAACCTGGCATAATTATCTCCGGGAAGCCCATCTTTCGAGCCACGGCTGTCGATCGATCCACCAGGTGAGGGAAATCCTTCCTTATCTGATGGATGTCTCCAGGAAGCAGCTTCAGAGTAACCCACAAGCCTGATGATGAGATCCAGACGAGCAGAGATGGTGGAGGTGAGGGGTGAGATAACATAATGAGAGGACAGCACAAAAGAGAAATGCCACAGGAAAACACCAAATACAGATTTCATCTTGTGATTTCTACTGGCAGTCATCAAAGTGACATGTAATGGCTCTAAAGAGAGACACTAAATGGAAACTACCGGAAGGGGTTTAATTAGGAAACCATAACAACTAAGAATAGAGGTGACTTACTCGTGCAAAGCTCAGAATATGGTGTAAGGTGTGAGGCAACAAAAGCTATAAAATGTTATTGTTAGATTATAAAAGGTAAGAAAATCTGCTAATTTTGTATTCAAACATTAAACCTCCAACAAATTAAGAAACGTGGAACACAAAAAGAGCATATAATGGGGCAAGTTTGACATAAAACATTGGTTTTATTCGGAAAAAATCACAGTTTTGTCCCGTTACTGGTTAACCAACTGCAAAAGTGTTATTTTTTATGCAAGAGATGAGTCTTTGACTATAATTCACAGTAATTCGAAAATGCAGTAAGATTCTGGTGTGTATCCATAGTTAATTTACAGCAATTCATTATAATGAATCCTCTTTTTCAGCCCTGAGCAAATCTTCTATTTAAAAAAAATATGCTCATAAACACCAAACTCCCTCTGTTCACTTTCTTTGTTTGTAATATGAGAATATATTCAATTTGTGGTTGAGTATTTAAAATAGTGAGGTAAAATAGTGAGACTCAACAAAGAAGACTTTGTGGGGTCATGTTTGCAAACACTTTCACAGTAATTGCTGATTTTTCTCCTGCTTGGAAGACATGCTTCTAGTTCCTTTGCTGGGAGCTCTATAAGCACATTTTAAAGGCGATATCTCTCCCTCTTTATATTCTCTTAGGGACAACAAAGCATCAAAGTCACACTTTTTAACAAGACATGAAAAACAAGACATCCAATCAAAGCTGTGTGCTCCTTCATGGGCCACCAAAAGTGAGCAGCCTTTGTTGACCTCTGTGGCTTTTTTTGCTTTCATTTTGCAATGACATTACATTTATCCAAGCACATCTTTATTGGGCATGACAATACCACTGAGACTGTAACATTACACCCCCTCCTCCAAGCAGCATCAATCCCCAAGATGGCAAAAGATTGTTCCTCTAACACAGGTGTCAAATTATGGATAAGACTTTGTGCTTGCAGAAGACTCGTCAGCTTATTTAGCAGTTGCATCACTGGAATGCTGTAGTCACAGAAACACGAGCAACAATTTATGGTGTGAGCAGTAATTTGGAATGTGTGCAAAAAAGAATCGTGGACAGTTTCACCCCCTTTGTGATATTCCCACTAAACTTTGGTACAATTTGGACATTTCTTGTAGAAATTTTTCATATTTAGCAAAGAACAATTAAATAATAATTGATCATTGATAATAAATCTTGACAACAGGTAATATTCTATTATAAATTACTGCCACAGTCGAGGATTGCTCATGAGCAGATGAAAAGTGGCAACTTACTTTGGTTTCCCTAGTAATTCCATTAATGCACATATTGCATTTCTTAGAAAATTGAAAAATGGTTGACAAAAAAATATTTCACTGATAATTTAACAAATGGTTTTCCAAAAGACTGCAAAAGCATTACGAGTGTAAGGCTTCTCCTAATTTATGATCAACTAACTACTAAGCCTGACACGATTATGACTGAGCTGACTGCCATATTTTTTACAATTGTCTGCACTTGTATGACAGTTAGAAAAAAAACAATGTTTTCTTTTCCATCATCATTAGCAGCACAAACGGTTTATCCCGAAGACCTCAACATCTAATAATCAACTGACTTAAAGAATAAAAAAAAAAAAAAAAAAAAAAAAAAAAAATCAATCTTTAGGGTGTACTATGGTAAAAAAAACAAAAAAAACTAATACCAAATACAGCCACACATTGGGGGGGATTTGGTCCAGTTTTTATTTCCACAGTTGATGTTCACGCAAGCATTTCACAGCAGTAGATTTTATACTGGAGAAGCATTTTCACAGCTGGAAATGCACAGGAGTGGCTGCCTCCTACAGAGACACAAAGTCATGCAAAAAGAACACTGTGGAAATCGCCATATATAGCATGTGAACCTCTATGATCAATGATGTGCTGTGTTGATATCAATGCCAATACAGAATGATCTGAGTGTGCACAATATAACCAGGACCAAGTGGAAACCAGAACACAGCTCTGTAGAAAAGGAAATTGTAGAAAATACTACGGAACATTTTCTACTACATTTGAACATCAACTCACAGCTGATATTACGGAGATTTCACGAGGGGGCTTGGGTAGTTTCCACAGAAAATCTGGAGTGAATACCCGCAGACATTTATATTTCAGAACATTTCCAGACTCTTCTGTCAGGCTCGGGCTACATCCATAAGGAAACTGAACTGAATTCATTAGTAAAAAATTATCCTTAAAGACTTTATTGTTTCAAGAAACATGTGCACACACAGAAAACCACTGAATATGCCATAGTATATGCCAGTCCTCTAAGTGGCGCTGTAACGCTGCCACAGAAATACACCAAAAACAAAGACGACATGGGGCATGTGCATAAACTCGTGTTAGGTAAACAAATACACAAAGAAAATGATGTTAGAGAATTGAGCTAAAAAGGTGATATTGGTGTGGATTTTTGCTGTAAAAGCAATACCATGTTCAGTAGCTTCGGCAGCAAGAACACAACACTGTCATCCGCCATTGCTGCAGCTGTTGGCAGAGTTTGGGCATGCAGGTTAAGGGAGAGGTGGATCTATGGCGTTATCGCTTATTTACTTGTTCACTTTGGGACCAGGTTTATTTTGCATTGCATTTTCAGGCTCCCAAAACACAATTTTTATATGGATGAGAATTCCAAATGATAAAAAAAAGAAAGGAAAAAAGAAAGACGGCAGAGGCAGGTACCAGCCCCCCTAATATAGGGGTAAGGTAAACACTGTGCTGCATACCTTGTTATTTATGGGAACATTCAGCTTAACCTGCCACTAATCAGGTTTTTCCAAAACTTCCGAGTCCAAGTTTGGATTTTACGTAAGTTTTGTTTTTATTTAATCTTACAGAGTGTTTTCCTAATTAACTCCGACAGCATGGTGATGAGTTTCTTCCTTTGCCTTGCTTCTTCTGTGTGAGCTTTGCACTGTACCTTGGCCCTTGTGATTGACCTCTTTGGCAGTGATGACTTTGTTGATGACTGTCTGGAGGAAGTCGTTCTCCCCTGCCACCCTGGGTGAAAAACGTGAGATGTTCAGCTGCTTGTGGCGAATGGCATCATCCAGCGCTAGCCTGCAGTATGCACACAACAGGCAAACACCAGAGAGGCGACAAGATGGTGGAAAGAAAGAAAGAGAAGGAGCGGGGCAGAAAGGGCCACAAAGTGGTGGTTGTGATAAGGGCAGTGAGATGAAAGAGAGACAGGGAGAAAGAGAGACACACCGAAGAGTGATGCGAATACCGTGACACACATAAAGCCACTTGTTAGCAGTTAACAGTGAGGCAGGATGGGTAATGAAAGAAACACAGAGAAATAATCATTTAGGAAATAAAGCCTAGACACTATTGACAGAGCCACTGAATTGGTGAGAAGCTTGACCTGTGGTCGGTCTTAAAGAATGAAAAACTTAATATCTCACATGGCAAAATCCAAGAATACATCCAGTGACTCACACTTCATATACTTTAGACCGTGATGCTTAATGTTTACCAAGTAACAAATTCAATGAAAAAGTGAAAAAAGGGAGCAGATGTAAACGGGAATCACCACAGTGGCACCAGTCAGACAAATGCGTGTAAGAGATAGGATCTGAAGCGGGGGGAATCTTTTCAAAAAGCACAAGAACAGAGGAAAACACACTGTTGGGGTCAGCAATTAAGAAAAATTGTCTCTGTCTTCAGTACCTTCACTGGATCCAAATACAATCCAAGCAAGAAAATAGAATAAAAGACAACAGAGATTTTTCATTTACAGGACAAAATATTGGAGGACAACACGCACAAGGCAGCTTTCCAACAAATATGGGTTCTTTCTGATTATTTGGTCTTGCGTTCTTTTTTTCTTTCAAATTTTATTGAAACAGCTTGAATACAGCACTTGTGTGAACACTGACAGGCAGCATTGGTTTTGCTTCAGATTTTTTTTATTTTCCTACTTCACTGAAACAGTAACACGCCAGTTTGACGTTACAGTTCATGAATGAGAGCAACTATTTTTTGGTGCCCGTTGAGAACCGAATTTTCAGATTCTGAAACATGTGTGAATGTACCAGCCGGTCCAAAGTTAGGTTTGGGGTCAGTGAGGAAGCCCTATTTGTGATTATAGACTGACATGACTGTACATTCCTTTTAATTTGAAATTACTTTAGATGCTTTCTACCATTCATGCAATAAATCACTTCAGCGCAACATGAATCATTTTTTACATGTGCATTATCTAAATCGAACAGGAATCAGACGTAAACTATACCTACTTAATGTTTAGGAAAAATAAGATTTTGATCTATTTGGCTCATTTCTGAAAGCCATTTACATTTCTGTGTGGATGCCTGGAGTCTATCCACATAACATCATTGTGTAAAATTCTCCGGATGGCTCTTTCAGTTATCACTTCTGCTGGGCCTGAACATGCAGAAAATTTGTGTTGTGGAACTGCCAATTCAAAACCCACCCATTATTTCCCCCCTGTATCTAATAATCACATTTGGACGAGAGTATCCTGGTGTAGTACCTATTCTTTTCCTCGCACTGGAAGACTTTAATTTCCATGATTTACGCCCAGATAAAAGCTTTAAGTGAGGTGATCTGAAAGTTGAAGTGCCAAATTCTGAAGCATTTTCAATTATGCAGAAAATTGCGTTAAGCAAAAGGTAACTCTGAGCCTGTGTGCCGTTCTAAAACAGTGGCAGTTTAATAAGATTGCCATAACAGAGTCATGAGGGAACATGGGAGGACTTATGTCTTAAACTTAGCTAATGTCAAAGATTCATCTGTACATATTGGAAATGATGGAGGTTAGCGCAAAAGAGTGAATGAATGTGATTTATTTCATGCTGCAGCTCAATGCACTTACGGCTGAAATGGGATAAAGTGTTGCTTGTCCTCGTCGTCCATTTTGCCCGTTATGATGTCAGTAACATCCATTACTAGAGAGGGAAAAAAGAAAACAGAGAGAGTGGCTTAAAACATTCTCAAGGCCTGCAGAGAGGATCACAGCTGTGTAAGAGATAGAAATAACTGTGGTAATAAAAAATAAAAATGTTCCAGCTGTTGTCAGATTCTCTTTGATGAGTCCTAATTAAAGCAAGGTCCAAGCTATGATGGCAAAAACTTTTTATAGGGAGCATTATAGTCTCAAAAATTAGAGGAAGTCTTTTTAAGTTAAAACACAATGATGAAACATGAAGAAAAAATTGACTATACTTTACTAAAGTAGCAGCAGTGTACACAGCAAAAAGCTTTGTGCACCATTAATCAGCTAATAAATGCTGTGGAGAGTAGTCAAAGCCAACAACACATCACAGTGATGCTGCACTTAGCAGTCTGATGATGTAATATTACTTAAATGTGTTGATATCACTCCACTTCTTCATTTCTTCTTATGCATTTACTCCATGACCCTTGAACATGTAAGTCAGGAGTATAAATCCTGACTTATAGGCTGTAACTGGGGCTATTAATGGAAAACCTCAATAACCAAGCTTTCTTTAATGTTTTGTGCTGTAGCAATAATAATGTCTAAAGATAGGCCATCATAAATCAGGATGTCATTTACCTTCCCTTCAAGTAGCGCTGGGGAAAAAAAGATGCTGAAATGGAGACATAATTTTCTCTGTTGGATAACTGTGGGCAAAATGCCAGTCTAATTAGTTTACTATACACCTGGAAGCTTGCCAACGGGAGATAAATCAAACAGTAATTTTCCCACTAGTTCAGCTGGATATCTCTGAGTTTTAGCCAAAAAAACTTTGCTTTTTTTTCCAGATAACTTTTTCTTTTTTTTTTTCTGCCAACAGGTGCTGCTGATGGGCTGGTGCCAGAAACAGTGCAGAAATGACTCAACTTTGGAACCAGCTAGCAGGTGTTTGCTTTTCCTCAACCAGGGAGCCATTTCTATTTAACTTGTGAATTCCCACAGACGGCTAGAGAGCAAAGACAGTCTGTCTCTTTGCTCTGCTAGCCAATGTCTTATGATCACCAGTCAGATTTATTAACAGTGTGTGTGTGTGTGTGTGTGTGTGTGTGTGTGTGTGTGTGTGTGTGTGTGTGTGTGTGTGTGTGTGTGTGT
>JAOXYM010000023.1:8133758-8171855 GCA_028567055.1 Leptatherina wallacei
GTTTGTATGTAAAGCACCTTGAATTGTCCTGTACATGAAATGTGCTATACAAATAAACTTGCCTTGCCTTGCCTTGAGCTAGAGACAAATCTGGCAACTATTTAGTGTGTTAGGCCATCTTGAAATGCCGCCAAATTACCTGGAATCTGCTGACATGGACAGCGGTATGTATATCTGGACTGACAACGTTAGCCAGTGGTCTATAGTTATTGATATGGGTATGTAATTTAGAGATCTCAAAGTTAATATATTTTTTCATACTAGTTAGACATCAGTGCATCCATGTAAACTACGATTCATTTGACAGAAACTGAGTTTAATAACTGGCAATCCACATTGATATTCCAAATCTCAATATAATAAGTTATCAAACATTGGTAAATAGTTTCAAACTTTTGCAAAGACTGCTCATTTACTATTTTGTCAAATATTTGGCATCGTTTTGTCTAAACTAGTTTAGACTGAAGAACACCGTGTTCGTGAATGTATTTGAGTTACTGACTGAATTATTTTAATTTTTCGGTGACAACGTTGCCCTGATAAGAGCAAATAACGTTACATGTCTCCCAAATTAGTCATTAACCCCTCAGCAACAATGCAGCCGCTCATCTCTTTGTCTATTGGCATTTACTAGTATAACAAACGTTACCCGCGTTGTGTCAAGAATTTAGTGTCAGATTGACAACTGTTCGGCAAAATTGACTGTATTTTTGTTTTGGGTAATAAAATAAAGTGTTTCCTCTGCTATGACAGCATGTAATTTCTATCTCATGGTTTGCTCAAAGGAAAAGAAAGACTAGAAGAAATCAGCCAGTCTCAGAGCAATCAAGTGTGAGATAAATAGGAAAAAATAGGAATATTCAGTGAAACTGAGCAAGGGAATATGAGATTAATACAGTGCTTTACTTGAAAGATGAGGACTTTAATAAGCACAGAGTGGACTGAGAACACCCTTCTCCATGCAGCTAGAATGAACAGAAGATGACTACTCAACTCCAGCTGCACTTTGGGTCTCTAAGGCAAAACAGAGGAATTGGCAGAGAAAAGCTGCATACATCCTAACACAGAACACTGTATTCTCTACAGATATATATCTGACTGTAAATGATTATCAAAGACCGACTGATACACTTCTTACTAGTTAATGTGTAATAGCAAGAGAGACTACGTGTTTGCATCGTATATGTTTCCATGAAAATTTAAAGCAAGATTTAAATATGCAAGATTTTAAAGGCAATACATTTGTTAGAGGGAAAATGGTTGTAAAAGTTTAATAGGCAAACCTTCAGAATCAGGAATGTATTGGCCAGGTATGGGACATGATCACCGTGTAAAGCAAGCATAATCCTTCTGACATCAGCCTGGTGTGATCACTTGTCTGGGACAAAAATACAAATAAAAAAGTGCCATTTCTAAAAGACAGCACATGTACAGAAATGATTCAGCCATAAAACTTCCCACTTAATTTTTCATGTACAATATTTGACACCAACTATTAATGGTGGTACTGCTCCGTTTGCTACGTCTCAGTATGCATCCACAAGCTCTCTGAAAACACTGAAATGTGCACATAATGAACACAGAGGACTGACAGAAGGTTTTGTCTAAATGCGTATATATAATTTCAGAATAAATGAGCTCTATGAAAGTGACCTGGGATGGATTTTTTTTTTTTTTTTTTTTAATTGTGTTGTTCAGACTGTCATTAAAAAGAAAAAATCATATATGGGTCACATACAGGGGGAAAAAAGAAAGATATAGTCCAGTTTTGCTTGCAGTGTGAACATAACCTCAGTGTTTTACTTACTCTTGCTTATTCTAGCTGTGGACCTGTAGATGGATTTTACCTTCCCCATGTGGCCTCATTCCATGTCACGTCTTTACATCATCTGTAATTAAATCAAGCTGAATAACCTTGAATATAAATAAAAAAGAAAAACGTCCAACCTCAAGGAGTTCTCTCCAAATACAGTATTGTGTCAAAAACTACTTAGGGACTTTTCATTTAAAAAAATGAGAAAAAACAACAACAGTTAATCTTCTTATTTGAAAAGTTGTTTCTGAAGTTGCGTGTCAAATTTGCAGCCAGGTTCCTCATCTCAAATCGAGCGTGAACACAGTCCATTAACATGAGGTAATTGTATGACTAAACGTCCAGTTTACAAAAACACTCTGTAGTACATTAGCTGACAAGAGAAAAGATGGATGCAAACGCACAACAGCTCACTAAAAGTATTAGCAGTATTATTGGAGGTTTACAAATAATGAGTTAAAACACTTAGTCATCTAGGGATATTTTCCTTTTCCTTATTCTTGCTAAATAACCCTAATTTATAACAGTGTAAAAGAAATGAAAGCCATGTTAATATACAACAATGTATATTAAGTCAGATATAGAGCTTTGTTATGGACATACAAAGCAAGGAACACTAGACAATTAGTTTCATGTCTTTAAAAGGGGGGCAAAAAGAGCTTCAAGCATTCACAAAGGCCTGATGGCTCTAATTTAGAGGCCAATTTAGACATTGATCTCAGGATGGTGAAATACGAGAAAAATGCTTCCATTTCCATTAATACCCATTATACACAACTGCCTTTTAATTCAATCTGTAAATGAAAAGTGGAGATAATGCCATTGGAATTAACCAAGAATTAGTACAGTAGCAGCAGCTAAGTGACAAAACAGGAAAGCCAGGGGTGTTTCTCTCACTGGTAAAACCAGATTTTTAATCCTGCTAAAAAAGCAAGCAGGAAATGCTCCACAAGACATCACTGCATCACAATAGATGGGGCCCTTCCAGTAGGCAGGAGGAAATGCTGATGCTTTTTCTGACTGCCAGGAAGATTAACAATACCTCATCTACAAAAAAGGAAACGGTGCAACTGAACACAGTAGAAATATAATTGTTTATAGCAGGGGAAGTGAGGAGGGTAAAGGCAAAGGAATAAAAAAAAATAAAAAGTAATAAGGTGAAAAGAGGAGCAGGTCCTGAAAATTGCTAAGTGCTAGATTTAGATGCCAAAAGCTGTAATACCTTTTGGCACAACTTGCTGCCATTCACCCAGCTTCTGCGTTAGAGGCCTCGGGGGGCAATCTAACACAGGCCGATAACACAGCTCTCACTGCCTCTGTAGAGCCGACTTATTCCTTTAATTGAAAATCATCTTTGCAATACAACAGGGAGAGAGAGCAGATCCCTGCTCATTACAGAGCACTGAGCAAAGCCGTTCGCACAGAATTTCTCAAACTGTGGTCTGGTGTTATTCGTGGTGATACATGAGTATTTGCACTGGCTCTGCAAAGCAAACCTCCCCGCACTCTGCACACACGTCTCTCGAGCTTTCCAGTGAATAAGACCTTTTGAAAAACTATACTCTTTTACTCATTCACTGAACGGGAAAATTATTTTAAATAATCTTGAAAAGGATCTTTAAGGGAACACACGTGAACTGCATTCGTACATGATATCAGTGACAGCTGCATTGTATTTATTCCATCTCTGCACCAGTCTACAAAATGATGAAGTAATTGGTAGAATCCATACAAATGAGCTATTTGCACACCAAGGCACAGCCAATTAATTCCTGCCCTGTGTTACATCTCTTGTGAAAGCAAAGCTGATGATTACATAATTTCCTTAAATATTTAGAGAAGCTCTACAATTGACTCAGCAAGTTTACGTCGGGACCTCTTTGATGGCACTCTCCTGCTTAAGTGACCTCACGGACGTGACACTCAACAGCTGTTATCTGCCAAGTCTAAATGCTCAAGCAGGAAGGAAAAAGAAAAGACAAAGGTAACAGGAAATGGGTAGGACCTGTTCTTCTTGAAGCCATTTATAATCATCAGGCTGTAGCTGCGTTTCATCAAAGCAGAAGCCACAAGTCAGAGCAGCAATGCATCAAAATGCTGAAAAAATCCTTAAAAAACAGATCAGGGTATAATGTCAGGAAAGTTGCCTGCTGTAAACTATAATGCCAACATCAAAATGTCAAACACTATTAGAAACCAGGCTAGAGTGCTGTTGCACAGGAGGAATATTAAAAAGACAATTGACACAGAAACTTTAACACACTCCCTCAGTGTTGCTGAAATGATTGCAATTTCAATACCAGTACACTTCCTGCTGTATTTCACAAATCATGCATACCAATAAAGCTCTCTGGAATAGATGTAGACAATTAACTTCCACTTTGATCTTCTAAACCCCTATGCTACCCAGGGTAACTTGTTTATTCACCTAAAGAACACAAAGAACAGTTCACTCTGCCTTTACATTGTTAGCTGCTGAAATGAACAACCACTCTGCTCTCCTTGTGAATGCAAAGTGCTGTATGAAAGAGCACAGTGTGCTGGCCACTGGCAACGTCACCGCTTGGTCTTCTGAAATACACATTAGAAATGAAGCTTAGATTTACAACAGCATCATGGTGGGGTGAGCCTGACCTCCACATTAATGCCATCTGGACCAACTGTCCATTGAGGTAATTTCTTTGGAGGCAATGCTCAATAAGAAGATCATTATGATTGGCATCATTTGCTTTTTCAAGTTTGAATCATAAACAGCTCTACAACTAATTGAATAGGAAAAATGAAGCCAGACGTGAGCTTTCTAACACAAATAGCAATGTGCAGCAGAAGCAAACAGCATGCATGTCATTGCTGCAGAATAGCTCCTTCCATTGCCATTTTTACAGAGTTTTATTTTTATTTCTTTGCTTTCACCATCATTGGTTATGTGGCTGTGTGAAAGGTACAGCTTGTGGTTTCCAAATGACTGAGCAACTGAATTCAACAGAGGGGAGGTAACATCAGAAACTTCCAGAAAGAAGTGCTTGGGCTGTTCTGGTTATCATTCAATAACATTCAATTCTTTCAGTTAGCCTTAAAACATAGCTTTTAAATAAACTTAATTTACAAGCTGTGGTATGGCCATTTCTGATTATTTGCAAGTATTATTTCCCCATCTTCCTCAAAGCTCTCATAACTGGTCTAGACATCAAGATCATTTGGAAAGGGATTAAAAAACAGAACAAAACAGAGCCAGTAGCGTGCAGTTTCTGTTTTCTATCAGATAGAGTATGAGCTTGAGCACATAAAATATCATAATTTGTAGGATGGGAGAAAAAATTTCTGTTTTTTTAGGACTTTTCTGCAACTATCCAGTAATTAATAAAGAAAATGTAGCCTCACCGCTGTAACAGGGGCTAAAGGGTCTTTTAAGTATCTTTCTGCAGCCTATGTGGATACATCAGATGGATGGGAGTAAAGATTTAATTGACCAAGTGGCAATGGCATACACAATCAAATAAAGAAATGTACTTAAGTTTTAATGCTGAGGTAGAGAAGGTAAAGGCCAGATGAAAATTCCACTACATCGATCTGTTTTCCATTCTTAAAATGATGCTGGGGTGTCAGCTACATCAGTAAGACAACTTCATCTAAATCTCTAAAGGTTTGTCACAGAGCAGAGCTGCCACTCACTGAAATCTTAAACTACCTCCGGAGACTCCTCTGACTTTATCAAGTATTTAGCTAGACACACACACATACAAACACACAAAAGGCCATTTCATCAAATGCCAGCCATTCTGAAAGGCTGTCTATTGCAGCACACTGCAGTCCCAATCCCATCTGCAACCACAATCACTGACTGACACCTCAATCACAAGTCTCCAAAACAACCCATGGGACATTTTAAAGGTGACAAATGCAACATTAATATGGACTGCAGCTGATATTAGTGCTGACATTTTTATACCCTAAACAGTCTCTGTGATGGTGCTCCCTGGGAATTCTGTTACGCACGAATCTTAACATGGCATTAGAGGACTCAAAATCAATATAGTATAATGACCAGAAAACTTATCTCTGAGGAAGTTTACATAAACTAAATAAATGTGCTGAGTGGAGAATTTGCCTCAGCTGATGGGTCTGTAATAACAGTTTGCCAGCAGTGCCATTGGCAATTATCTTTGAGGCTAGCATGCACCCCAAGTCCCAACTGCCAAGAGCTTACATGTGGGCTGCCTTTTTAAAAAGTTAGTTCTCCCATGGAATTGGTCCATTTAGCCCATGCTTGACCCACCAAAACCATCAGGTCATCCAGTTTGAGCTCACCCACTGGCAACCAGACATATCCCCAACTCAGCTGCAAGCTCAACATTCTTATAGAATAAAGCCTGAGCTAAAGTGGTCAGCAAGAAGATAAGAATACTGAATTCCAGCCGAGTACAGTCTCAAGTTCACTACCAGTTCATGCCCTACGAGACTTGATCCCGTGAGCTACTATACTGCTTATTTTATGTCCTCTTAACAGTAACATAAGAAAATGTCTGAATGAAGTTTATGACATCAGTGAAAGCACAACTCGCACATGAAAATAGACACTGATAACTTCAAATTAAACTGAAACTTAGAATTCAATGTGACTATAACATCAATATATCATGAAACAAAATAAAGCCCAAGATACTTCTCCACAGTCATACTGTACTAATAGATCAAGGCAAATGTGGTCTAAAAGAAGGTTTTGTTTACAACCATTCATTTTCCATCATTTAAATTAAGGCTGTACAATAGGTTGAAAATCTACTGCAACATCAACATCCTTGGACTGCATTAAATATTAGGCTCAAGATTTTTTTTGCTACAAATATTTTGACTTGTAATAGCAACACAAGCACAAAGTGGAGGAAGTTATTCTTTTGTGCATCACGAAGAAGAAGTGGAATAAAGAAGTGGAACGCAGCTCTTACTAATACGCCTAAACTGAGGTGTACTAGTAACACCGTACGCTGAGGTATTTGTTCATATATCAAGTCTTTGTCTCAATATTCAACATTATCACCACATATTTTACATTGCTGAAGTTGTTGATATTAAAATTAAATAAAAATTGATGCTTGCTACTGCAATGCACATGTGCGTGTTCATGACTCACAGCTAAGTCAAAAGGTAGCAAGTGCATTCGTTAGCACTTCAGCCCGACTGAGCAGTTTTTTTAGATTGGCAAAATGGCTGGGTAGCTTTATAAGGGGGGAAAAAAAGTCTTAGGTTTGATCATTCATCTTTTAATGTCCTTACTGCTTCGATGAAAAGCTTGCACAAGTTTTAACCTATTCTGAATATCTTTGTACTGGTCGCCATAGCTCATTCTTGTGTTTTAAACAAAAGAAAATTGCTGGATTAAAAAAGGGTAACGAGCAATTCGAAGCTGCATAACTCCATGCACACTGAAGAAAATAAGTACAGGAAGATGATTTGGATTCAAACTAACATGAAAAGTGACATTTCATGCAAATCCCTCTATTATATGTTGAGTAATTTCCCTATATCTAGGGAAATTCCTCAATATTAATTGTTGTCCATAAGAAAACTGACAGTTTACTTTTCATTAACTTACCAATAGTAGTTTCACCAAATCTTTCAACTCAATATATTTAATATACCCACAGCTACCCTAAACATGACAGTTAATATACATTTAATGAAGTATATTCATTGATTGACACTATTTCTTTCAGTGGTTTTTAGATATTAAGCAAAAACAATCAGTCTTTATCACTTTGACCAAATAATTTCCTGTATGAAAAGTGGATTTAAGCTTTGCAGAGTAAGAGCAAAACACTTCTACTTATTTCTCACTGGCGGACCACACCACTGCACAATTCTTTTAAAATCAACAAGCATTTTGACTAAAGATACTGTCTGTCGATATAATTAGACAATTGAAAAGGTTTTTCGCATCTGAATTTCAACTAGCTGAATCTAAATAATGTAACGACATATGTCTGCATCAGTGACCTTTGTTTTACGCCGACGTGTTACACTCCATTAACCATCTGTCAAGCAAGCCAGAGCGGCACAACAGGACTCCTTTCAGACAAAGGCTCAAGCTGCTTGGCACGTCCACGATCAATACTGAGGGTACTGGAGAGCGCCCGTCTATGTAGCCGAGTTAGAGGGACAACCCACACACCTCTTGCCGTCTTCATGCTTCACTTCTTTTGTCATACTGACAAAAGGGAACATCAGGCCCTCTGCAATTATAAGGGGCAAGCACAACTACATGTGTCGACTTTTACCACAAAGATGCTCTATGAAGTCATACTGTGTCACACAGAGCCTCTGAACAGCCACAAGTCTTTTTGTTTTTCCATTTGATGTCATTGAGATCACATATATGTATCCTTGCTGTGGATGTGTGCTCAAATCATCATAGGTTAATACAATTTGAGGGTTATAAGATTTTTTATTTTTTTTAAATGACACAAATCCCAATAAACATGAAGGCTACATTATTGATGATTATATGACACCAACTGTCTCCAATAGTTGCAGTGTAAACAGAAATAGTAGAAACCATGAAAGAAAGCCTGTAAAAAGTGTACAAATAGCCGATTTCACAGGATGCTGACTCATTTCTGACTCATGAGGCTCAATTTTTAGCACGCTCCATATTCATTAGTTCCTTTCATTGACGAAGCTTCGTGCTTATTTGTAAAGTTGAACCATTTCAGCTTTAGGAAACCACTGCTACAAACCCAGCTTCATCTGCACTGCAATTAGTAAACCCAAATGAAGTTTCCAACCTTGTAAATCTGAAGTTAACTTGCTTACAACTGCTCTTTTTCTGCAGCTCAACTCAACCTCCCTGGTGACAGCGACTCTTGAAACAAGACACAGAAGTACCCCTGCTTTGTCTCAGTAGTGAGCCAAGATGGAATACTGTGGAACCACTTAGCTATGCACTGATTAAATAGGCCAGTTGTCATTTCTCTTCGCCACCATCTCAAAGCAAGCCATTGGGAGCTGTACTATTAGAACTGCCTCACCAAGCAGCACGGCCCACAGTTAATATATAATTCCCTTTCAGAATGAATAAAAGCAAAGTCATACTGACCTCCACGGAGAAAAAGAAGAGGATGATGTGCAAAGTTTTTAATGAATACTGAAAAATTGTAGAGTTATTGATCAATACATCTGAATTTCTTTCTTTGTCTGCATGCCAAAAAAAGCTTTGTATTCATGGTTTACTCAAAGGATATGAATCATCTGATGCTTTAAACTGTGACCCAACAGTCAGCCTGACAAGGTTTACAGACGTTTATGTCAGGGTGGCAGACAGAAAGAGGAAGACTTTTGTTTACAGATCTGCAGGGCAGCTCAATAACTGCAGTTGTATTAAATAGGAAGAAAAATCTGAGGGAGAAGAGGTCCCAGGTGGACGACGGATTCAGCTTTCTGCGTGGATATGAAAATAAATAATCCAACACTATGACGCACAAACTCATAAAATTGGAATTAACGGTGTTAGCTTAGCATTCGGACTCCAAGTAACTGCTTCCCACAGGCATCCCTCGCTTCATAAAAACTCCTCTTAGCATACACAATCCTCTCCTTATTGGTCACCACTGCAAAAGGAAAAAAGTTGTTAGACTGCTTGGTACATTCTTTGCACATTTCAGAAATACTACCGGCCTCAAAACAAACATCACAAACAGATAAGGAGGGAAAAAATCCTCCTCTTTGTCTTGACAACATCTTTTCCCTTTTAATCAGCTGCTTTAGAAAAACAACATCGCCAAGTTTGTCAGCTCAGTTTCACTTCTGAGACAAAGTTTATGCGTATAAAAAGGAAAATCTAGTGGCTTGCTCTGGATATTAATCGTTAATATTCTTTATTACAACGGATTTCATAGCAATAATGTGCAGCAGGGAGGGCTGTCATGACAAAAGCAACACTTTCCCCCTTTCTATATTTAACGTGGTTCAAGACAAGACAAAAATAACATGGAACATCAAGGGTACTATGACTAAGAGAATTATTCTGCCATGTTTCACACCAAATAAGCTCAGCCAGAGCCAATAAAAGCAGAGTTAAATTCAAGGCGTGCGTTTCAAAACATATGGTTAGAATTTATGTAGTAACGGAGGCTGTGTTTTAATTGCAACCATATTTGTTAGCTTACTGCTTTTGTGGGTGTGAGGTGGTTGTCTTGAGTGCGGGGTAGGGCTTTTTACAAATAACATACAGTCCGAGTGTCTATCTGTCTATTTTCTGCTCTAAATGCGTCAGTCATCGCTAACCTGTTCCAAATGACAGCCCACTAGGGTTGTCGGCCCTGTTGGCCATCATTCTTCCGGGTTAAAAATATGAATCACAGCCACGTCACAGCGAAATTTAGAGCTCAGTGTGTGTTCTTGTGTGACCCACATGTCCCCTTAGATAAGCTGCCGGTCTGTGATCTGACCTCCAGGAAGAAGCATTTCCTTTTTGGCTGAACCTAAAACTGTGGGATAGTGAAAAAGTATCCCCAGCCTGTCCACATAAATTTCAGTGGTTCATGTTCTGAGTTGCAAATATGATAAATTACTTCAAGTTTAACTTCAAAGAGAATCGCACCAGTGAGTGGAAAACATTTCTAAAAAGAGCACAGGCTCAATCTGTGTCAAGGTCTCAACAGTTACGTGTGGATTGAGATAAGTCTTCTTGCTTCGAGTTCCCTGGTTTGATTTCTATAACTATAACTCTATGAAGTTGCTCTCAAGGAACAGCAACATCCTGATGAAACAGAATTAATGAGACAGTACTTGAAATTAGCATCAAAAAGTATTTCCAGTTAATTCACGACAGAAACCCGAAAAGAAGCTAAACAACTCTCCCAGAGGCCACGCTGAATCACTTTCAAGATGCCACAAGAATAACTAGACTCCCAAACTCCTGATCGCAATGATTTATGCTGAACTGGTTGGCATTTGTCAAGAAAAGAAAGAGTGTAATGAAATCAGCTCAAGGTCGAGGCAGATATGATGTTGAGTGAACATCTCACCAACCAAAATTATTGGCCTCACTCCTCTTTCATGAAATCTGGTCCTGACCTCATCTTTCATTTGGAATAAATCATTACAATTTTTGAGAGCACGAGTACTTCTTAAAGGTTGGTGTAGTGAATCAACTTTGACTAGATGGGCTGAGAGAAATCCGAGTCTACAGACCGCTTTCAGAAAATGCCTCCAGAAATAAAAAGACACTGTTTAAAGCAGGAAGTCAGGCCAATGCCTCAGGGTAATAGCTGTCCTCACAAACAATGTAAAAAGCAATAAACGGACTTGCCTCTGGTACGATTTTAAAGATTACAAAGGCATTATGAACCAGAGTTTCCTAAATCTAGTCGGGAAGCTCAAATACCATCAGACCAAAGAAACTGTCCAGATAGACACATCATGTCTATAATCCAAGTGATGTGTGAAACAAAAACAAATTGGAAAGTTTCACTGTAGACATGTATAGAAGGATACACAAAGCATCCTTTAAAGTATTATGAGAATGCATAATATGTGGAAAAATTGCATCTAGTTTTAGTCATGTAAGAAAATTATTCACCAGACACCAAAACAACCGACAGAGGAAAGTAGAAGCAAAACCTCTCACAGAATGCAAATAGCTGCATTTCCTACGAGTCAGGGCTTTTACATCAGATTTTCACTGCACAATTATTTGTCCCACTACAATTCATGAAAATGACTATTGTAACATCTTGAAAAAAAATGTGAATACAGCTTTCTACAGAGGAAGGAAAAAGGACATATAAGCTGCTTTTCAAAGAAATAGCACACACCACATCATTTAGCTAGCATGTATTTCACAATCACTTTTATCTATCAATCTACTCAATCTACTTTTATAGAAAGTTTTTAAACTTTCTTCTTCTGAACAGTGAGCTGCATTTAAATAGCATATCAAAAAATGTTAATGTAATCTTCCTTGCTTTTATTTTTTCCTCATCAAGGGCTTCACCATCCTCCAAATTGCAGCATCATATCCTACTGCATCTCTACGGCAACAGCTAATACCCTGTTCATCTCCTTACAGCACAGGAATGTCCCTCTAGATATGACATGTAAAAACGACAATAGAACAAAAGATTATTCTACTGCGGTTTGGCTAAATCAGCATGATATGAACTCTTTAAATAGGCTGAACAGATGGGAAAAAGAAAAAAAACACTACTATTCAATAGTGCACCAAGACACCTGAAATCACATTTACAGTGTATGTACCTTTTGTCCTGAGTGTTAAGCCAAGCATCATTCAGGGAATCTGGTCTCTCATTGGACCGCTGCAACAGTTAATGTTCATTATTTAGCTTAGTTTTATCGAGTGGAAACTCATAGCAAATAAAGTTGCAGAAAAACAAATCAACACTTGAAGTCAGAAGACTGAATAAAATCAGAACAAATGCAGGATCTCACTTATCTACTTTGATTAAATTACAATATTTCATCTTCTAAGGTCTAATGTTATTGTCCATACCAGTATATCACAACGCCCCTAATGTAAAAGTGTTAACTTCTTCCATTCCACTTCTTTTGTTTAGTTTTAGGAGTGAATAGCAGTATGGCAGATTTTTTGTGGATACAACAACCAAAAGGTAGGAGACATTCATTGTTTATTTTCCACAAATATAAAAGAGAGGAAATTAAATTAATAAAGTCTTTAAAAAACAGAGAAGCACTTGTTTTATCTCAACCGCAACCAAATTGAGGTGAGATTTTATCCTCAGCATGGAAAACTATCAAAGGCTAGTTTAATATCTGCTGTCTGATTCAAGATTCAAGACAACTTTATTAATCCCAAAGGGCAATTCATTTGTAGCCAACTCACATCCACATTCTATATCAACAATCCGTCCTCAGAACAAGAAACAATGGTCTATATCGGTATGAGCAGAATTAAGTGAAAAAACAAGAAGAAAAAAAACCATCAGTAAAATAATGATGAATACAAGAACATGGGTAAACGTTCCAGGTTAAAATATCTCTTGATTTAAAGGCATCTGTCAAAATTCGGTAGCATGTTGGCTGAAGGAATAAGACTTGGAGAAATTATTTGTTTTACTCGGGGAGCACGGTAGCGGCACAGAATGTGATGGGGATGCCTGATGATAGTTATGGCCTTCTTTTTTTACCCGACTGCCAGACAGAAGTCAAATTTCCCGACTTGATTTCAATTACCTTCGAACAGAACCTGACAATACTGATCAAGCCATTCCTATCTTTAATAGAAAGTCCATAAAACCAAGAGATAAATGTTCATCTGCTTTGTGTATCCATCCATCCATCCATCCATCCATCCATCCATCCATCCATCCATCTACCTCTTATCCGAGGTCAGGTCGAAGGGGCAACAACTTAATTTTCCCTCTCCCTGGCCACTTTATCCAACTCATCAGGGGGATCCCGAGGCGTTCCCAGGCCAGCCGAGACATAGTCCCTTCAGCACGTCCTGGGTCTTCCTCAGGGCCTCATCCCAATGGGACGTGCATGGAAAACCTCCCGAGGGAGGTGTCCAGAAGGCAACCTATAAGATGCTCAAGCCACTTCATCCAACTCCTTTCGATGACTGAGCTTCTCATCCAACCTGTAAGGACAGCCCTCCCACAGAGGACACTCATTTTGTCCACTTGTATCCACAATTTTGTTCTTTCAGTCACTTCCCACGGCTCGTGACCATAGGTGAGGGTAGGAATGTAGATCAACCAGTAAATCGAGCACCTCACTTTTTGGCTCTCTCGTCACCACGGTTGACTAATGCAGAGCCTAAAGCACCAATCCCGTTCCATTCTTCCCACTCTCATTCCTGAGATACTTTAACTACTACTTGACCTTCTGATTTGTATCATTGTTAAATTAAGCTAATGTCCTTTTGTCACTATTTTACTGCTGTTTCTTAACTAAAGTTAATTCAATCTTTAATCTTTAAGAAAAAAAGTGTCTGGATGATAAATAATTCAAACATTTGTAGATTTGTATAAAGACTCAGACAGTTTAATTGATCCCAGTAGGGAACTCATTTGTTGCTTCCCAGATCAAGTTCTTTTCTCAATTATTCTTGTTTCATCTATGATTATTATATTGGTTTATTTTTCAATATTGTCTAATGTGGTCAAAGTGGCCCCTTTACAAATCATTCTTGATCAAAATACTGCTACTGACATGTAAACAGAACCATTTACAATTACTATACATAAGCAGCATAAAGAAGAAACGTTTCCCACATGCACTAACAAAACCACTGGGGCCATTATGAGAGCAGTTTAACCGCAAGACAAAAGTTTTGCTGAAACAGAAATAGATGCAGAGTGAGAACTGAGAGCTCTCAAAGAGTGCTCATTAGTGCTACATGGACAACACATGAAGTATTAAAAGTGCAATAGCTGTACACCCCACCAATCCTCTGCAGCCGTCATGTGGCAGCTGCTTCTCTTTCAACTAATGACTCATCCGTTCTTGCATTCAGTGAAGCCTGTGAGAATTTTCTCCATGACTTTTAAAGGAATTCAGCTTGTAATTTATTTCAGAATGGAGAGGAAATCATTAGAATCAGGGTTGCAAACTTTTCACAGACACACACACACACACACACACACACACACACACAAACTGCACTCATACAGTATGAACTAGACAGAAAACACCAGAGCTCATTTAAAAGCTGCAGTCTAGGACGCCAATCAAAGCTTTAGCACGACCCGCTGAAATCATCCATCAGTCAGCATCAGCAACCCTCACGCAGCTGCAAAGACCTCAGCTCCGCTAACAGACAAAGCCAAAATGGGCTTGGTGTGCTCTTGGGGGGGGGGGATGATATGGCACAAGAATTAAAAATAACAATCCACTGCAATGAAACCAAATTTCACTGGAAAACACTGGGCTACAACAACTAAAGCAACTGCGCTGGGATGTACCAGGGATCCCCAGACCGATCTGGATTAGTTTCATTATTATTCAAGCACAAGTGGGAATGTTTAACTGTGATTATATTAGTCTAATATCTAACACCACCCTTGACGAATCTATCAAAATTCAACAAGTTATGCAGCACTTCTCATATATTCAAGTTTCCATTTTTCACTGATCTCTCTTGTCTTTAACAGAGTGGTTTATAAAGTGGCACCTTAATAGACAATCCTGCACACTGTCAAGTGACATTAGAAAAGAAATTCAAGACCCCTCTGAATAGAAACAATATGTATGAAATGTATTTTAAAATGAAAAACAAGTCCTGGAAACAAAACAGCTGAAGCGAAGCGCCTTCATCATTACAAACGTGTCTCCAAGACATAAACAAAACCAGGGGTGTGAAGTAAGTTAGTTAACATACTATAATTCAGTCATGCTACTTTTTGTTTCCATTGAATTAGATTTCAGAGGACAATGTAGCGTCTACTCCATTATGTTAACTTGTTTCCTATTTACAATCCTTTATTTTTTGCTTCTGCAGTCTAACTCCCACCAGATTGTGGCTAGAATTCTGATTTCCACAAGCTGTTAAAAGCTTCCATAAATAAAAAATTATTCCTGCTAACCTTGTAACATGGTTTCAACAGTTGCTCAAATCATCCCATATCTCGACTTGGGACTGATTTGTACATTATAGGTTTGTTATTCTGTTTTTCCTCTTTCATTTATTATTTCATGGCCTGTCAGATTTATCTGCTGTCCCTATAAAACCATTTATTCCTTCCCATCGATGGCAACAGCTGCTCAAAAGGGACTTTTTGTGCGTCTCACAAAGTCAAATTCCCTTAAGTGACATTTGATGTGAATTGATGAATGAATGAATTAATGAATTATACTTTATTCATTCATTCATCAATTCACATCAAATGTCACTTAAGGGAATTTGACTTTGTGAGATGCACAAAAAGTCCCTTTGATATGTAAATAAAAATGAATTGATAATATTATGAAGCACTAAGTTTAACCAGCCACAATAGTAAAGAAATCAAATGAAAAATACTTTATTAATTTGAGGGGGAAATTGCAATAATAAGATGCTGCTTTCCCAATAATCCAATGAAGCAATACTTTAAAAATGCTTTAACTAGGATTTAGCATATTTACATATCTCCAGGATCTGGGACCCAACTCCATAAACCAGGATAACATGTTCCCCTCATAGAGCCAGGATCAACACAGAGTACCTCCAGAATTTGGAATGGCCTGCCATGAGTCCAGACCTCAACCCAGTCAAACATTTGTGGGAACTCCTGGTTGAGGAATGGGATGCCATCCCACAGCAAAATGTAACCAGGCTGGTGACCAGCATGATGAAGGGGTGTCGAGCTGATGTGACTGTATGGATCTTCCACATGCTAATCAGATTCTTAAATATATAAATGGCCAATATGTGTTGTCCCCCCCGTTATTACTGTATGAGATTGGTGGAATGGGCAATCAACTCAGAACAAGACTGGATACCAACAGAAGACTTTGTCACATTTTTGGGGGGCACAACCCACACATTTAGCTGTGTTGCTCATTCCACAGAAACAATCCTTAAAGGTTTTACCTTGTTATAAAAAGGGGACTAATCAGGCTTTCCAACCATGTATAAAATAATACCAACTGGTATCACTAAAGGGGAGATCTAACAAATTTCCTTATTTTTTGTGTGCTTAACATAGTTGTTTTGGTATTTTAACTTCAGTAAATGATCGTAATACTTCACCCCACTGATCCTTAAGTACTCTAAATAAAAGCTGTCAAAGTCAAATATTTTCTAAAGAAACCTGCTGAATAAATTATGGCATTTTTAGTATCTTTTTTTAGCATAACACTTGAGTAAAACTTAAACATAAGCGCCACACATTCTCTGTGATGTTTGGTTGCTTCCTTTGAAGGAGAAAGTGGAGGCTAAACGGGAAAGTGGTTTCGTGCCCAGGTTTCAAAGTACCGACATTAAATGACCAACGACAAAAACAACTCGGAAAACGCTAACAAAAACAAACAAACAAACCAAGCAGGTACAAGTCATTCGTAGCTTTTAAGTAGTTAGTTTGTTTGCGGAGGCCCCACAACACAGGAAACAGAGCTGCAAACTAGGCGCGCCTGTAACAATTCCCAATCCACACTCAGTCCTCTTCCTCACAAAGATAGCCACACAATCCTTGTTTAACATTCCATGCAAATTAGCGGGCAAACTCCCAAATCATGATTTGCATTCCTCCACTTAAGGCAAATTTACCCTGTAAATCCCGTAAACCTCCTTATGAGAGCCATTCAACCGGTCGCTTTCTAATCACAATTCTTCCCTAACTTGTACAATCTGAGAGCAGAAAGCTAGGACGAGCTAGCGATGGAGCGTGCAAGTTTTCTTTACGTACCAACTCCATACTTCTCCTTCTTTGTAGGCACCCAGCGAGACATTTTCCTTGCCGAGGCTTCCCCGAGTTGTCTTTTCGCCTGTTGGAAGAACTCCAGATGTGACTTCTTTTTAATAATGTAGACCTTTTTTTTCAGTTTTCTCTGAGCTTTGGGGAGCTGTTCCGAGCAGCCATTTTCCACCAGTGACAGGACGCTCCGCAAGGGGGAGGAAGGGAACGCAACTTTTTCACCATGTAGGCGTTCATGCTGTAGGCATCCTGCTAAAGTTGCACACCAGCCGAAACTGTTACATGACTAAGGGTTTGAATTGTTTAGTTCTAAGTAGCCATATTAGTCTGATAATATATTGTCATTTAGTAGTTGGGCTGCGATTCATCATCACATGTCATCACAGCTTCCAAGACCCAACTTTCCTTTCTCTTATTTGCCCTGTTTCAGGAAGTTCATTAAAACTGTTAGTTTACTGATAAATTAAAGTGAATATTTGTGTGTATTTTGGTCGCATAACTATTGAGTATTCAACCGATTTCCCAAAAAACAAGATAAGCAAACCTTTACAATAGTAAAAAGAAAAAAACTATTTAAAATAACCCACATCTACTAAAAAAAAAAGTAGTTAAAGGGAGAAAATGAATTTATCATGTTAACCTTATGGTGTAACTAGTTTACATTAGGCTACCCAAAAGAAAGATTGTTCATCTGATTGGCTCAACCACAAAATACAAGTGGTCCATTTTCATTTCCTTTCTTCTTCTCAACAATGATGAAGCTATCAGAGGGCCTGAGCGAGTTATTCTAGGCTGCAAGATCTAACTGTCCCTCAAAACTGCAGGTGCTAAAAGAAATGTATGAGAGGGATGCATGCGGTGCACATATTTGAATCCTGTCATTTTTATTCATCTTATTTACACTGCAGATGATCCCTTGATCGCATCTCCTCTTTTATAAAAGTTAGTGGTATGTGGATTAATATAGAAATATCAATACCTCCGATACCAAACATTTATTTGTGAGAATTGATTCTCATATAAAAGTATATGTAGTTTATCATTAACAGGAACACAGTGGAAAGTTACCACACTACCAGGATCTCATCTAAATGACACCCAGTTCATTTGTGATGTGTATGGAAACATATTGAGATCATGTAGCAACACCATGAACCTCATTAAACATCAGAGAAAACAATCAGAACAGAGAATAAGATTAAGTCCACGGCAGCACCTGTTTCCACCCGGACTCAGCAGTCTGACCAGCACTTAACCATGATGTCCCCTCTTGTTTGATTTCTTGCTTGTATTTTTCTCATTGTCAGTTGTAAGTCACTTTGGACAAAAGCGTAGACAACGGCCGTAGAATAGAATAGAATAGAATAGAATAGAAGTTTTTTGTACAAAGTATCGAATGAGTATTGTCAATATCAGCCTGAATTTTACTTGGTACTGGATCAGAAAGGAAATCTGTGCTTTAGTGCGTCACTAGTTTCTCAGCTCATGACCTCTGTTATGTCTGGCACCTCCTTGCCTGTCCTGTTGGAGTTTTGCCAGCAGAGGGGGCTGCCTCTTTGTGGCCTGTGCTCATTTACTAGTTACTGAGTTTTAATGGGTGTTTCCCTCTTGTTTAAAGTATCTTAAATAAGATACATACTTTTTAAAGTTATCTCCCAGGCACAGAAGAATAAAAGCTGCAATGAGCTATCAGATGTTCAATTTTGATTCTGTATTTGGGTTCTCTGGTTGATAAGGCTTGTTTTTTGTTGTTTTTTTTTAAAAAAAAAAGGTCTTGGCAAATATCTACAGTATGTTTCATCATTGTCTTTTAAAGACATATTCAGATAATATGATTTCTCCAACTGATATCAGAGTTGCTTTGAAGGGCATATAGCGTCTGTGAGTCCACAGAGAAACATTGACATTCATTAAATATCAAAGCAAGTGTTAATTTATTTATTTTCTTTTTTTAGAAGAAGATCACAGATCTGTGTTCTGCTGGCTTTAGACAAAATCTGTAACAGAAATCTTCCTTCCAGCTTGAAGCAAATTCCCCTGTCTTGGAAATATTTTTCACTCATGCATTGTGGGACATCATGTGGGTCACAGTTACTTATCCAAGAGACACTGGCCCATTTTAAAACAGTCTTGCCAGAGTCACACGGTTCGCATAGAAGCTTGAGGATAGCAACGCTCATCATCAGCCACCAACCACGAGATCACAGGGAGGAGAAGAAACGGGGGGGAATTCAACGGAGAAGATTTTCCAACACAGTAAGTGAGTCATGGAATAACATGGATAATCTGCTCATTAGTGATGCTCACTCATTTGTAAAGACGCCTGAATGTCAGGAAGTTTGATCCGCTGTTCTAAACATTGCACTTGCATAAACTCCGAATGAGATGGTTTGGTAATTAAATCCTAAATGTTAACAGGGTTCTTTGTGTAAATAGTCTTGTTACGTCAAGTAAAGCATCAACAAGTGTTTTTTTTTCTTCTTTTTTAGCCTGCCCTTTTCTCATTGTCTCTTCCTCTCAGTATTGGATGTTCAGCTGTAGTGCTCAGTAACTCTTTTGTTCGCCAAAGCATCCTTCTCATTGCTACATGCCTGACTGGAGACAGTACCCACCAGCACCTACTTTATATCAAGATATAGTGTTTAATTCCAAAGTACTACAAGCTGAGGAAAGCTGGAGTCAAGAAAAAAGAATGGTTTGTCAGTAACTGGTAAGTGTTAGCAGCACAACATTGTAAAAGCAGGAAATTGTAATGTGTTTTATGATCAATAACTATTCTAATCCAATTCTCATCCTGAACTGTGTCTGATACTTTCTCAAAACAGATCAGTAACAAAGAAGACCTCCATTCTTATTCTATTTTATCATTTCTTGCCATGGATTTATGGAATGATTCATAGTGATATGTCTATTTAATACCTTTGCTGTAAAGGGGCTTCATCATCGGCTGAAACTTGAGACCTTTGAGTGGTTACCTGAGATCCGAGGGGATGACTCTCCGCAGGCCAGCTGCACACCGAAGGAGAGCTCCAGGATGGAGGAGATCGGGAGATGAGTCCCACTGGGAGAGTTTAATGTCAGAGGGGGAGTTTTCACCTGGTGCCTCTCACCCCAGACGTGCACCTCGACCTCAGAGTGCCATTGAAGGAGGCCAGCTGGACAACTGGCTGGAGCACCTACGGACAATGCAGAGCAAAGTCAGAGCCCCAGTTTGTGATCCATCTTTCAAAGATCGAACAACATCCATGCCTGTTCTTGACAAAGAGCCGAGCGGACACGCCTGGAGACAGATGGGCTTTCCCTCATCTAGCAGGGACTCGTCTTCATGTGGGAGTTCAAGCCTGTGTGAGAGCTCGCAGGACAGCCAAGAGTCCCTTCAAACCGGGCTTTTTTCCCCTCCAGAGCGCAGAGGAAGTTGGGAAAGAGCTAATATCATGCAGGCCCCAAGAAAGGAACAAGCTCAACTCAGTTATCTTGCTCCAGTCAAAATTGGATGGCTGCCAATTCAGAGAAGAGTGATGATGGTGGCGGATGCTAGTAGCCAAAACCAGTTTTTGGACCACTCTGCTGGCCAAGTAAGACACATAAGACCTAATTCTGGGAAAGCCTCAAATATATCATTTCATATTTTCTGATATTTCCTGACTTTCAGTGAGCTGTTTAGCTTTTGGTGCTTGTAAAACATCTGTAGAATTTTTAATGGCATCACCATGAATGTTGATGCCATTAAAAGGAAAACAACATTGCTTCATGAAATATGTTTCATGAAACATATTTGCATTACACCTATCAAGGGGCTGTTTAGCACACCTCTAACAAATTATGAGCAGCTGCTCTCTGTCATTTTTGACCAATCAACTATCTAATCAATGCAGCCTAGAAGGGTTGCCTTATAGAGACAGGTGTTTATCAGGCAGAAGCTAACAAGAGGTGCTGAAGCAATGGCCAGCATGACAAAAAATGTTTTTTTTGTTAACTTTACAATTTAAACTTATTCTAACAGGCCACAAAATAAAACTACAAATGTTTAAAAAAAGACTAAAATAGACTTTTTAAGCAACCAAGTTTCAATTAAAATCTAAGAGTTCTGTAAAAATTACAGGACACATAACGTTTACATCGCTCAGTTAATGTTTGATTAACTGTTAGATTTCAATTCTTTTAGATTTAAGTGTTGCCTTTGCCACACAAAATCACATCTTCTTGCATATTTACAGTCTTGGTTTGGAAAAAGAGGATTCAGCTCTTTGCTTGTCATGCTCATACCTCTCAAAGAGCACCTTTCCAGTGACTCTGAATAGCTACTGTATATCTCCTTGATGATTCAGCTGATTTGTAGCAGGGGTCAGTCCTTGGCCCCCTTGTGCTCTCCAGTTATAAGTTCACTCTTGGCTAGCTTATTTGAAATAATTATGTACATTACCATTGTTATGTTAATGACACTCAGCTGTAAATGTCAATAAAACCCACAAATCTCAGCAGCCTTGTCAATCTAACACTGGAACACCCACATTTCCTTAAATTCGCTGATAAGTTGGAGGTCATTATGTTTTGGAACACCAAACAGAATCTTTTAAATAATACTCTGACTGCTAGGAATAATATTTAATTCTAAGCTTAGATTTGATGGTTAAGTCAAATAAGGTGTTCGGTCTTACTTTGGTTTTGCCATTTCTAGCTTAAGACTATTTAAAAAATCTGTCAATTTCTTTAAGCTGATGGCTTGCTAAATTTTTGGTTTGACTTCTGCAATACATAATACTCTGGTATCAGTCAGGGCTCTCTCCCTCTTCTCCACTTAATTTAAAATACTGCAGCAAGGCCTTTTACAGGGACAAAATGTTGTGAGTATATCGCTGCTAAACTTCACTGACTACGTGTCAAATAAAGTTTTGATTTTAAGATTTTAGTGTTCACAAATTAAAGCTATAAATGACCGTGCTCTCAAGCACATCCTAGAGTTTGTCCTGGAATGGGGTCTCCTGACCATTGCTATCCACTGATAGATCCTTGCAAGCTCTTCCCAGATAGCACTTTGGGATAAAAGGAGATTGGGCCTTTTTCCATTAGAACCGCCATCTTATGGAGCTCTTGTGACCTTCAGATCCCTCATTAAAGTTGTCCTCTTTGAGAAAGCCTTGGGCAATGTCTGATACATTTACCACACTGTTTATAATTTTGTTCTTGTGAACATTCATCGAATCTGGCTGATCGTATCCGTTCTTGTTGTAGCAGCCCTTACTCCTATCCGGGAGAAATTAAGATTGTTGTCAAAGAATAGTAGCAATTTGTGTTCCTTTTTAGGCCTTTGCGAAGACTTTGATCCGATTTATCCTGGATTTGAAAGTGACATTCCCACAGGTTGTGTGATTGTGATTCCTGCATGTTAGTGAGGCAGTTGTAAGCTCTGCAAGTCTGAAGTTAAGTGTTGCTTAATGGAGGTGATGGTGCTCTGCACCTGGCAAGACAGTAACACACAAAGAGTGCCACAGAGAGTCATTTGTAGTCAAGTCTCTGTTACCCAGGGAGAAGGCAGAGCCCCGGCATCCTTTGAAAACAGCTTACTCTGCAGGAACTCCACGCATTCTTGAAAGGTTTACGACTAATTTGGAGCTGTACAGGCAGAGATTGAGCCTTGTGCCTAGAGAGGATGCAAGTCAATGTACAAAGATAATTCAATGAGAGCAGTGTATTACCCAGTGAACTGATAATATGGTTTAAAATCAATACGTTGCTGTGCTTTACCAGTGATTTGACTGAATTGATTCACAAAGCACATCTCTTCCCTTGATACTTCTCACACAAGAAAAAAAAAAAAAGGTCAGCTTTCTTCCACCCAGTAACTTACATCATAATGTTACTTATCTTCTTAACCCCATTAAAATAATATTCCGAGAGTATAAAGGTTTTTCACAAAATATCAGACTCTTTTAACTTGATGGCGACTGTTTTTTTTTTACTGAAAAAAATCTGGAAACTCTTTTGGATCAGGTCATATTAACACGACCCAAATCTATTTTTCTTTTTAATCATTTGTGTTGTTTGCTTTCTTTACAGATGAAACTGAAACAACCCATGACTCCAGCATTCCAGAGGAATCAAGCAACACCATGGGGTCAGGGTATGTACTGTATGTAGAGTGCTATTGCACGAATACTTTTTTTCGTTTCTGATTTTAGAAATTTTGAATTTGATCTGTGTTACAATGAATATGGCGCCAGCAGAGGGGGAACAGAATTCACTTCATTGCTTATTGCCACACAGTTTATGAGCTTTAGTCAGCTCCAACAGTGTTATCCAAATGCCCTCTTTCAAATGCTTCACACTGAATGACTGTGTGACCAGTTCAAACAGGATTCCCCAAAACAAAGTCATTTTCAAGTACAACTGATCCTGACTGCTTTGCCATGGTATTCTGGCAGCATAGCAGGCAAAGGAAATGGGTGTTATTAGGTCTGAAAAGCTGACAAAAAAAAGTGGCAGGGTGGGGATGGAGGGAAGAAACAAAAAGATAAGAAGAGATGCAGACTGATTGAGGAAGGAGCCCTGTTAATCTTAGAACATGGCAGCCCCACACACTCTGGATTTGATCTGAAGCTTGATCTTTCAACCTTGTCCTTGTTTACGCATAGATTATCCTGGCAAGGCTCAGGCTGCTTTACAGAAATCAAAGCGATCCATCTATATGGCATAAAGATGTTTGATAGACAGTTCAGCTCTTTTAATATTCATAAACCTCGCTAACACCATACACATTGCTAGTTAAAAGCTGCATGTGTGGACTGAGGTGACATGATGATAAGTTCAAACATGTCAGAATGTTATCCCTAGCATCTGTATCTTTGTTTTCAGTCAAACAGGCACATTCATATTTGAACTTGTGTCACAGTAAA
This sequence comes from Leptatherina wallacei, assembly GCA_028567055.1. NCBI lineage: Eukaryota > Metazoa > Chordata > Actinopteri > Atheriniformes > Atherinidae > Leptatherina > Leptatherina wallacei. The sequence continues at coordinate 8,157,836 of JAOXYM010000023.1, forward strand.
TAAGAATCATAATATGGAATAGTTGGTGAATGCATCAGCGTTGACTGAAAAAGGAGCAATGAGCTGGTGAAAACTGAACATCAAGAAGCAAAATTCTGCTTATTTTATTAGGATTCCAGGTGCTTTTGCTTAGCTGTCAGTAAATGTAAATTCAAAGCTCTGTAACGGAAACCAAATTAAACTCTTACATTTATATCAACAAGTACTGAATAAGATGCACTGCTGCTTGTTTTTCTTTTTCTGCTTCTTGCTGTCAACTTATGTAGAAATAATTCTAATCAAACTAAGGTCTTATTGCGTAAGCTTATTGCCCTCTGCCTCCATAAAAGTCACATTTGGTAAACATTAAATGCCCTGGTGTTAATTAAAAACATTCTAATAAAATTTTAGATTGACTTTCAAATCTCTTCATGTTTGAATGGAGTGGTTAATTTTCACCTTGTTCACACATACTATTTAGATGAAACTTGTGGCAATGGAAAAATAAATGGAGGGTGATGATTTCAGTGGGTATTTTTCACAGGGCCTTGTGTCTTTATTCTCATTTGAGTCTGTTTATTCAGAGAATTGTGATATGAACTCAGCATGTGAAGGCAACAAAAGAAGCTCTTTTGGAGGAAAGGGAGGCAAAAGCTAGTGAGAGACACTTTAAAGTGAATGAAATGAGGCATGTAGTGATGGCTGCATGTGGATCAAAGTATCAATAGGGCCAGGGTCACTTATCAAAGCTCTCAAAGAAGTTTTTTTTGGCTGTTTTCCAGGTGTAATCAGGCTTGCAAAGTGGTGCAATTTTCACCTTGTCTCTCATTTTCTCCCTTAAAACGGAAAGCACTGTGGATTATTCTCACAGCACTCAAGGGTTATCCCAAAGTGAGAGCCTGTCGCTATGGTAACAGAAGCAGGTGGAAATGCAGCCAAGCAAGCAGACAGGATGGCAATAGAGTATCAGTCAGGGCTGAGTGGCAGACCAATCCAGTTGCCACATCTCCTGAAGAAGCTGAAAAGTGACTCTAGGGTGGTGCTAGACTCACTTTACAGTGCCAAAGTCAACTATTGACAGTGTCAACATTTTCATACAGTCAGAGTATCGTTGTATGTGTATGTTTGGCTAAAGAGAGATAGAGAGAACTTGTCTTGTGAGAAATGGATTTGTTTTGCCTTGACACATAGATGGAGAGGTGGAGAGAAGTCATACCAGTCCGATTGCTTTGGGTGTGAAGACGTGGCAGATACCTGATCAACGCTCTCCTGTTATCAAAGAGGTAAGGAATCATTTATTCATAGCAATGAACACTTTGTGAACCTGAGGACGACACTACAACAGTTGGATAATAAGATCAGTGAATTTGTGATTGTTGGCAAGTGCACCATACTCTTGTCTGGATGATGTCGTGAAATCACGTCTTCTAATCCTAATGTTGCTATCTGAATCCAGTATCATCAGTCCCTAATTTAATGTTTTAGTGCTGGCTTGGTAAGACACTTTACACTGGGGAAAAAAATCAAGGCCTTCTACAATATAACAACACTGCGGTCAAGCTTACCTTTCAATAAAGAGGAAATAAGGAACGTTGTGTTATTATTAATATATATATTGAGCTTCTCGTCATTTGCCTCCAGGACTTCATATTGAAACCCTTTATCTGTGTTCATCTCATCAACCAAAATAGTAAAATTTATGATGCAAGCTACCTTTTTAAAAGGCCAGAACATGCACAGAGCTGTCAAGAAAGGATAAAAAAAATTCTAACTGTTTAGGAGTTAAAGTTTAATCATTATTTTTTCCAAACCTGCTTTATCTAGTTCAAAATAGAGGTTATACCACAATATAGGAACAAAGCAAGCAAGCTGAAAAGAAAAAAGTCTATATAAAAAGTATAAGAATAGAGTAGGTCTGTTCTTTAGCAACATAAATAATAATGAAGGGGGAAAAAAGGAAGAAATAGGGCTGATCTATTGCAGTCGAATGATGCAACTGCCAGTAAAGGGTTCTGTGTCCACACACCATTTTTGTGTCCATATTAGACACGAGATGGTTGATGAATTAATGTTTCCATCTCCGGCTTCAATTCATTGGCCCTTCACTGCTTAATAGGCAAACAATTTGACAGGCTCCACCAAGGTTCAATGTAGCTCAAAATCCTAACATGCAACAGTTATAACCTGCATGACACATTAAATAAATAAAAATGGCAAATGTAAAACCGTGTTGAAAGTTATTTATGAGGGATCGGGAAGATGTGTCGCACCATAAACCTACAGGGACACAAGGACATGTCAGTGTTAGCTGTGCTCCATAAACACCATTAGAATCCTAAAGCCAGAGGTCCAGTATCTTTGCTTTTTGCCACTCTCTTTCTATTGAGGATAGAATCTCATTGTTATTCTGTGAGGATAAGTCACGCTGTGTGCTGGCTTTGCCTGCTGCTGCCTCCACTGCTACTGGGGCAGTCAGTGTGTCAAGCATGGGGAGAGTCATCTGACTGAAGAACAAACAGCGAAGCCCTGCAGAAAGACAAGACAGCTGACCTGCGGTTGAAATGCAGTATTAGAGAGATGCCATATTGTTGATATCATGCCATATCAAGTTCAGATCTGCTCCAAGTTTTGCTTTTGCGTCTTTAAAGCAGTAGATCGAATTGCCAAAATTAAAATGCAGCATCTGTTTGATTGATTGCAAAACATTTAGCATGATATGTTAGCAATAACAGGAGGGTGTGATGGGATTTTCAAGCGTAATTAAGGTTCTTTATCACATTGAATTTCTTTTGCCCCATCCTGTAGGTGCCAGAAAAAGCAAGCTCTCCTGTTAATGAGGGGGATGGACCTGTCAGTTTGCAAGCTCTGAGGAGAGGCTGGACAGCTAACAGGGTGTCAGCTTTCCCTGGAGGCAATAAGTTCAACGAGCTTCCCACAGGGACCAACTCAGATCCCAACAGGAAGTCCCCTTTGATGAAAACAGCCAGCGCCCAGCCCATCAACCATTCACCTCTGCGGCGCACAGCTTCTGCTGATCCTCGAAGTCATTTCACTCTGCTGGGAGTGGCAAACGTAACAGACGTATATAAGCCACACACTCCTTTGCAAAGGACAAGCAGCGTTCAGCCTACAAAGGCAACAGCCCCTTTGTATGAGACCAACAACAGTGCAGAGTCACCACACCTTCAGACAAGTTCAGCTGTGACCACACTCATCCCTCAGAACAAAGCTGGCTTCTCTTCCATCACAATCTCCTCCAGAAAAGTGAGTAGATCAGCCAGTTTACCTGGATCCAACCCTTCTTCCCAGTCCAGTAAGTCTCCTTCTCCTCCCCCAGACAGCCAACCCATGGACCCAAACTCCAGACAGGTAACAGTGCAAAGGAAGGCAACTATAATAAAAGTTACAGAAAAAAGGGTGATTTCCAGCCCCAGCCCAAGCACACGTGTAAGCAAAGCAGAAACACCACCAGCTAGCCATGCTTTGGACACAGTAGTCCGCAGAAGAAAGGCCACCATCATCAAAGTGACAGAGCATAAGGAAAGCTACAGCCCCTCCAAGTTAAGGTCCAGTCATCCAGAGTACAGACACAGCTACACCGAGGGAGTATATAAGGAGAACAGCACATGGAATCAGAGAAACCGTTCAGAAAACAATACGGCACCTTCGTATCACTATCTGAACTCCATGCCAGACTCAGCTATCACACCAAAAACATTAACTTCAAATGCAGATAAGCATTGCACACTGCACAAATCCACTCTGAGTCTTTTTGTCAGCAACTCTCCGGCCATAGCAGCACCCACTACCCAAAAGGTTTCTCCAAAGGCTGTTGGACGGAGATCGGACAGGCCGCACAGACCACTGAGCTGCTATGGCAATTTGATTGGACACGCTGAGCCCAGTGAGGACAATGTTGCACAAACAGCTGCTAGAAAATGGAGCTTCGGGCTTCCACAAGAGACCAATATCAACCCTGTGAACTCCAACAGCAGTTTCATCAGCCCTGAAAAGGCAATAAAAGAAGCAGGTCACCTAATGGCAGATACCCTTAAACCAAACAGAGACAAACAGGAGAAATTGCCACCATCAGTGGATGGAATGAGGGGAGCGTCTCCCAGTCTTACTCTCATCAAGGCCTCAGGTAGGTTTCCCTGTCCCACTCTGGTAATCTTCTTGTCAGCAGACAGGCTTCCTCTGTCTCTGATCTCTGTTTTCAAAGGATTGCAGTGTCTAAATATGCCATTCCTTTGTGCCAGTCGTGCATTCTCGCTCAAAGTTAGCACACACTGTCTTAGGTTTGATACCGTCTCTCAACTGTGATGTCTTATTGACAGGCAATCATTATAAGAAAATTCCCTTTTACTGTTGCTAAATGCCCTTTGACACAAGATATCTGAGCAAATACCAAGTGTAATATGTGCAAAGGCCCCCATCGTCACCTAGTCATGCTCTCTCATTTTCACCTTCTTCCATTTTCCCACGCATCTCTTTGCATGCATAATTTATTGTAGCCCCCCTTTTCACATGCAACACGAGGAAGGAGGAAAAGTCACAAGTTGCTAAACATGATAAAAATAAAGTATTAGGTTGAGCTATAAAACCCTGCTAAGAGTCAATTGCATTTGTGTGATTCTGTGTTAGTAAGGATGTGGAGGGGAAACTGTTTTCAAACTTGCATTTGGGGAACTCACTAGTCGTCCAGAGTCCAAAATCCAGCTTTATATGGCTATATCTATAGTTACTTTAGGGTTAATAAGTACAGATCTCACTTATAGTGTAATTTAAATTCACCCAAAGCAGTCTGCAGCTTATGTTTCAAGGTTTACTTTAGTGATTATTATGATGAACAATGAAGTCAGAGGGACAAAACCTTTACTCAGTAGATTGTGGAGAATGAACTTAGTACTCTCTCAGCTTGAAGAGAGAAACTGCTCAAAAGTCTGGTGATAAGGCAGCAGATACTTCTGTATCGTTTGCCAGACAGCAGTAGGGTGAAGAGGCTGTGAATGGGAAGGGCATTGTCTATCCTTTGGGCACTGCTCACTCCTCAGTCAGGCAATATCATTGATGCTGTGCCAACATGCATATTTGAAACAGTCCTGTAGAGCTGCTCCAGCTTTATGTGTCCACGCTTAATATTTTTTACTGATGGATTGATTCTTTTTATTAGCTGACAGGAAGCTGGCCGAAGAAGCAGGGAAATATGATTTTATAGACCAAAATAAAGACCAGACATGTGAGGGCTTTGTAGCCAACAGGAATGTGCAGGTTAGTTCTTCCTCTAGTGGGGATGTGAATGGGTTGAATTTAGCTCAGACAGAGATAACCAGTAAAAATGCCACCAAAACTCTGTGTTTCTCTGATGACCGCAATTCCTGTAATGCATTTTTGAATTGGTATCTTAGGGATTGTAATTTGCAAAGTACATATATATCTTAAAGTAAAGTGTTGAGTGTGTTTATTAATTGTCTCCCAATGACCACATTAAAACCAAATATGTTAATTGCTTGACTAGTTAAGTCCTGGCCATATTTTCATGAAAAATTGCCTAAAAGGACATACCCAAAAATGAAGAATTGTGCCACAATGATAAGGTTTAAAATATATGTTCTTGGTTTCTAGGGACATCTAGAAGCTCAGAGAATATATTCAGTGTTTTGCAACTGTTCCTACGCCTGAGTAAAACAGAGTAAAACAGGAAAAATGTGAAATTTCTATCCTCAACGTTTATTTTTTCTTCCTATTTCGCAGAGAACAACACCATGTTGACCATGATCCCATGCACACAAATGCCATAAATCACCTATAGCAACCAAAATAATTTCTTAACATTAATGTTTGCACTGAAATACATTTTCAGTCTTGTTTTGTGAACATTAGGATCTAAAATATTTTGGACTTTGAGCAACAATTGAAAGCAAACACCACTGTTCTTTTTTTATATTCTATTTTACAAGTGATCATATAATTCTTTCAGCCTCTATACGGGCCAATAGAGCTTAACCTTGAAAGGGATGATTTATAGATTCTTCCAGTCTAAATGCTACAGTAGGTCAATGCAGTTTCACACTAGAATGTAATGACTAGTAAGGTCCACAGTGCTAAATGTTGCAGTTTCATGTTAAAGACTCAAAAAACGGTAAAATCCTGACACATTCTGGGCTACAAAATTAACACATGTTGTAATCTGTTTTACAGTTTGCATTATGTGTTCAATGAGAAATTGTAAAATTACTGCATTTTCAAGACTCCAAAATATTCATGTGTCTAAGTTACCCTTTACAATTGCAACATAAATACTTTTTTCATAACTTGTGGGATATTGTGCAACTAAAAGAGGTTTAAAAAGGTTTATAATGAAGCAGTGAGAGGAAGATGGACAGTGATATCACACCACATACTGTCAGGCAAGAGAACCATGTTTGAGTTCCAATATTGTCCAACAATTTTTCACATCTCTGCTTTAAGTTATAAGCAGAGAAGTTGCTGTAGTCTGTCTGTCTGTCTGTTAGCAACATAACTCGGGGTTATGGACGGATTTTCATGGTAGATGTTATAACCTGACATTGTTTGACCCGGGTGGCTGCACGGTGGTGTGGTGGTTAGCACCGCAGCCTCACATCAAGAACATCGCCGGTTCAAGCCCCGCCCAGAGTTTGAGCCAGGTTGCTGGTTCGAGCTGGGGAAGGGTTTGAAACAGTGGCCTTTCTGTGTGGAGTTTGCATGTTCTCTTCATGTATGCGTGGGTTCTCACCGGGCACTCCAGCTTCCTCCCACTGTCCAAAGACATGCATGATTGGTTAATTTGTCACTCTAAATTCATCCTAGGAGTGAGTGTGTGCGTGGATGGTTGTCTGTCTCTCTGTGTTGGCCCTGTGATAGACTAGCAACCGGTCCATGGGTGTACCCTGCCTCTCGCCTGATAATTGCTGGGATAGGCTCCAGCCCACCTGTGACCCTGCATGGATTAAGGGGTACATAAAATGGATAGATGGATGGATGTTTGACCTTGATCATGTTGATATTTTGGATCTGGTGGTCCAGAAGGTTCAAAATACAGAGGATACTGGGTGGGCTTTTCAGCCTTTTGGGATTTTGGGCCTGGTGGAGGTCTGCACACTCTTGGATGCTTTTAGTTTTATTTTTTTTAGGTTAAAGTAAGTCATTATGATTTCTTTTGGCAGAACAAATCCTTAAAAGTAAATCATGTTATCAGAGAAAATAATATACTCAAATCAAAAGCTAAAGCTGCTGCTATTTAGAAGCTCCGTATTCAGATTAACAAGTACACGAAGAGGGAGTACCATCCCATCATTCATTGTGTCTTTTCTCTGCATGAAATTATTAATTATTCTTTAATCGCATTCATTAAGAGTGTCATCAATTAATTACAAGGCCAGCGGCAATGTAATTTGAATTCAGTGTTTGATACAGTCGACCACAAAATGAGGCAGGATATTAAATTGTGTTAAAATTGGCCTGTTGTGCGAAGCAGCCTAATGATAGCTTAGTAATGGTCTGTGAAACTGTTTTACTTGCTCCCCAGTTACATCAAAGCCTTCTTGCATTTCAGATCCCTACTCCCGTCAGTCTCAAGAGGAGGTGCTTGCCCACAATGTAGCTGCGATCATTGCAAATATCAAACTCCAGAGACAACTTAGCAAGAAGAAAACACCAAGTGGCAATTCTGAAAAGGACTCCACTGCATCACCTCAAGGAAATACTGGTATTAGAACCCAAATTTCACCTCCATATGAATAGAAGATACACAATATATAACCATCATTTGTCACCCTATATAATAATAAATTTTTTATCATGATTGGCTAAAAACTTTGCTGGTTCAACTATTGTTTTAATAGCTTCATGTCAGAAACAGAAGCAGTGAAATGTCCTTTTCTAATGCAGTGCTTGTATGATTCATACCAACAAGTGATATGTCATGGCAGGCCTAGGGCGCTGTTGAGCAACTGCGCATTGCATGCAGGCAATGTGAAGCCAAGCAAGTTGTAAATGAAACACAAACTATTTGATTTTCTCTCTTTTTTTATAGCAACAGATGAAAGGAAATATACCAAGCCTGTTTCTGAGCAAAGCAAAGTCCAGCTCCACAAGCAGCCTCATGCTGCATTTGTTAAACCGAGGCAGGACCATGAAAGGTCAGCAGAAACTATTTCTCTTCAGGTGAGTTCAGAGGTTATTTCCTGAGTTGATAAAACAAGGAAACAATACATGTGGATTTCATTCTCTGCTAGAATACTAGGTATAGACAGTATACAGTACAAATATATGAATTAATATTGGAGTTACACTTTTAAAAGCAAGCAATGTCTCTATATAACCCCTTGATAACCCTTTGTTGCTAGTGTATGTCTGTTGTAAGCAGTCTCCCGTACTGGAATCTTTAAGAAGTAAAAGTAACATATTTCATGATCGCACTTAGAAAGAAAATCGAGAAAAATTGGGGAAAATCAGACTAGGAGCCACAATTATGTCAAGAAAATGAAAAAACACACATGTAGCAGCTTTAAGAGTTGTGATTATTTAAATCAGTCCCGAGGCTTGAATATTCTGTCAAGAAGAGCAATGTGTTTCTGGTTTTGGTAGCAAGCATTGAAGAAGTCCAGACCAGACTTCATCATTCGCTCCCAGGACAGAGTGCGTGCACTAGAGCGAAAGGTGCGGGAGAGGAGAGAGCAGTCATGTTCCAGGGAGCCACATGCAGGCGCACTTCTCAGGCAGAGGAGCACCTACGGCACCCAGTTTACCTCTGTGAACGGTAACACACCAGCAGCCAACCTCACCTCTGTTCAGCATCCACTGTCCATTGTCCCTGTGCAGCTGCAGTGGCTGTTTGCCACATGACTAATCACATATATGCAGATTTAGAACAGAGAGCAGTGGGAGTAGTTGGCAGGAGGCGTTGTTTTTCAGGGTTTTGGTTGTTGTTGTTTTTTTTTTATACCTAAGCTGCAGATAGGTAGCAAAATAATTCTCTGTATCTTCACTGTGATGTTCTGAAATGACATTTGCACCCTGATTTTATCATTATCATCTGTCACTGTGAGTGTATGTTGTGACTAAATGCAACAAGACACCTAAAGTGACCGAATATGTTTACTGTACACGTCACGTATGCCAACTGCGTTAGCATATTTTCAACTGAAAAAAGAAATGAACAACAATAAATATGAATGACCTCTAAATGCCATTACGCACTTGATGTGTGGGGCTTCACAGTAAACAATGAAGAATTCAGAGACTTCTATCAGAGATTTTATAGCTCTGTCCGCCCTCTGCTGGCCACAACAGAAAGCTACACCAGCCAGGAAATTACAGATGAAAAGTCTTGGTTACTCCTGAAAATTGATTTACTTCAGAAAAATGCCAAAACAGAGACGGTGGTCATTAGAAAATCTCAATATTTTCCTCGTGTCGAACTCCTCTCTCACTGCAAAAAGCTTGAATAACTCAATCAACATTGTGTGTGCCTGTGTGTACATTGTTATCTTTCCAGGTAACCTTTACAGACCCAGGGATGCAGCCATTTCTCGAAAAGAGATGCCGCCCAGATCCAAGAAGTGAGTTCTATCTCCATCTCTACCTCGACACAGTGGCTGATGCTTCCTCTCTATCGGCTGACTCATCCTTATCTTTTGCATCGCTTTTCGCATGTGAAGGCTGAGTCTGTATCAGTGACATCTCCGTACCAAATATGCTGCTCCTGTTTATCTGTCAAGACCTTTGCTCTAATTAAACTGTTTTGTTTCTCCTTGCTTCCATGCCTCATTTCTTTATTTTCCAGCTTAATGTGCTTCCTGCAAAGATATTTCTGAGTGAAATGGGGATTTCTACTCAGTACAATAGTAAACTGTATGTTGCTGTTCATAGAGTAAATAGGGCCGCTTGAAAAGTGAGCAACTATGTCCTAGTATTTGGAAAAAGTGCTGTGCAAAAGTCTTTTGCCAGCCCTAATTTATTTAAAGGATAATGGGAAATAGCTGCAGTGATTTATTGAAAAATGGCCGAACATGAATGGAAACACAGCATTTAAGGCAAAAACTGTTTGTACAATCTAAATAAGTCATTATTTGGTACAAGTACCTTTATTCAACACAACCTGAACCCTCTTAGATAAGCTTTCATGTTATTGCTTTAAGTAGTCTTTGGGGAAAGTTCTCCAGGTTTCTTGAAGAACATTTCAAAACTCTTCTTTGGATATTGGCTATTTTTCATCCTGTTCTCAGTCAAGATTTTCCCACACTCTTTTAGTTATGTTGAGGTCCTAGGGAGGATTCATCACATAAGACCCGTTGCTACTGATTTTCAGTGCAGTTCCTTTACCATTTGACATATTTCAGACTTTTTGTCCCTGTTTCCCTTCCTTAATAATGATTTCTTGACAGCCATCCTTCTATGGAGACCATTTTTTATGAGATTTCAGTGAACAGTAGATGGATCAACTGAAGGTCCAGATTCATTTCTCAAATCCTGTCAAGACCTTGCTAGATTTTTTTTCCTATTTCTGAAGGACATCACTTCCAGATATTTTTCATCTGCTGTCCATAGTTGTTTTTTCTTTTGTTTTTTGTTTTTTAGATCTGATATGTCTACTTGTGTCCCCCACTGGAAGCACTGCACATCATGCAGAGATATAATTTACTACATTTTTGACTGATGGCTTTATAGGGAATCACCTTGTTGGTGCAATATACTATTAAAAAATATTATTTATATAAGTTGTCTGTTACATGTAGACACAATACTGGTTCAGTCCTTGACTTTGGTGCCTTTTTTATGTTTTGTTTATTTCTTTCTTTGTTCATGGCTTAGTTAACAACCGGCGATGGCTCTCTGACAGTAATTGGACTGAACTGGAAATGAGTGAAAGTGGAGTCATATATTAAGGGCTGCTTGAAAGATTACAGAAATGTCTGGAACGTCTCTTTGGAATCAAAGTACAAAGACTTTAAGTTGAACTATTAAATTACTTTAATTTATTACATATGACTAAATTCTTGGCTGACAAACATTGTCTTTTGATAAGTAAGACGTCCTCCATACAGTTTTCCTTAATACCAGATATCACCAGGTTGTGAAGATTGTCATTTGCAGCCAGAATGATGTAAGCTGGACATTCAGCCTCTCATCCCAAAGTCTCCTTCAGGTCCAAAAGTAGGCTGGTCCTAAATATTCAGAGCTGGGATTAATGGTTTATACCACTTCAGACTGATGATTTCCCACTCATCAGTCTGAAGTGAAAAACCTTTTCAGACCAGAGGCTAAACATCTTCAAGCAATCCCATTGTTTAGCATTTAGACAAACTGTAGCTGACACTGTATTTCTAACAATTAATAATGGTAAAAAATGGAAAATGATCATTTTTGTTTCAGCATACTGATGGATGCGAAGAGGAAAAACAACGAAGAGAAGGAAAAGGAGGCGTGTTCGAGCAACAGACAGCGAGTAGAGGTTTTCAAAAAGGTATTTTCCTGTCATAGATAAATCTGTTAATTTTCACAAAACAGCCGGCAAATATCAGTCAAACCAAAAACATTTTATCTGTAATTCTTCTGGAGGTTTAAACTTCTCACAGCACGCCAAATAAGTCAAAGATGCACATACAGAAAAGAGCTATGAGAGAAAGAGCAAAGCTGCATGTGGGAACAGGTTGAATCGTCTGTTCCGGTGGTTATAGTGGTCATATATGTGTGCAGAAAGGATGCAACTATTAAGAAGAAAAGTCTTTAAACAAAGTCAGTAAATGTACAACAGCTTGTGACAGACCCACAAACACCTGTGTGAGACACTAAACAGAACATTAATTGTGGAAATGACCGACAGGCAATTGAGCAAGTAATAACACACATTTCCTCTACAGGCTCATCATGTTGCAGTAATTGCCAACATAAAAAGGTTTATGTGCTAATAAGTAGCTTTTTTTCCCTTTCAGAGTAATTTTGCTGCTGAAAATAAGTCCTTTCGAGGCTCAACAACTCCATTAAGGTTAACTGAGAGGCCCAGCTTAGAAGGGGGATGCACAATGATAAGGTTAAAGTACGGTCATGCAAAATGTCAGCAACACAAAAACAAGAATGAGGAAAGGATGCACAAATGATTTGTGAATACTCTGTTGATATAAACAAGCTGGCCTCAGCACTGCCTTCATAAATTTTTTCCATGTCAGGTTTCACTGTATCTACATAAAATAAATGTTTTCTGAAATGAGAATTTCCGTGTTGTTCAGGTTGTCTATGTTAATATCAAAATCATGGATACTATAAATATATCTAAAGCAAAATGTAGTGATAATGATTGTGTGAATGCAGAAATATTTTATATTTTACTTTGGTTACTTGTACCTTCGGACAGAAAGATGTCTTTTATAATGACTCTGTTATTTCACTAGAGGGCACTGCTGCCAAAGACTTTGTTCATTTATCTATTTTTAAGCCTGGAGTTGAATGGGGAGAGGCATCTTCTTTAAAAAAAAGCACCTTTGAGAGGAATTTCAGCATGTAAAGTGAGTTTTAGTCTAACGCTGCAGTCAATTACTGTCACCTTTCCGGAGACCTGAATTTGATTTGTTACAGGAATTGTAGTCTCACCCTGAACCCCACACCCTGTCTCTCATTATGAAGAGAAATCGTGAACAGTCTCATTGTGTGAAGTCTATGAGGCCTGTGTTCCTTGTGAAACAAAAGGCCCTTCAGTGGTAGAGAGAGCCACAGAGCTGTGCCACCATTCAGCCGAACTGCAAACAGAGTGGGTGCCCACACACAGCTGCTCCACCCACACTGCTGCTGTGGCTGATAACGCAGGCTGGAGGGGCCATGCCAGAAGATCCAGCAGGTTTTAAAAAAAGGTGCGGGATATCTGAACCATGTATTTGAGAGGCGTCACACTCATCCTGCACAAGACTGCAGTTTGAATCTGAGGTGTGAGGAGGATCTGAGCAGTTGGTATGGTTGCTAAGATCATAGAACAGCAAGGGGGGACTTTTGTGTGGATCAGAACAATCATCTATGAGCATATATCTGCTTTGGGATTTCAGTGCTTGTTTTTTTGTTACAGAAACTGTTGGCACAAGTTCTGCATAGGAGCAACAACTAAAAGACCGACAACACGTAAAGGATGAAGACAATGAAAAGCCTGTGGACCGAAGAGGAACACATTGTCCTCATATGAATGAAGACATCAGTATAACATCAGTGTATTGCTGCAGCTAATGGCACCAATGTCCCATTTGATGGCTGGGCTGATGTTGAATTCCAGATCCATAGTGTGAACCATGGACATGTTACCATACAGGTGACAGTATTAATCAGCCAGAGCAGCCTTAACTGTCCTCTTTTAGGAAGTAATGTAGAGATCATAAAAACAAACAGAAGAGAGACACGGAGCAGATCTTACTGTATTACTTAAAGATGTTTCAAGTGTCACCGACAGTGCAGTGGAGGCTTTGGTTTCTGCCCTCAAAGTTAAAACCTCTGGTGACAGAGCCCATTGCAGTGTGAGAACTGGCAAGAAAGATGTAGTCATTCCAGCAGGACAGATTTGTGAAGTGCAGAGTGAGGAAATGGCCAAGAGGTGGGTCAAGGCTGTTCCAGCTGAGTGTTGAGAATAAGTGCTCTGAAGGCCTTGAACTTTTCCCAGCTTTAGTTGAGGCAAAATTTATTTTTAAAAACATCACAAATTTTTGGCCATATTTTACACATCTTCAGGTATTTCCAACTTGTGTGTCAAGTGTGATTCTATAACACAGGAAATGAATGGGTCCCGGATCCGATATAAATCGTGTTGCTGATGTTTTATTGTACAAGTTATTTTCTGTAAAGGAAGAGTTGTACGTATCTCAGATAGCCATGTCTTCTCATGTCTTTTCATGTGAAATCTATTACTCGTTTTGCTTATAATATACTTAAATTTAGAAATGTTTGTTTATTCTTTGTTATCCTAAAGTTTAGATAGATAGATAGATAGATAGATAGATAGATAGATAGATAGATAGATAGATAGATAGATAGATAGATAGAT
>JAOXYM010000023.1:8171955-8188034 GCA_028567055.1 Leptatherina wallacei
TAGATAGATAGATAGATAGATAGATAGATAGATAGATAGATAGATAGATAGATAGATAGATAGATAGATAGATCCCAGAGGAAATTTTAATCTAATATATAATCTAGTATAATGTGGAACTAAAGGTATATGAACCTGTGACATATCTTGAATAAATTGTTCGACTTCTTGTCTGAATTATTGTATTTCAATGGAAGAGTCTTTCTTTTTTTTCATACATTTTATACAGATATCAGGTATGGCTTTATTATAGCGGTTACGGTTTTCTGGAGTTATACATATTGGCATCAACCAGTTATATTGCTGTAATTTCAATCGAGTATTAGTAGTTGCAGATTGTGTTTTGTTACATACCTCCTTCCACTTCGAAATGTCTTCATGCAGGTCCTCTCTCCATGCCTCCAGCCTTTCTAAGGATGTCTCAGTACACCCATCTACCAGGCAGTTAGATATTTTAGAAATGAAGCCCCTTGCTAAAAAACTCATAGTCATTAGCTTATCTAAGATAGACGTTAAGAAAATGCATTATGGTTGGTTTTGTTGTGTATTAATAAAGCTTCTTGAGCAGAAAAATATCCGAAGAATTGATTATGAGGTATATCAAATTTATCAACAATTTCTTTAAATGTCATCAACACAAGTAACAAGGTATAGAGGTCCCCTATTTTCCTCAGCCCTTTTATAGCCCAAACTTTAAACCCCTCCATCTGCTTTTCCTGGAATGAAAAGTCATTTCTCTGTATTGTACTGAAGACAGACAGACAGGAGGTTTCTCTTAAATGCTTTTTAGCTTGAAACCACAACCCTGTATTTCTCACTGTAGGGTTGTTTGTATACCTTTTAGGATTCTTGACATTTGATGAATACAGGTAGGGAGAGAGAGGCGAACTTCGCTGAAGTTCCTCCGTGTCCTCCCTGCAAATTAAAACAACAATGTTTTTAGCTGTGCTGCCCAATAATTCCGCTTTATTTAAGTGGGGTTGTATGTGATCATAATGAGGAGTTAGTAGGGTAGCTGCAACAGACGGTATTCAAGCATAGATTGCTGGCCATACCAGCTGTCTTAAAAGCACGTACTCTCAAACTTGCCAGAAAACACCAGCTCATGATTCTTTCCCATTTGCACTTGTCTGATGAGAAAAATCTGTCTGTGGAAACTAATGTTTCATCAGTGCCTATTGATATGCTCCAAATTGACTTTGCAGCTGCTATTAAGCAAAGGCTACCAAATGAAGCTGATGTTTATGTTGCAAAGAATATGTCACACAATGGCATGAACTACAGCAAGGGAATGATTATTATTCATGGAGAGTAATTTGGTCACAAGCAGGAAGGTGGCTTTCATTGCACATGAGGATCTGGTTGATGAATACCTGTTTGCTGCCTCTGTTGAAGGATTGTGTCTGGGTACTCTATGGAGATCCGTGAGTTTGCCAGGAGAACTAAAATAATGTTTTTAAGTATTTCTATTTATTTTCTGTACTGTTTTTCATTTGTCAAACTATCATGCTTAAGATTCGGTCGGTTTAGCTGTTCAGAATAAAATTCTATGTTGAAATCAATATCAGCATTTGAAAAACTACAAGATATTTATTTCCAACAAAAAAATCAAATGAGATTAGGTTAAAGTGATATTTTCTGAGTAAAATCTGCTGTGATTTGATTAACCAAATTATTGTAACAGCTGCTCTTAGATACTATAACAAAGCAAATATTTTTTCATTACTCTGAGCATTTTTGTAAACAAAAGTCCCTGGAAAAGGACTGCTGCAATACCTTAGAAATTACTAAAAGAAACAATGATAAGACTTTCTCATACAGAAGGGAAAAAGTTCTTCAAGGTCAGCTGATGGTTGCACACTTCAAAAGCGGACGGCCAGCTCTGGTCAATGAGAGAGGTAGATGTGTTTGAAATGCTTTTGGGTCTGTGTGTCATACTGTATTGTAGTCCGAAGCAAAATGTATTATCTTTTGTTGGTTCCTTCATCACTGAAAATAATCACATGAAAAAGTAAATAACCTTTCATTGCTTAGATTTTGCGTATCAGGACATAAGAATAATCAGGTTCTTACCTGGTCCTAAAATGATGTTAATGAAACCTGAGTTGGCACTCTGTTGACACTCGCAAGCAATTTAACAAAACTACTGCTTTTATAGAGGTACTCATGTCTGTGGATTGCTTAATCGTGACCAGAGTGTGCTTTTTCACATGACTTCATTAAATATTAATGTGTACATTTGCTTTTCTTATCTTTGTTGTATAGCTTTGATGTGATGTTTTTAATTGAGTTTTTTGTTATCCACTTATTAAAGATCGACAAGGAGTTTCTGTGGATCATCTACTCTGCTATCTACTTTCTTTGGGGAGCTTGACCAGTGCAAGTTACGCTCGATGGAAGTATTTTGGGACAAAGGAGGGACAACTGGAAAGAAAATAAGAGATGTCATGCTTGTCATCTCCAAGGCTTTTATTGTAATTTAATAGACTTTGACATAAATAGATATCAGCATAAATCGAAGACTGGACAACTAAATGTTCTGGTTCAATGACAGCTGGTATCTTAACAGTCCTCTTCATAGTCCTGTTCAGATTTAGACAGCGTCAGAAGCAAGACCACACCTAACACATGACTAGTTATTTTATGTTGTGGTTTACCCACCATTGTTGCTAGATTTTGAAACTTTTGGCCCAACTTCTGCACAGGAGAAACAACTAAAAGACCAACCACACAAAAAGGATGAAGACATTGAAAAGCCTGTGGACTGCAGAAGAACACACTGTCCTCATATGAATGAAGACATCAGTATAGCTCATATTATGGCACTACTTGTTCTCCACGCTCTTTCTCTTGTGTATTACATTAATGTTATACATTTTAACATCTGCTTTTTAGAAGGTAAGTCCATGCCAATCCCTCAGAAACCCAGGAGGTCACTTAACATTGTTGACTGCAGTTTTAAAGGTTTTTCCAGAACCTTCAAGACTCCTCTGCCCATCTGGATAAAAAATACATATTTTCATGCACAATTTTTTTAAAGAAAATCTCTATACCCATTTTTTCTTAGTTCAACTTGATTGTTTTACCAAATCCCAGAAAAGATGGTCAATCAAAGCTTCCTAATTTGTTAATGTACTGAAAAGGCTGAGATAAGCTGAGACAGTTTGGGGCAGGTTAAATGGATTAAAAAGTGTGCAGTAGGCTGAATGTTAGATTCATTTGGGTAGAGGAGTCCTAATGGATTCCAGAAATGTCCTCAAATCAGCTGGAAGTGCTGTGAAATGACCTTCTGTGCTTTTGAGAGACTGTCATCCATTCATCTTTTGAGAAAAACAGGTAGTCTCTAACTCGGTCAATTCCTATGTGTGCAATTAGTCTGTCAAGGCAAATGTATAAAATCATGTTTTATGTTTCTTTTGTGATTTTCATCAAATGTCACACTGACATCTAAACCAGTATGATCATTTAATTTTCATTTGATTGCAAATTGTTTCTATCCCTGGAGTACTTCTTGTAATAGGATGCAGAGTAACCTCTCATGCAGTCACTTTCACATGCTCTCATGTGATGTCAATCAGTGCTATAAGACATTCATAACCCTTCACAGTCCCATCCCGGGCAGTTTTTGACCATCATCCTCATTATACATCCAATAAGCAGCCAGAGAAGCCTGAAGTGCCATCATTCAGTGCCAGCTATTAGCTCTTGGATGGAGGAATGTGACCTCTCCTCAGTGTTAATAGACAGTGCTCCTGAATGGAGCCTTTGTCGCGTCTTTGTTCTGTAATGGATTCAGAGCCCGCCGCTGCAAATCTAGATTTGTGTGTTTTGATCCAGAGTGAATGTGCTGAGAGTGAGGATGATGTTCAGCCACATGCTGGGACCGAGAAAATGAACAAAGATGTGTAAATATTTATTCTTGGAATAATAGACTAGGGAACAAGTGCTGTTTTCATTACTTTTGATTGCTTTTTTTTCATTAGCCTTTTAGTTTGAGGTCTTTCATAGTCAAGTTGTTACATTTATCTTAATTTCTACTGAAGGCGGGCAGAAAATAGATGCCTGCTACTATTTTTGTAAACCTCATTTCATGTTAGTACCTTTGCATGTGTGGGTGTATTTGGACAGCACTGTATTAATATGCTCATAATAATAATTTCTGACTGAAAACATAAGCAACAATAAACACTTAAGAACCTTGGCTCTGCTTGAAAATGTCAATTTACTGTGAACACCATATTTAGCAGGTTTAGCTATGTACATCTAAAGACTTTCTGTACAAGGCTTTGTTTAAAAGTAATTCTTTTGATACATTATAGCTAGGAGCTGCCATTTATTTCAAATTTACTATATATCCTCTATAAAATACAACTAAACATTAATCAAATTGCATCCACATAATAACAGAGGTGAAGTGTAACATCCAAGAAGATAGAATTTATAATGTCCCCAAGAAAATGGTGTGTTGTTACTGATATCAGCATGCAGAGAAATGCTCTGCGGCATTTTTCACTTCCATAAATATCTTTTTTTTTACAGGATGAGTGTGGTAGAATGGTGTCTAGTGTTATAGCAGGATAGACTGTAGGTCTCAAATTTCAACAGAAGACAGAAATAGGTTGTGCTTCCTTCTGTATGCAATAGTAGGACCATAGTGAAGTCATACATACATCCTATGCATATATACGTATTTTTCTTCTTCTCCTGTTAAGAAACAAAAATCATGGACCAGCTTGCATGTGGACTTTTGTCTGTATCTGTCTTTAACAGCACACACATTTTCTGGCTAACCATATTCATTTAAATGTGCCATTTATCTATCCAAACCATTTTTCTTTTGCTTCCTCTTTCTTAAAAAGATGTTTCTTGGTCTTATGAATAGTTTAAACATTTGATTGCTCTTTGAAATATTTATGTGTTTAAAACTAAAGCCATTTTTGCGGGATATGTGGTCTGCACACAAACAACTGAACTTTAAAAGGCTTAGTTTTTACTTTTAGCTTCCATAACAACACACAACCCAGGCTTCTATAACAAAATATGCCAGGGTTTACAATTCTTGATGTGCACTCTGTGTACTGGTACAGTGGATTTACGATTGAGCTCGCTTGGTAAAGATAACTAAGGGATACAAAAAAGACGGCGGAAGTAAGTTACTTAGCGTCAAAATAAAATAAAAAATATAGTCATATATTTAAGCCAGCTGCTAGCGTTTGGTGTATCTGAATGGTTATATATGTTGATATATTTGTATAACTATAAGCTGTAGCTTTTTCAACACACTTGCTTCTCAGTTATATACGTGATTTGTTCAGAAATGTTCAGTCTGAGAGGAAAAACCCCTTGTAAATACCCATGGCACTTATTATATTTTTAGGTCGATGAAGTTCACCCAACCTAAATTTTTAGTACACCCCAAACCACAGAATGGAGTCTCTGGAAAATAATCGGATTAAGGTCTGAGGAAAAACATTTCCTTTTTTATTCATGTTTTCTAAATCTATACGTAATAATTTTTGCTACGCTATAGTTAATATTAATTAAAATTGATTAATTCAAGAATGAGAATGGTCATTCTGAACATGAAAACATGAAAAACACAATTGTAGCACCCAGAAATCACAAGTATTCTAAGTAATTAAAAAGAAGACTGAAAATAAATAATTATAACCTAATAAAAGAATCAGGATTGACGTTTTTCAGATAATAAAGAAATGAATGAGCAGCACGTTTTTTCTCAAAGCCATGAAAGAGGTAATATATCAGTTTATTAAAAACCAAAAGTTTTGCTCTCAAACGAGGCATTTATCGCTAAACTTATTTTCAAATGACAAACCGGATGTTGTACCCTCTTTATTTCAGCCTTGACGCGCCTGTGCTGTTTAGATGGTGGTTTTAGGACCTCGCGGAGCTCCTGCTGGAAGCACATGGTCCCCACTCATAAGACAACAGTTCTCTCCAGTAATTGTCTTGGAATTGATGTCATTCCAGTGGGCGACAGCAGCGGCATGTGAATTTGTCAATGTTTTCTGTCGCTCGTCTCTTACCTCTCCCCCCCTCCCCCTCATTCCCGCACTGTCTCACTTTTTGCACGAGACGTTTTTTTCTCCACCCCACCCCCCCACCCCTCAAACACCTGGACGTCTTTGAATGGGGAAAGCGCGCGGAGTTGAATCAGCTGTCACTGGGATTTACTAAAGCGCCGCTCACATAAACTTGATCATATTTCAGGAAGTTGCATTATTTTTGGGAGGCTCTTGCTCATCAGCTGTTGTCGGACTGTGATTGTATGATGATTGCGCCGCAGTAGAGTTGCCGTCCACGCTTCAGCACCATGAACCCTGGGAGCCAGAGCCTGAAGTTTGTGATGTTGACAGCACTCCAGGCTTTAACGGTGTCGTTGTTGATGTGTGACAAGGTGCATTCTATTGAAGGTAAGAGGTCAGAGGCGATGAGGATTTTTTAAAGAAAATCTAGGGGGCTCCTATGTGGATTGCATTATTCCTATTCCTCACATTTAAAGTAACTGTCACAAAAGCTTTAATGTTATCAGAGCTTTAAAAAAAAAAAATCAAAATCATTTATTGTTACCATTCTTACAGATTTATAGAGCTGAAACGTGTGTTTGGGCAGGGTGATACACCACTATTGTGCACAAACTCCTGGAAATCAAATAACAGATCATACTATAGTAGGGCATAGTGTCAGCCCCCTCTTTGTGTACCTTGAAAGAGAGAACTAATGTAATAGATGATCCTGAAGCTTTATGCTGTAATCTGAAGCAGAACTTTAGACATTTTAAGGCTTTTAAAACACTTCAGCTGCATGTAAAGATTCATTTGTTGGCTGCTTTTCTGCCTAACTTAATAAGATGAGGAGTTTTTTTTCTTCTTTTTTTAAAATGTGCATCTAATGTTGGTCAGCAGCTACGAATGAAAAAAACTTTGTTGTGAGCTCTGAGGAAATGTTCTAATGTGAATCTGCCTGTGTGTTTGTCATGTTTATGTGATGGCAACCCTTGTGGCTGGGGCTCATGACACCATGAACACTCAATTCCCTTTAGGTGTGATTCAATAAGAATGCGCTTAGTGTGGCGAGTGTCTGCATTTAATTTTTGGAGCTCACAGAAAACTTTCATGTCTTAACACACTGGCACTCACAAACTTCACTGAGGAATCCTGGGAATTAATTACCAGGAAGGGCAAATGTGTTAAACCGGGATTGAAGCAAAAGGAAGTTGCACATTTATTCATCAACAGTTCATCGTCATCAGACGTTCGCCTTTATGTTTCTTCTCACCCATGGGTGCGGGCTTGCCGAAAACCATCATAGCCACTTTGTTTGTGTGCGTGGCTGAGAAAGTCTGAGATGATCTACAGTGGCAGGATGCGTACCTGCATCATGGTCAGAGGAGCTGATTGAGACAAAGGATTGGAGGAAGCAGATTTCTTCTTAAAACCAACAAAAACTGTCAGTTAAAGTTTCAATAAAACTTAAATCATTCAAGGAAAAAAAGCGCTTATAGAAATATTTCAGACTGAGTTTCTGCATTTCAGTTACATTTCAGACAAATCTTAAAATGGATTCATTCAATTTTTGAAGTCAGTCTATTCACAGTTTTCCTCTGTGACAAAGAAAAATCTGGTTTTTGAAGTGGGTTTTTTTTCCAATTTATTTTCACCAAAATGTAAATAGTAAATAAATGAAGAAATAAAAGAAGGATGCCACCCTTTTTTATGTTACCTGTACCAAAATAAATTCATTAGACATACTTAAAAACCCATGTCTCCGTCTTTATAAGGTTTCATATTGGATGGTGTTGGAGTAAAAGCAGGCTATGTGGTTGAAACAGGTGTCAAAAAATGGACAAGACTGGGTTGCCTCAAAGCTCATATATGGGTATTGATGAAAGAACATTTCTGCAATACCCACAAGGACAATATTTTCCATTTTCTATACATACAGAAGTTTGAAGCAGCCATCGTAGACCACAGCCCAGCCAGACTGAGTAAGATGAAGTGGCCATTGTTTATAATGAATGACATGCAGACAGTGTTTGTTGGAGATGGAGATGAAAAGGGCAATTGGTTCAGTGCTCTAGTGATCAGGCCTTTATGCTAGATTGGCTGGACAGAAGCCATTCCTTGGTTAGAGGTACAAACGAGGCAGCTCACCAAAAGGACCCAAATTGATCTCAGAGCACCAAAAGTCAATTTTTCTGGACCATTAAACCACAATTACCACAGATATTTGTGAAAGAAAGCAGGTACTGAACATCACTCTATCCACTCTATATATACAGTCCAACACAGTGTTGGCAGCATCATTATATGGGGCTGGAAAACCTGTTAGGTAGAAGTAGCGAAAAATCATCCAGCCCCTCCCAAAAAGATGGAGCTATTCAGCTTGACAAAAAGTCATATTAACATACATATTTCATCTCTCTTTGAGCTCTCTTGCTGGTTTTCCTCCCTGTCTGTCTTGTTTCTGTCCGAGCCTGAGATTGCTTGTGAATGATTCCCTCCCGTGCTTGACACACTCAGTGTCAGCTTGTATTTACTTGCCAGCTGTATCGTTTCAGCCAACGCGACGGTTTCTGCCCCGAGCGTTGCATGCAGCTTGCCTGCTGCACTCACAGACAAATGAAAAGTGAGCTGTGAATATATTTTTGGACTGTTGTAAAACATTCCTGTAGCCAACAGTGTCCTCCCCCAAAGAGACATTATCACCGTGATGCTAGCCATCTCAGTCAAAGGCGTTTAATATCTTTTCAGTATGAATGGATTCATATCTTCCAGATGACTTATTCAGGATATTGAATACCCAAGAGGCCGGTGAGCAGAAACAATGTATTGTATGGCTGTGCATCGAGACAGATTGATCAACTTTTCCGTGTGGAGATACTTGAATATAAGAAGGGGAAATAGCTGGACTTTACTGATCTGGCTTGACTCTACGTGTCTTGCTTTCATTTTTATTCCAAGTCTCCTTTAGGTTTATTTGACCCACCCGACACAAGTTTAAAACACAAGCTGAAACCTAATTCTGGCTCTGGACTTTCTCTTTGGGCTTTCACAACCAGACAGGTCATAGTTTAGCTCAGCATGCCTCTCTCACAGCATCTTCTCTTTCATTTGCTCAGAGGTTTCACTTTCCTCAGATATTTCTTTTTCAATCTGTTTGGATGAGTTTAAGTTTCACCTGCAAATCATTCAATGGATGGGGGGTATTATAACAGTGAGAAAGACAACTCCCTCCCATCATGATATGTATATTTCTTTATTTCTATATTTCTTTACTATCACTCAATACAACACCTTTGTGTTGATTTGCAGTCACTCCACTGCTTAAGAAGTATTGCTGCAGTGGTGTAATGTACAGTACAGGGTTTCTTACTTTATTACCTAATGTAAAAAGTTGGACTGTTCTGTCTCTGGGAAAACAAAAGCAAAAACTCAAACAAATATTTTTCGAAGCAGACGTTTTCAGACAGACAGTTGTGCCATAGCCATCTGAAGACTGTTTTATAAGATTAGCTTACTGTGACAATTAAAGTTTGAAAACTATGTTCAAGAAATTAGAGCTCATTAAAGTGTCTACAGTCTGACATATGAAAACAGTATCATAACCATCTATACCAGTGCTTCATGTTGGAATTGGCCAAAAAAACGCCAAAAAACCACCAAAACACACTGCATGTCAGGTGTTATAATGTTATAGTCCTGGTGCACTCCCCATTCTTAAGGTCAATAACTGCAAGGACTCTCCCTCTGTGTTGTAAGCTGTGCATCTGTGTTACACACAGAGTGGTAGGATTTCTAGATTTTCCCCTCATAAATAAATCCTAACCTTCAGTTAAAATACAACCACGAAGAGAGGAAATACTGGCTAGAGTCAATCATATGCCGGTTTCCCCAAGATAGAAAGGTGCTTGAAGAGCTCCAACTTAGGCTTCGATTTTGGTTCAGACTGTCATCATTTTGGACCATGATTATACTCCTTTAGTGGGAGGAATGTAAGGTTTGGCTGGGTTGATGAAGGGTGAGGGAGAAGTCCAGATCAAATATATCCTATTGATACTGGAACAATGACATGACCAACACTAGGCCCTTAGCTTTGGGGCTTTGGTACTTGCTGCCCTTCTAGGGCCTGCACATTCATGTGTGAAGCTTCCACTCTCCTTTATACTGAAAGCCACCATTGATTGAGATTCACTTCAAAACAATACACAATGTCAATACATAAAACATGCATGTGCACTCACATCATAGATATAGGTTTTTAAAAGATCATTTCTATTACATCACCCCTACGTAGTGCCTTCCACACAAACAGTGTGTAACCTACTTGTCAGAAGGCACGGGGTTACCTCATGACAGTGACAACCACTGGCTTCTAAACTTGTATATTAGGTCAGTATTGAGTTAGAGTCATTGCTAAAGATATTTGTTCCAGCTCTGCTTTATTTCTATGACAGGGCAGAATTACCTCTAAGCAGCTTATGTGTTTTGTATCAGTTCTGTAGATGTTAGCTTTAACGGCTATACTTGTTACTAGAGTCTGAAAAAAAAACAACCTTTCAGGATATCCTTTTTACATTTTGTTTGAAGTTATTCCAATTAATTTTGGCAGCACTCAGTACATAGTTATACCAATGAGCTGTAAATGGCACTTAGCAGAACCAGAATTGGGTTTTATTGGCCAAGTATGTTTACAAATGAAATTTGCTTCTGGCTGTTGGTGTCTCTCTCCAGCCAGAATAGAAAATAGATAGCACATGGTACAAATATCTACATAATATCAATTTATACCGTGGACAGGAACAAGGATTTGCAGTTCCACGTGAATATGGAAGGAAAGATGCCCCACTTTGAGTAAATACCATCTGAACTTGCAGTCATTGTTTTTCCACAGAGATTCGAATCACAAGATTTTGTGTCTCAGCTCCAGATGATGTTATCCTCCTGCCTTGCATTTATTATCCACATACATTTCACTTTGCTATTCTGCCTTGGCAAAGACCACACTGCAATATTTTTCCTAATGGGCACACACATTATCAGGAACAGGACAGGTCAACTCCTACCTGCATAAATCTCAAACAAATTGGCCCCAATGAAGGTCTGCTGCTGCCAGTTGCTACATGTGTCTGTCAGACTTTTGTTTCTAAGGCGAGCCTGTGATGTTTTTTTAAGTGAAGCAGAGCAAGCAGAACATCAATAGCTGAAAAAGCTTGAAGTGCAACCTTGACCATTCCAGCCTTGTTAAAAGTTTGGGTTGACTGCTTTCAGATTTTCAAATACAGACAGAAATTTTCATCCTGTAAGGGGAATTGTCCTTAAACTGTTGTAATTTGAGCAGCAGTTGCTAAAAGTACGATGCAAAAAGAACTCAATAAATCCTTCCATTCTTTTCCCCCTACCATCTGGGAAATGTAATAGAAAAACCAACTAGATTTATGTACACAGCTTAAGCAGGGAACATAAATTCCTAATTGGAACACACAAAATAATAAATTGAGAGTAAATAACTTTTCATAAACATAACATCGCCCAAAACCCATGTTTGCAAAGTTAAGAATGTCAGCATTTCCCATTTTTTTCTTTGAAACTTTTGTTTCAAAACTTTCAGAAAACCTTAAATATTTGATAACACTGTCAATGATTGTTGCAAACAATGACAAAGAAAGGACGACTTGTTGCTTCATGTTCAGAAATGGGTATTAATATGAGATTTTAGTAGCCTCAAAAGAAATGTGTGGAAATCAGGAGTGTTCAGATGATTCTAACACACAAAATGGTGCTGTATCTGCAATCAAATATTCTCATGTGGGAGAATTTCTGTTGTTTGTGTAGCAACATGGTCCAAAGAGCACAGAGTTGTGACAAGAATGCACTGCTCCCTCCTGCTGTGCTTGCTACTGTGCAACACTCGCTTGCTAATAAAGCTGAAATTTGAGCCCTTAGCGGTGGTTACCATATTTCATCACCTTTGAATCCAAAGTTTCATGTTACAAACTCTACTCCAGTTGGTCCAGTTGGTGGCAGGGATGCAGTATAAGCAATACAAAGAGTAGTAACAGAAGCTGTATTTGTGGTAGCTGTGGTAAAACATAGTTGTTAATTAATTCTTCTGTTAGCAGTTTCACTTGTGATAGTTATAGCTGGAGTAATAAATTGGCCAGCGGTAGTTATAGCCATCAGAGACAATGGGTGTTACAACTTCTGGTGCTAGTTGTAATGCGGCAGAAGAAGAACCAGAATTAAAAGTAATGATAAAAATGTGTCCCTCCCTGGCAAGATCATTGCAACTTCCTGCATCTTTATTAACACAGATTGCCTTTCAGAATGGTGATTGTGTCGTCATTGTTTCCTCTGTTTAGGCAATCTATGGACTCAATAGCCACCCAGGTAACCAGAAAAATAAAAGTGAAGCTGTACTTTTGTGATATTCAAACAGAAAATATCACAAAATAAGACATAAAAGTCCATTTGTTGGAGCAGATCACCTGCTTCTGTCAAGTGTTGCAAGCTTTTGGTCAGGTGTCTTCATCCCTCATGCGCATGTGGCCTAATCGAGTATACGTGTAAAATGTAAGGTAATTTAACACGTGTGTACATGTGTTAAACTCCAGATTTAACAAACACTCTTATCAGTCTTTGTTGTTATAATGCTTGAGCTGCGGGGCTTTGGATGTGCGCCAGACATGTGCTTCCCATGACAGAGAGGAGTTCCAAGGAGCTGTAAATGAAATCAGTCCTAGGAACCATGTAATGAGCTTTCACACAGCTCTGCTCCAGAGGCTCTCTGATTCTGACCTTCACTGCTCCAAGAAGGCTTACAGGGTTCAAGGCAGTCAGTGAACACAAACCATTAGGGGAAAGGGGGGGTAATGGTGTCTCACTGCTTGCTGGGAGCATAATGGTACCAGTTTCTCGGACAGCGTTAACCTCCTGCTGGGGCAAAGAGAACTTATGCTGCAGGGCCATTTATTTTCCATAGAGTAGTTATGTGCTGGCACAAAATACCTCTTTACCGGTAGAGGGTGCTCAACTTAAAATGGTTTCATTATAACCCTAAATATCCCCCCAAAAAGTTATCTACCCATAAATACATCCATTAACATCTTTTATTGTGGACAAACTGCTACCTTATGAGATTTAACTTAACGAGGGCTTATTAACAGTATGTGTAGATTCCTTTTACCATGATGTCATCTGAAGGTTTCCGTGCTTCTTGTTGATATAATGTCACCCAGCTGGGTCACATGTTTATGGTGGAGTTAAGCCAAGATTATCAGGCACTTTTCATCTTTGCGCTGATATCCCGGTGAATCCTGAATTATGGCTCTGGAAGCAAATTACAGAAACAATGTGAAATCAATAGGCTAGTCGATATCATGTTTGTTTTGAATACAGCAATTTGTTGCCTTTTACTGTTTGTATTCAAGTAATGATTATTTAAAGAGTCCAGCAAACAGCAGAAAATCAATAATGATAATAATTGATTATGTAACAAGGCAATAGCAAAGAGAAGACAAGAAATAAAGAAAAGCAGAGAAGTTCATTGCTTTTCCCTCCAAGGTCATTATGATAAAATGTCTGCTTGATGGATCCTTTCATGGCGTCATTCATCATTCTCTTCTCAATCACCATTCTGTTTGAATTAGCATCATTTGCCCACTCTGATTGGGGATAAATTGAGTTCGTGATATGCTTGTCAATTTGCCATTTATGTATGAATAATAGCCATAAACATCATCCAAGATTTCTCCCATGGACTGATGCCAGCACCGACTCTTGGCTCAGAGGCTTTGTTGGATCACATCCCAAGACTGTAGACACATGATCTTGATGCAAAAAAGGTGATCATTGTATAAGATCTGCTTTAAAAGCCCATTTTCATATGGAACCAGATTGACACATTTCTTATGCCTTTAATTTTCACGTTTTGCTAAAGTTCTTGTTCTTGAGGCAGGCCAATAAAATCATCCCTTGGCTCTTATTTCCCAGGCCAGCAGAGAGATATAATTCCTCCAATGTGTCTTGGGTTACCCCAAGGTCTTCTCCCAGTGGGACGTGCCTGAAATACTTTCCATGGGAGGCATCCAGGTGGCATCCTAACCAGATGCCCGAGCCAGCTCATCTGGCTCCTCTCGATGCGGAGGAGCAGCGGCTCTACTCTGAGCCCCTCCCGGATGACCAAGCTTCTCTAAGGGAGAGCCCGGCCACCCTGCAGAGGAAACTCATTTTGTCCGCTTGTATTCGCAATCTCTTTCTTTCGGTCACTACCCAGAGCTCGTGACCATAGGTGAGGGTAGGAACGTAGATCGACCGGTAAATCGAGAGCTTCACCTTTTGGCTCAACTCCCTCTTCACCACAACAGACCGATGCAGAGTCTGCATCACTGCAGAAACCGCACCGATCCGCCTATCTATCTCTCGGTCCATCCTTCCCTCACTCGTGAACAAGACCCCGAGATACTTGAACTCCTCCACTTGGGGCAGGACCCCACTTCCCACCGATATTCCACCTTTTTCCAGCTGAGGGCCATGGTCTTGGACTTGGAGGTGCTGATTCTCATCCCAACCACTTCACACTCGGCCGTGAATTGCTGCAGCGAGAGCTGAAGATCATGGCTCGACAAAGCCAACAGAACCACATCGTCTGCAAAAAGCAAAGACCCAATCCTGAGGCCACCAAACCGGATCCCCGCAACACCTCGGCTGCGCCTACAAATTCTGTCCATAAATGTTATGAACAGAATCACTGACATAGGGCAACCTTGGCAGAGTCTAACTCACCGGAAATGAGTCCGACTTGCTGCCGGCAATGCAGACCAAGCTCTGACATCGGTCGTACAGGGACTGGACAGCTCGTACAAGGGGGTCCGGCACTCCATACTTCCTTCAAATTTTGTACAATTCATAGCTTTATTTGTCAAAGTGTCTCTTTTGGGCTACCAAAGGTGTTATTTTTCATTTTAAATCAGTATAGAAGAGAATTTCTGTCAAAGTGACTTTGCAGCGTGTCCTTGAAAGCATTTGCTGTGCCAGTCATCAGACTGAGAGTGAATGTCATCTGGTGTACTCTTTATTGATGTGAAGCCTGTATCCCTTCTCAGAGAGGAGCTGTATTCTAGTGGGGGGCATGGCCTCATCAAGTGTGCAGATGAAAAGAACAGCATGTTATTTGTGTTGCAAAAGACAAGATTAGTATGTATTCTTTATTACACAGTTGCCTGTCAAAGAGAGAGTCATGGTAGGTAGTGACAAAGTAGGCTCTTGGGTTCAATAACGCTCAAAAGTTGTTGATTTGTTTTGGGGGAAGAGACGGAGGGAAAATGAGAAGAGCTGGACTCGTAAAACAAAGGATGTCTGGAGATCTGTCGAGAACAGAGGGAGGTCATCTGTTCGCTGCATGGGACCAGCAGCTCTGGAGAGGAATTCATTAGGGAATGCTGATAAAACCTGGAAAATATTTCACTGTGAAATACAATCAGGAAACTGTAAAATTTCCCATCAAGCATTGATAGTTTACCCAACTAGACAGCCATGTGACTAGATATTAAAGTTGAACCTATCTGTAATTTAAGTAAAAACTTAATCAATGTGCTGTTGTAGTTGTTCTTATTTACATGTTTAGATTGGTGCCTGCAATTACTTTGTATTTCAGCCAAAATTTAGCCCAAGCATCTCTTACCTGTAGATCACCAAAATATTGTCTTAATTATTTATTGACTGTACTTTTAATGCAGCTTATGGATGCTGATGAATCATGCTTTGAACCAGATATTTTTTCAAATTAACTAGTTTTAGGAAAGTTATTTGCCTGCAGCAAAATGTGAAGATAAAAAGCCATCTGAAAAGTTTGGATATTTAGCTAAAGAAGGATTTTATGAATGTATAAAAATGTTTTTCCATCTTTCTTAAAAGTTAATGAATGATCTTAAGTTTCACTTTATTCATCATTACACAACACAAGATAGTATAACTAAATGACAGTGTAAGGTTTTGGCACTTCCTGTTTTATTTTGTTATGTAGGTTCAGTTCCTGTTTGGTATGTGTTCACCTGTGTT
>JAOXYM010000023.1:8188134-8217841 GCA_028567055.1 Leptatherina wallacei
GATTGTGGACCTACTACTGCCTTTGTGTTGGTGTATCCTCTCTGCTACTGAATCTCTCAGTATATTGGGTCATTACAGACAGATAGTCCTTTAAGTCACTAAAAACGAAACCATATAGATTTAAAATGAAATTATATTACAGATTTGCTTTGTTACCTCTTCCAAGGTCCCAGATAGGCTGACAAACCCTATGGACTGCTATGGATTATTTTTAAGAATAGTTTGACATTAGATACAAAACATTAATTTCTTCACAGATCTGTTATACTGATTGGATTCAGTTAATTAGAGATAATCATGATCATAGTTGCATTATCCTAATTGTCTTCATCTGTTTAAAAAAATTGTCTGAGACTAATAAAAATGTCATATTTCCACAAAAAAAGGACATTTAATAGAGCTGACTAAATGACAACTACAGTTTACCTTGCATATTAAAAAATTCACCTTGTTGCATGTTTGCCTTTTAGCTGTGTACATTACAAATCTGACAAGTTAAATTTTTTAAGGATGTTTAAATGGCAAACTGTCATGTAAATACATATTTTTATTTATGTTGCCGTATTTTTAATTTTTTTTAAGTTATGTGAATTTATGGAAAATTTATTGACAAATAATGGCCTACAAAGGAACATCCATTTAAATAATAATTGTTCTTATTTGTTGGATAGACAGTATAATGCTTAATCAAATTTTATAATTATGACAGCCCTGGTCACAATAGAATTATTTTTTTCACAAATACTGTTAATCACAGTACATCAGCCTTGAAGTAAAGGATGGAAAGAGCTTTGGTGCGTGTTCAGTATTTCTTGTTGACATGTGATTGGACTGCATACAATTTCACAAGAAATTGTCATTTCACCGTAAGTGGCGGAAGATGGAAGCAGACGAAAAACGTCACTTTTCTACAAAGCTTGTTGAACAGTCAGCAATAATATTTTCACTTTAACTTTGGTCCATTGGGTCCATTGTCCTTGCTGTCCACATAGTGGTTCAGTTTTCTTATAAGATTTTGTTTTGCCATAAAAGTTAATCCATTGATCCTTTGGGTATACCTGCTTATTCCACTGTGGGTCACGGGGGGACTTGAGCCTATCCCAGTGGCTATTAGGAGAGACAAGGTACTCCCTGGGCAGGTCACCCGTCAAAAAAGTTTATATTTGTCTCAAATGAATGAAATTAAATAGATTTTATTTATCCCCTGAGGGAAATCATAAAGAAAATAAATGATGAAGAATATAAAACCTGCTGTGGATGGGAGCAGTTAAAATACAGTAAGTGATTCATGGTCAGACAAGGAACAGACATCTTTAATGGTTCTTTTCTCTCATTTATTTGGCTCTGATGCTGTAAAGAAACGACTAAATGCTGCAAATGCTTAGGTAAAACCACAGAGGAGAAAAGTTTGAACAGTGGCTTTATTTATTGACTTAACACAAACTGTCTGATTCCTCTAACAGCTGGTAATGTATTAGATTAACCCACTGCTCTCTGACCTGTTCTGATTGCCGCTGCAAATTGTTAAAGCTCGTTCAGAAATGACACTGATGCCTTCCTTTGCTGTCAGATTAATGAAAAGCAGTGGCGTTTGAAAGAGGATCAAGCTGGGTTAGAACCTCAAAGCTCTTTTGATCTCTAAGTCACTTAATCAATACTTGAGCATACTTACAGTATGAACACAGTATGTTGCAGCACCCTGTTCACTGAGCCATTATTGGTGTGTAACAAAATAATGAAATGGGTTTATGAACAGAATGTGGGCAGAGGAAAGCCTAATTTAATGCTTACAGTCACAGGTTTGTATCATGTTTCTCACACCTACAGGCAAATACATACACACACAATCCACTTGTCCAAGTATACAGACATACAATCCTCCCTCATAGCATTGACTTTATTGAGGTAATATAAATTGCACAAGCTCTCCTTGTACAGTGGAGCGTAAAGGGAGGTGATCATGGCCAGAAGCCTGCTTTATTAAGACCTCTGTTTACACTCTCCTTTATTGAACGTATAAATAAAGTTTGGGGTCCTGGTGCCATTTTTAAAGCTCCCTTAATGCTCTCGGTTCCTCTTATAACATTTTTTGCTTACAAAAGCCACTTACACACTGCTAGTACAGCCTTGCCACACTCCAACTTGTCTACCAAATGTCTCCAGCAAGCATGTGGAAAAGAAATGAGCCTGCACTACTATACTACCATTTATGAGCAGAAATTAGACCTCAGAGCACACATATTAGCAAAATGGTTATTCACTTGTGGTCTTTGAAGTAAAGGGACTGAATGCTGAACGCTTGTGAATCTCTGCTTCAAAGTTGATTAGAAAAGGCGATGGCTGAGTGTATGGGTGTGCCTGTATGTGTGTGTGTGTGTTAGCCTCATCAAACAACTCAACCACAATGTGGACCTGACCTTTGTCTGTCCAAAAATTTCCCCTGGTTTCCCCTTATCATTTGCTTATTCATCCGTACCTTTCTCTGGGATTGTCATCTTTTCCCTTCATAGTTTTAGGTGTTTGTCCCTTTTTTCCTTTTTGTTATATTGTTGACCTTTTTCTTTGGACAGTTATGCAATAGAAGATTGTAAGAGACGCCAAATGCAGGATTCAGAAGCAGGATGATCAGTTACAAAAAAAAGGTGCTCGGAAAGGCTCAGAAAACCAAATGAACAAGTAACATGGAACACGATTAGATCAAGAGCAGAAACAATTACTGTCGAGGATCTGGTGAAAAAAGAAATAGTGTCTTGTATGATTCTTCCCTAAAGAAAGAAAGAAGTCAGCATTAGCCCATGCCACTCATTAAACCTAATTTGGAACTGGCTGGGGCATTCAGACAGAAGGAAACTTGGTTCAGGAACTACAGAAATAGTGGTTCTTTGTGATCTGTGACATCGTCCATGGGGAAAGCCTGTGTTCAACCAAACGGCAGCCCAAATAATCAATAAGCGTAAGGAAGCAAAGAAGGAATAACAACAGTAAAAAAGATTTGTGCAATAATGGAGCTGGATGAGTGATTAAATGTGCATCTTTCGAACTGCTGGACAATTTGATAGGTCATTGACCAGCAAGCCGGGTAACATAGGCACACAATTCAGCCACAATCTGAAAAATCTGACTGCCTCTGACTCTTGGGTCTTCCACATATAAAGACAGGAGGGTTGACCAGATACAAGATGAAGGTTTGGCTCTGCTTGGTGTTATAATCCCCGAATCGACCATTTTGCTTCTGCAATTTTGCATCCGCAAATAATTCCTCCCACTTTGGTTCCGGTTAAAGTGGTGTGAATATGGGCTGGTTCGCCAGAAAGCACCAAAGGTTCTGAGATTCCAGAACAGACCTGGACCAGGAGTCAGAGTCAGAACCAGAACATTGTCTGTCTGAAAACACATACACGAGACTTTAAACAAGACACTTTACTGGATGAGACAGAACATTGTCATCAGTTCCTGACAGTTCAACAGTTCATACCAAAAACTTACTGACTGTTATTGTACTCTGAAGATTGCCTGTGATTCCCTAAATGGTCAATGTAACGTGTCTTGCTTTTGCTGATCTGAGCATCTCGATGCCAACTTTGCTACTGAAAAAGCTTCCCTTATATGTTCTGGCCTGCTGTCAGAAGTAGTTACACAATCCTCTCCGCCTGTCTCTCGGGAACAAAACGGATAAATATGGAATTCCAAAAGACAATGTCAATACTAAAACACGAAAACATCACAACTCATAAAACATGACTGTCCCTCAATGCAACATAGCCACCTCCCTCAGACTTTTTTTGGGGGACTATATAGGGTTAAAATGCTGCTCCTGCTGGTGTGTGCATTGTGGCGTCCCATCCTGGCTAAAGCCTGCTTCTCATCATCAGGATGAAGTCGTATGAGGACTGCAGGGCTGGTCACCTCTTGGTCTCTGCTATCTGCTGGAACAGCTTTGTGATGAATACCAGAGGGGTGGTTTCCTCAGAGAATAAGCAGAGCATAGCTCAGCTGGGGAGCTCACTGCCCGACCTGGGTTATTAATGCTGGAAAATAAGCAGACTCAGCAATTTAGATAAATGAGTCACGTATAGGAAGATATCTGAATCTGTTAGTAATACAAATCGGTGATGAGTGGATTCCCACGAGGGTGTTTTATGTTTATGTTTCGGAAATGTGATTCAAAGTTAAGACAGTGAAATGCTTCAAGTTGAAAACGTGCTATGAATTATCCTGAGAGCATAAGGCCTCTGATATCACCCTCTAACTAAATGTGTTTTCCTGCTGTTTGAAAATGCTTGATGAACCATCACGGGGGGGAAAAAAAGAGACGAAAACAAGCAAATATTTGATGTAGGATGTTTGCACTGAAATAAATGGTGGAACGACCCCTGCTGTTTTAGTGAGACATCCGAGCAACAAAATAACTTCCCGCTGCAGGAAGCTGATTGCTACAGGAACCCTGTTAGCAGCAATGTCCTCCCTCCAGTGGTTCACTATACTCCAGTCGAACACTGTCTGCTCATGGTTTGTACTATTTAAAAAAGAAAGGGCAGCTTCTGTCTGAGTTAAAGGTTTGCTTTGGTTAGAGGCCATCTTTCCGACACTTGATCTTTTGGTTCATTGCGGACGACAGTATTGGATTTAGTGGTTAATATACTCTTAAATGACTAGAAACTCAGCACAGCTCTAAGTCCTGTAGCCATTTGGAGGCTCAGTTAACACCCTGTCAGAACACTGTGAGGGGAGATAAAGGGTGCTGGGAACAATGCCCCAAAGCTATGTCTAATCCCTACACTGCATCCTGGACACTAGCCCTGTGTTAGGAGACACCATGTAAGCAGCAACCTGAGCTCCTCTTTGCTTAAGACTCTCCATTCCTCAATTATGGAGAATTTATATCTTAAGTGGAAAAGGGGGTGGTTACGGTTTTTGCCAGAGGCTAATACTTCTCATCGCTTGATGTTTCAGGGTGCTGTTTAGTGGTGTTGTAATCATGTCTTTATAACAAAGGAGAAAGGCTCCTTCCTATTGATAGCCTCTCAAAAGGAGGTGGACACTTGCTCAGCTTGTCAGCATAGATAATAGTTAGGTATGACAAACAATACATTCAAAGATGATTATTAGGAGACTGTGACATGTAAAAGCCAGGGCATTTGTAAACACTGTGATTCTGTTAATAGGGAGGGACACATTAGATCACGAGTCAGCTGTATGCTTAGGTTATGTTATCTTGTTGTTAATGAAAACTAGGCACAGGTTTTATAATGGGGAGGATTTCATTATCATCAGTGCGGTCTGCGAAGTAAGTTCCTCATGTTTGTGTCCATAAATGGGTTTTGCAAACGCAAACAGAAATAGACAGTTTTCTTTGTATTCTTACACAGTGTTTTATATTTTCTTTTACAGGGAATCTTTTCAGCACAATCGTTCAACAGAGACAAACGGCGAAGCAGAAACATTACGGGACAACAGTGCCTCTTCAGCTTGTTGGACAAGAATGGAAGCCAACCAGCCAAGTCAAATCTCAGGTGGAGAGTAATA
Organism: Leptatherina wallacei; assembly: GCA_028567055.1. Lineage (NCBI taxonomy): Eukaryota > Metazoa > Chordata > Actinopteri > Atheriniformes > Atherinidae > Leptatherina > Leptatherina wallacei. The sequence goes on from JAOXYM010000023.1 coordinate 8,193,661, forward strand.
GCTGGAAATGATTTATCCATTCACCTCCTAATCTTGTGCAAACAAGTTCCCAAAAAAGTTAGGACCTTGGATAAATTGTAAGAACCTTGATTTGCGAATGTTTAAAGCACATCTTTAATAGAAAATCGTGCAAAGATGACACATCAAAAGTTAAAATTGAACATATTCATTGTCATAAATATGCAATAAATGCATAAATTGTACATATGCATCATTTAGATTGGTTGAAATTATTTAAAAAAAAGAGCATCCAGAAAAAGACTCCCAAGGTAACAATAAGGAAAGGTGCCACATAATGTGAAAGACTGTGTGGGCTAACAATCAAGTAATAAAAAATCGATTTATGGAATTAAGATTGATCAAGGGCAATGATGGACTGCATTAACATACATGGGTATGGGCATGGATACCTTTTATGTCTATGAAAGCACCAATAAATGTCAAGCGTGTAAGAGACATTGAATGATTGCTCACTCACCCATTAACTACAGTTTCTGTGAAAACCTGAGAGTCTCACTACATGGTGTTATAACATAGTAGAAAGGCAAGTAAGGTGAACCACAGTATGTTTAGAAATAAAATACAATAAAATGTAATAGTCAAACACACTGATTTTTATTTGCATGCTATTGTCCACTGAAGAAAGGAGAGTAAACAGCATCATTTTGTATTTCTGCCAGTAGATTACCCTGAATGTCTGCCATGCAGGTGAATTCATTTTTAGAGCAAGACTTTGCAGGCAGTGAGACAATATGAAACCACATTCAGCATATCTTCTCCAAGACGGGTGTAATAGTCCAGGGTCCAGATTCAGAAACGATGCATAAACCAAAACAAAAAAAACAAAAACTCGCATGTATCTTTTCTAACACACAAACTTGTGTTCATAAAGAAAGAATGTCTCCTGAGAATTTGGTCACCAAATGTGTCTTTAGAGTAATTAAAGCCTCTTATGGTGAGGTGAAAAGAGAAAAGGAGAATACCCTGGAGCTACCTCAGTTTAACAATTCTTTTTCTGATTATGGTTCATATGGCTAGGTTTTTGTAACATGCTCATATTTAGCTGTGGTTTCTATAAATATATGAAGCCATGTGTAATTGTCTTGATTCAGGATGACTGCTCTGGTGGTGTTTGAAGACTTTGTTAATGCAACCATAAGATAGCTTTCGGGCTGCTTGATGCTTTCAAAGGCTGTTGAAAAAAAAACTGTCAGCATACCAAGTTCCGTGTTTCCTTGTATCAGTGTTTTTCTCTTGATCATGTCCATGCAAACTGCAAGTGAAGTGAATTCATAGCTGATGACCTTTGTTACTTTTTTCCATTAAATAGTTTTTGTTCCGTTTGCGATCCAAAACACCAGGATAGCAAATAGAACAGGTTTAATTTGCTCTGCATCACAGCTGAGTGTGTCAGATTTTAGTTCAGTAAAATTGTTTTGCTTCTTTTATTGTTTGAAAGCAAACATGCACAGCTTTAAAAATCTGGTAAAAGAGCATGTATTCACATCGCTGCCTTTGAATATCCACTCAGTTTCATTCATCTGGCCTCTGTGTTAACTTGGCTTGCCTGCAGTCAAGACCTCTCACCCACTGAAAAGATTTGGTGCATTTCAAAATGCAAAAGAAGACAGAGCAGGCTTTGAAACATCAAGCTGCTGAAATCCCACATCAAGTAAAAATTTGGAAAGCGTTTCACTCGAGTTCCATATACTGAGTTAGAGTGCATCCAGTGATGAAGCAACAACAGCCGTTGTTTCTTTAGGTTGTGTTCATATTTCAAGTGCAGACAGCTGTGCAATATCTTGAGGAGGAAGTTAATTCAACATGACCCATTGAAAAATTAATGAAATGTCTCAAATGTGAGCTCTTTGGCTCTGCTTGGTGTTATAATCCCCGAATGGATAAATAAAAACAAATGGCTGCCAGAAAAAATGAAGAAAAAATAAATATATAAACATCTTGAGCTGCCAGGTTGTGTTATTGACTCAATTCATTTGTGAATTAATTTGTTCTGGCTTAACTAAACGAAAAGGTGCCACAAAGTTTCTTTGGGATGCTCTTACTCCCCCACCAAAAAAACAAAGCCTCTGATCTGTGAATCAGAGAATACTTCCAGCGAAGGTGAATTTGAGGGCTTATTTGAATATTTTACTCTCTGATAACAAGTCCAAATATACAATGCACAGATTATGTTTTCCGCGATGTTAAAAATGGGCTTAGTTGTAAACAGTGTGCAGTATGAGTCTATCTATATATTCATTCAGAAAGCCATTTGGACAGAAAGTAGCTGACACTGTAAACTTGCAATGATACTACCTTAAACCTTAAGTGTTCCGCTTCCATATCCTCTTATGATCCACTCGACATTCTTCTTCACAAGAGGTGATGGATGACTTAACCCAGAGTGGTGCTCTTTACTGGAACTGACCCAGATTGAACTGTATGTGTTGAATGTGTGTGTGTGTGTCCAGCTAAATGTGATTTTTATTTTTTCTTCCCATTTTAAGGCCTAAGTAAGAGTGCAACACATGAATGCAGAGAGGTTGTGCATTTGCAGAAGCGTCTGTTGCACAGCGTGACTGACAGAAGTGATACATATGACGCCATGCCACTTCATCTGAATCTAACAAAGACACATGGTCTCTATGACTCAGAGCTGTGAATACTCACAGCTTTCTGCAGGATTAATGTCAAATGGAATAGAAACATAAAGCTAATCCTCTCAGCCCTTGTTCTAAGATACAAAGTAGCTTCATAAGGACATTCAACTCCTCTCATCAACTGAAAATAGTTGTGCATGTTTTCTCACAGTGCTTGATGGCCCAGTCAAAGTCATCAGGATGGAAATAGTTTACCTAAACTTTCATGCTTTTTAAAAGCTGCTTTATTGATACACACAGCATCAATTTGATTAATCTAGCAAATGCTAAACAGTGCCACCTAGCATTTGCAGATCAACTGTGGTCATATTTGTTCAATCAAAATTAATCTTAGTTTTCTTCCTATTTTTGATACCTTTTCAGAGTCACCCTTTATTACTGAAGCTGATGGTGGAAGCGGAAGGTGAGCAGCTGCTCCTGGCTCTGGAGAAAAATGAGTAAGTGTCGCACCGTTCACGCTTGTCCTTAGCTTCTAACTGAGTGCTTTCTGGAGTACAAATAAGTGACATATGCAGTGCCCAGGGGCTATAACTGTAGCCAGGGAGATGGAGAGGAGAAAGTCTTTCTGTCTTCTCACTGCTAGTGTGAGCATGGCAGTGCTTTCTGTGTGCTGAAACAAAGACTTGAAAGACAGAAATTCCTGAATACATAAGCTAGACACTGATGAAAACCGACATCTTCCTCCTCCTTCTCACTCTATCTTTTTATTTGATCCACCGACATAACACAGGGGAGAAAGAGATATTGTTTGAACACAGAAGACACTCAGCACTGTGTATTAAGATACTGTCAACACAGTGTTAGTCAATGGACTGGCACAGAGGAGGATCATGATTTGCAAGAGATCGGGTCATCGCTGCAGACACAGTTTGACACCGATGTAGCTCTGATGTGTTTGGAGGAATATTTGTCATATTTGCATTTTTACACAATTCAGCGAGGCCTCAGTCTCAGACACAGTCTCAGAGTCGAGTGTGTGGCTGAGAAGAATGGGACGTGATTGATGGAGCAATATGTTTTCCATCCAGCTCGGCTGCCACACATGAGCAACCACGAACAAGCAGAGCTGTCTGTGTGATGGAGAGAGAAAGAGGGAGAGGGAAGCAAAACAGGGGGGGAGCGAATGGGTTTTCATGCCACTGTCAGCCATGAATCTCACTTGTTTTTTCCAGACTTAATGTATGTAAATTCCACCTGCAAACTGTGAGACAAAGCTTTCAACACCAGCAACTGCAATTTTATGGCTTTCCTACTCTGGAAATATTTTCATTGGAGATCGTACTCATTGTCCATGGTGAATATCCCTACTTTGCACAGGTGGGGATTTTGCAAAGCTGACGTGCACATTGTCAGATTGCGGTCAGTTGCTGTGAAAAGCACCTTCAGTCCCTCACCCCCCCCAACCACCAGTCTCATGCAGCATGATAGTCGTCATTGTCCCATTGCATTAAATTTAAAGTCCACTGTTGCGATGGAACCCACAGCCAAGAGGAACAAACTGAGATGATGAAGAGCTGTAATCTTTGTAATGAGCTTGGGTATGATGGAAAGGCTTTAGTCAAACAAACCTCCATGTATTATAAATACCAATCTGTCAGAATTTCCTGTCAACATTTGAAGCAGGTCTGTAATTTTTTGGGAAAAGCGCATTTCATAATAAGTCAAAACAATACATCAGAGAGCTTCTTTATGTAAATTCAAGCAGACAAAACACTTAAAGAACATGGACTGATTCAGTCTTCCTTGGCCAGAACTGAACCTGCTGCGCCGACACTCGGTGATGGCCCTTGTCTGAGGCTTCTGGCAGACTCGACTGCACGCCGCTGATGAAATCCAGTTGTTCAAACACAGTCGGCATCTGCAGAGGAGAGGGAGGGGAAAAAAAGAAAAGAAAAAAAAAGTGGTCCTGGATGAAATGATGTGAATTAAATGCCCAGATTTATCTTTGTTTTCTCAGGTCTCCCTTAATAAATATGTCTGGCAACAAAAATGTACGAGGTGTGCTGCACAGCTGAGCTTGATCACGTCAGTGGTACTGAGAAGTGAACATTCTCTGTGTGAATTCACATCAGTGTGACAGGGAGCAGTATAGGTTGCTGTGCAATGCTGAGGTACAAGAAATTTCATCATAAAACTCCTCTTGTTTTCGAAGGAGGAAAACTACCTATTTGCTACAGAATGTCGAGGTGTGTGAATAAATGATATGATAAAAAGAAAGAAAATAAGAAGAGAGTGCAAAAGAACAACAACTCAAGAGAAAATTTTTATAAATTATTGAACAAAAATATCTATAGATGTAAAATCATTTCATGGAAGAAGTGAACTCCTTTCCTGGCAAACTGGAATTGCCCCCTTTGGTAGGAATAACTTAATAAATCTATGCATAAAACTCGTTTAATCGAGCTGTAAAGAGAACAGCAGTTTTCGTCTCCTTCCAATAACTTTGTTTCCATTGCCCCCTGAATTGCGCAAAACCTAAATATCACAATGAAAATCTGGTAATGGAAACACTTAGATTTAAGAAAACCTCTCAAATATTGCAAAAAAATTGTTATGCTCTCATGAGGTGTTGTTTTAGACGTCTCGATATAGAATTATTTCGCAGAAGTATAAAGGAAACACTTTTTCCGCATTTCCACTTCACCGGATGTGACGTAGGGGGTCATGTGACCAGTTTGTTTAAAGATGGCGTGGAATGTATGAACGGAGGAGGAGACGGGAATCTTTTTACAAATAATTAAACAGAAAAATAAAACCGCCATGCTCCAAAACATAAACTGTTTTGTATCTCCATCTTGTGGAGTCTCACGGGACGAGATTTTACGAGAATTACGGCTTATGCGCTTAACACCATTCAATGGAAACACCGGCAAATCGCAATTGTACTTGTGTCGAAATTTTAGAAATATCGCTTTTATTTTGCGAAAACCTGGAATGGAAACGCAGCTAATGTCACCTAATCTGGACCCCGCTGATTCTAATTTAATGGGCTGGAGTTTGTAACAGTTGAAGTGCTATTTACTTTTTTCTTTGAGAAGGATGTTTTATTATTTTAAATGATGGAAAATGAAAAATAAAAGCTGTCAGTTACATTTGCCTTCTTTAAAAAAACAAACAAACAAACAAACAAACAAAAAAGGCAAATAAAGGCCAAAAACAGCCAGTCCAAGAATTTTAAACATATTGGAGTCTTTGTAATATGTTAGTCATTTGGTTCAGTGAGTGAGTTATTTTGAGGTGTCTCAATTTTATATCCAAAGGTTTACAGTTTAATTGTTAAGCTTTTACAGTAATGGCTCAATAAACCACGTATCTTCATAAAAGCCCAGTCAACAGCTAGTTGACAACTTCAGGAATCATTCAAGTAAATTCAGGAGAATCAGGAGTAATCTCTGTGCGCATGGGACAAGCCCAAAAGTCAAAGCCTTGATGCTCGTGATCCTCTAACCCTCAGGTTGCAGTGCTTTAAAAACAGGCATGATTCTCTACTGGAAATCAGTGTGTGGGCTCAGGAACACTTTCAGTAATCCCTGACTGTGAACCCAGTTCAGGTCAGGTTACAGCTCTATCATGCAAAGAAAAAGACATAAGTGATCCAGAAACGCTGCCTTCTTCACAAAGTTTATGGTCTGAGGCAAAGTGGAAAACTGTTCTGTGGTCATATGAATCAAAATGTGAAATTCTTTTTGGAAACCATGGGCACTATGTCCTATGGACTAAAGAGAAAAGGGATCCTCCAGTTTTTTGTCAACAGACAATTCAAAAGCCTGCATCTCTGTTGGTATGGGGTTTGATTAGTGCTTATGGCATGGGCAGCTTACATATTTGTGAAGACACCATTAATGCTGAAAAGTACATAGAGGTTTTAGAGTGGGGATGGGCAACTCTGGTCCTCAAGGGCTGCGGTCCTGCAGGTTTTGGATGTTTACCTGCTCCAACACAGGGGAGTGCCTTGCATATTTCAGCAAGACCACATACTGCATCCATCACAACAGCATGGCTTCACAGGAGAAGAGTCTGGGTGCTGAACTGGCCCGTCTACAGTCCTGATCTGTCACGTATAGAAAACATGTGGTGCATCATGAAACAGAAAATCCAGTAACGAAGGCCCAGGACTGTTGAGCAGCTAAAATCCTGAATCGGACCAGAATGGGACAACATTCCTCTCCTAATACCCCAGCAATTGGTCCCCTTACACTTCCCAGACATTTACAGACAGTTGTTAGAAGAAGAGGGGAATCACCCTATTTGATGGAATCACCCTACTTTAAAAAAAAAAAAAAAAAAGAAGTTTTGCCATCAAATTGAAAATGAGCTCCTTTTTTCCTTGAAATTTCTCACTTTCAACATCTGATATGTCATTTATGTTCTATTGGGAATTAAATATGGGCTTATGATATTTGCAGATTATCTCATTCTGTTTTGATGTCCATTTTACACAGTGTCCTAACATTTTATAGTTGTGGTTGTATATATTGTAATGTGTTTTCTCTTGAATGTTGTGAAAAATAAGTGATAATTTATCAATGTTAATCAGTTGTCTGTTGTCAGTAGCACTCATATTTAAATAGCCGGCAAGATAATGAAAACTATCCATGATTCCCGAAACGTGTTACGTGTGGAGCATATCTACAGGACGTCAGCGCTTTGGCATTAAGAGCTTCAGAAGTGATACACAGCGCTTTAAAATTCCTACAACATCTCCGGACACACTTACAAAGGGCGCATGCTGCCTGGAGCTAAATGTCAGGATGCGTCCTTGTGTGAACTGCGTCTTCTAACTTTAGTTTTTTAAGTGGCTGCTTGAAAGATTTTCCCGTGCCCATATACTAATGTGTCTTCAAGGGAAAAAAAAAAAAAAAGCTCCAGTAGTATGCAGCTCAGCTCTAGATTGTCATCCAAGTGAAAAGTCAAATTAGACAGATGCCTCCAAAAACAACCTCCAGGTTTTCTCATTTTAGCTAAGTTCATTGACTGAGCCAGAAAATTGGTGACCAGAGGTAGTAAGTGTTGAACATTCCTCTCCATGTGCACGTTAGATGATTCTAGATTGATGCTACATGGATGCTCTGATTAATAAAATCCCACTTGAGAGAATGAATCTGAGAATAAACCTAATTTGAGTTTTGGGTTGAAAGCACATCTATCTTAAGATTCTTGCCAGAACGGTACAAGCTGTTCCAATAATGATGCATAGACTGATAACATTTTCATCTAATGCAAGTTATCTGAGATTCCTGGTGGCATGTCCTCTTGTTGGACCAATTTAGCCAGTAGATGACAGTAAAAACAGATTCTACACAAGCTACTCGCTTTTGATAATAACATCTTTGTTTAGAGTTATTACAAGTTGAAGCGAGATGTCTCTGTTCCCATTGCAGGTCAGAATACACAATATGTATCAATTAACCCGTATATTCTGAGTTTATTCATTTCCTTCATTTGTTATTTGCTTGTTATGGGGAGAGAAACCCTGAAGCTTGTGCACATCGATTCAACTGTTAGTGAGCTTTTCCCACAGGGTATGGATCCACTTCAGGCCAACAACTCTTGCTGCTTTGTGGCTTTGAATGTGACGCCCCCAGGCACATCAAGATGAGTCCCCAGCCAAGCAGGCAGCATGCACTCCATCCGTATTTCCTCTTCTAATGGACTGCAGGATCACTGCAAAAGAGGCCTGGGGCTCATCAGCTGGATAGAGGAAGTTTTTGCTTCCTTGCACTTGGGGTTTCCTCAGCTCATCGTGTTTTGCCTTAAGCATAAGGCGCTTGGAAGATCACAATCCAACTTGTGAGGCTTTTGTGCTCTGAGACAAACAGACAGAAAGCACATGCAGATGTGGATACACCTAAACTTACATCTATCTTTTTCCTTTGACAGAAGGCAAACAGAGGAAATGATTCTTGAATATGAGACCTGGCTGTAAACTAATGTCTGTCTGGTGTTTGGAGGAACAATGAAATTCAGCCTGGAAAGAGTCCAAACACAATCTGTCCCAGTTTGCAGATTAGGGTTTGAGGGGTGTTTGACTCTATATCTCTGGCTGTACTCCTGCGAGCCTGTGACCTGTTGCACCTCTCCATGAAGATGTCCTCACATTTCACTAAAAACATGGACAGGAAGCAGGCTCTCCTGAGGAGCTAAACAAACAGAGGGCTAAAGACACTGCACAAATAACCAGTTCTCTTTGGAAAAAATTACATCTCTCTGACCTCTTTTTGTAGAGTTATTGTTCTCAGCTGCTGAGCCACACACAGACTGTTTAAGCAACCCATAGACACTTGGGTTTAAATGCTTCCTCTTGTCATCAAGCCAGGAGTGAGACAAAAAAAAAGCTTATCAAATCCTCTCCCCAAGTTATTCAGTCAGATGTAATACAAATTAGAGCTTCTCTGCTAATTCAAGTTGAACACTGAAATGTGTTTACCAGAGATTCTAATGTCTGTAATGAATTGTTCATCATTTTAAAGGAAAATGTTTCTGAGTGCATCTCAAAGATCTCTATGTACTTCTAAAATATCCTGGGATACATCTAACAAATTGCCAAACACTTTAGGTGCTGCATAGATGATTAACTGAACAAAATTTAATTCCCCACAGTGTTTTTTGTAGTATTTCTTATGTCTTAACAGGGAATGTATGTGAATCTGAAATGGGCATTATTCAGTAACTACATATAAAGATATTTGTCAGTGTAAGGAGTATAAAGAAACTCTCTTTCGGCATTTATACCAGTATGACAAGGAAAGCAACAAGCCAAGAATACAAAGCAGAAAAGGCACAGAGGTAGCTACTTTCACATCAATTTCAAATGTGATTTTACCTCCTAACTGAAAGAAAAGCATGCTTGTATCAAAAGAACTTTTGCAGGTTCCAACAAGCAAGTTACCAGCAAGCTCCCTCACATACACTGATCCCAAAGCTTTAGTTGGAAAATGTGGATAAAGAAGATCACGACATGGGAAAGAGAAAGATTAGAGGAGAAGGTGGAAATTTATTTCAGCGAGGGGAGGAGATGGAGACAAAACTGGTGATCTGAAGTGTCTATCCCTTCTGAATGAAAGTGTATGCACCCTTCCTGTTGTGTTCCAGTAATCACTGTGGAGATGTCTAATTACAGCCTTGCTGGTCTCATCTGCAGCCAACTGGTCACAACCAACATCTGCATCCCGTATCAGTACATAACTGGCTTTTCTTTAGATTTTAGAGTCAAATATGTAGGAGCACATATGGCTACATAAATAATAGAGTTATACACAGGCATGCTTTGTGTATTATGGTCAAAGTACTTATATAAGGAGCGTAAACTGCTAGTTAAACTAATTATTGGATTAATTACGTGTATATGAACACACAATAGCTGCTATTTAAAAGACAGCTGTAGCCATTGTGACACCACCCACTGAGAGCAGCCATCTTGTTTTTTTACTGCCAGAAATAATGCAAAACCAAATGGATCCGAGCCATTACTCATGAAGGTTGTGCACTTCTTTTGGGCAACTCCGATAATCAATGTAGGATAAAAAAATATTTGTTTTAATAGGTTCTAAACAGGTTTGAACATGTTTATTTTTGCTGGGTACTTTTGGGACTAATTGATTTTGGAGCCAACCTCAAGTGGTCATTTGAGGAGCTGCAGTTCTTGGAGGAAAAAAAAAAAATACAGCGCCCTTGAGGGAATGCTAATTCCCTCTTCCCTCCTTTGGTAGATGAACTTACTCTCACTTTCATCTGCAAAATTCGAACACACAAACAGACTATTCTCTAACATTCATTCAAAGCCACCAAACCTCATTTCTACGGGAAGGATGCACTGAAGCTTAACTCAAGCCTTTGTACCTCTTCACTTCTCCCTGCGGCTGCAAGGCCATGATATACTGTGATTCATCAGTTTCAAAGACAAGCCTAAGAAATGGGCTCATCGCAACCAGAGCTTGCACCTTTTAACTGCTTCCTTCAAAAGGGAATTTTTGGAAGGAGCTTCCCTCATTTGAATCACCTTCTCAGAGGCTCCAATTATTTCCAAGCTTAGAGCTGTAATTAATAAGTTTGACTCCACATTCCTGATTAATTAGGTTTACACTGGAAAGGTCTTAAAAAGCTTGTGCCTTCCTTCAAAGTGGGAAACATTGACACAGACGTATGGAAACTTATGTACTTATTTATTTGTATACATGAGGTTATTAACTGATGTCTTAGAAATGTTGTTGTATTTCATGATTAGATGCTTTTTTCATATTTTGTCACCTTCTTGAAAATGATTTGCCCTTCATCCAGATGTTTTAAGACACACAAATACTCAGATCTGACAAATAATTGGACTCTAATTAGTTTTTCTCAAAAGATAAAGTTTAAGATCAAGTTTGTTATTATTGTATGTGATGCAGGTTTCAAGCTTGCTCATCATTCTTGTGTAAGTTAGTTACAAATTAAACCAGCATCAACCTCCAAACCAGTGGTGCCACATATCATTTGCCTTTAAAGCCCCATTACCGAGATTTTTTGCACTTTTGACACCCCCTCGACAAAAGACCATGCCGTATTCGTCTTGCCTACTGTCTCTTCTTTGAGCTCTCTTCCACCAATAAAAGTCAGTCTGATGTTGACTCTTGTCTTATCTCTTGCTCTGTCACTTTCTCTCCTTTTTGCGTTACTTTGCTGGATTAGCCATGGTGCGCATTCAAAACAGCTAGTGGCTGGTATGTGACGCAGCTGTTACGTTATGCTGCGGGCTTGAGAAAAATAAGTTGTGAAGTCTCTCAGCCTCAGGATGCTGTAGGGCAATGATGGCTCTGGCAATGTGGCTAATGAATGTCAATGTGCCATCACAGGCTCATTGAACTGGTTCATAGAGTGTTATGTGTTTCTATATAAATGTTTCCGGTTAAAACATAAGTCAGGGATACACCAAAAAGCCCACTCAGCTCTCACTCTTCAGCTCCACTGGCCTGATCAGACACAAATTCACATTGTCTCTGCTGAAATTGAAAAAAATCAAGAAAATTCCTCATTGGATCAAAAGTTAAGATAAGCACTCAAGTTCAGGATGAAGCATCAATATTTTAAAATAGTTTTCCATGATGTCATGAATGATGCTTGCAAAATGTCGTGTTTGTCATTGTCGTGCAAAAACTGGTGAAGAGTGGACTTTATAGTGCATGACGAATCAAGTCAAACTCTTTATGTCCATCATTCAGGACTATGAGGCTCAAATATCTAAAGAGCCACAAGAAGAAAAAGTTATTTTTTTCCGTTGACTTTACTGCAAGTAAGTGAAGAGTGAGAGTTATTCTCAATGGCTTGGTTAAAGAGACCTTTTGTGCAGTAAAATAGGTCTTCTCCCCTCTCTGAACCTTTTTTCCATCAGACCACAGGGGTCTCTGGGCTCCAGCTGGTAGATCTATTCCTCAGACTCCCCCCATCCCTCCATCCTCTCCCAGTCACTACTCAGAACACAGCCAACCAAAATCTACTGAAAGCAGCAGTCTGTCTTGAAGGACAAACTATTACTCACCTCTTCCCCAAGGAAATGATGGAGGCTGCTGCTATTACAGATGCCCTCTTTTTGTGTTAAAGGTTGTTATCGAAGCTGGTATTGTAAGTGGATTCAAGCAATATTTTTTAAATTAGCGTGACATGTTTTATGATTTATGTGTTTTAGTAATCCAGCACATGAATCTTTAATTAGCAAAATCAAATCACTTCTCTTATGATTTCACTCTGGGCAGCTGAAAGTTTGGTGTTTGGAGGTGATGAAGGATGGGAGACAGTTTTTTCCAAGATTTTTTGCTTTAACAGTTCTCAGCTGCTGGCTCGCTGAAGGTCACATGGACAAAAAAACTTCTGGACACTTCAAAGAAGTAGTTAGTTTTTGCATCTTGAATAGCAACAAGACAGCCCTCCCCTCTGTTGTTCTCCATATTTTGCATGACGCATCTGTTAAAAGCTCTTCCCTCCATTGTTTTGATCTTGAAAATGGTGTGCAAGGCTTTGGAGTTAATTGAAATCCCAAGTGTGAATATTAGAGTTTGTATTTTACCTGTAAATGGCAACCTGTCATTTAAAGCAGGTAACCCATACATCTTTTAGAATAAGACCGCATTAAACCTTATGAAAAGGTTTTAAATGAAGACTGTGTTTCATTTTCAGACCTTTATATAAGTGCTGTCTAACATTTAAGTTAAGTTGCACATTATTTAATTATTTACAGAGATGGACTTGAGATGAAGAATGAATTCATACAGATGAATTTTCCTTCAGATAACGACTTCTATTGGAGGTATATAAAAAAATACCATTATTTAACTAATTTGCCATGCTGTGGCCTTTAACATATGTATCTTAACATGCTAGAACATTATGCAATTAAAATTACCTGTCATTTTATGATTTATTTATGTTGTATTTTATTTTCATTTTATTTTTTGTGTAATCATTTGTATTGTATAAATACTGGATCAATTAGATCTTCCCAAGCAAAATTTAAAAAGCATGATATTTCTTTCTTTGTTTTCTTTTTTCAAAAAATTCATTTAAACCTTAAATTATAAACATATGCCAGGGTCTACAATGAAAGAAAAAAAAATCAACAAATTACTGTCATGACAGTGCACATTGTTCTTTATTAACTATGCTGTCATCCCGTGTCTTTTCAAAATGCTCGCAATAAAGCCAAACTCATATGTAGACGTGAGGGAAATGAGCAAGAACATAAAATGACTACCTCCAGAGGCTCATCTGCAGCTATAATACTGCTTTGAAAGTAGAGCATAAACACACTCCCTGTCTGCAGATATTTGATTTGTATGCCGATAAGGAATAATGCATAATTTTTTTCACTCAGTAAACAGTGTTATAGGTGTAAAATGATCAGGCATGTAAATATGAACTGCCATAAATATTCATAATGACATGATTTGAAATATGCAAATGTGACCTTATTAAAAATTATTGGGGGTTTTCTGATACTAAAGTTAGTGTTAGTCTCAAACTCAAGGCTCAAAGTCTGAGTCAAGGCTCAAACTTTCATGCTCTTTCCTTCTGATTATCTTTCTGTGTTATTCTCTAGCTCAGAGTTTTCCCCTTTCACCTTTTTAAAACTGCGATTTTCCATAAATTTAAGTAAAATCTGTTTTTCTCAAGGCCCTGAGGTGCCAAAGGGAATAAACAAAAGCAGCCAAAGTTTTTGACCTCTGTTGCTGCTGACCATGATGGTAATCAGTCCAGTCTCATACTCCTGGCTTCCATCCTCCCTCTGACAGTCAGACAAATAGATTTTCCGGAGTTTCAGTGTGAGTTAATGTCAGCTGGGAGTGAACGCTCGCTCGACTTGCACTCCATCCTGTTCTCCCCCGTTCTCACAGTCAGCTGGCCCTCCTTTGACCTGTCTTGTCTGTGTTTTGGGTCACTGACTGAGCAAAGAAGCCACGCGTGGTCATCAGTCAGTCGGTTGGATGCGGGCTGACGGAAGCCCGTCTCTTTCAGCTGATATAGGAGATGTCTTCCCCTTCTGTTTGGCCTACACATGTTCTCACAGAGCAGCATCCTGGCCAAAAATAAATTCTGAATGGACAGCAGAAAAAAATATGCTCTCCTGGACAGTAGCATTAAAAAAATACAGTATATATATATATACAGCCATCATTTTGATTTACACAACAGCAACACTGCCAGTGAACCTCAGCAAATGAATTAGTCTTGATTTTTTTCTCTTTGATATCCTTTTTTGTATGTGCCATTGATTCGTTTAAAACTTCAAATCGTCACAAGAGTCAGTGGGAAACCTGTGTAGGAGTTAAGATGGCTCTTTCATCACTAAGTTTAGCTTAGTGATAAAAAGAAACGGTGCAGAGAAAGTCAGGGACCTCTTCCCCTGCCTACACGTCATGCAGAAAGCAGATGCTTCTCATTTTCCATTCCACTCATCATCAAGGGCATTACTCTGAGATTGGCACACAGGGGCTTCAAGAAGGCAGGAGGAGAGGTTTTCTGCTTTGTCAGATGAGGTGTTAAGGCAGTCCCCCCTTCCACTGTTCACTAGCCTGCCTGTCTCTCCCTCTACACATATTTTCTTGTCATCACCAACTTCCAGTAATTCCCAGTTGGGGTCTCCTTCGTTTTGCCCCCGTGTTCCTCCTCACTCTCACCTAATCCCTCCTGCACGGAGGACAGGAGTGGACTGTCAACAACAATTGGAGCTCCTGGTGTTTGAAATAGAGACTGTGCACAGCTTTGGGGGGGGGGCAGAGACCCAGAGGTATCAAAACCTGACTCTGTGACAGTTTTCCTAAAAGCAGGAATAGTGTTGGAGGGAAGGGGTCACAAGCAGATTGTAAACTCACATGCAGTTCAGAAGGAAACTGCTTCTGCTGACAGATGCAGGAAATGGCAACTATTGAGGGTACTGACAGAACATGAATGTAGGTTGTTTTTTTTTCTTTTCAGTTTTTGGAGGTTTTAGCAACATTTGCTTTTTTGATGTGAGTTAGGTGAGAAGGTTGGTACCAAAAGTGTCTAACAGAAAATTTTGGAAACCATAACAGTTACTGTTCAAACGCTTTGTATATGACCTAGTGACACAGATTTCTACAAGCTTGCCTAACCGTGGTCTTAGAATGGCTTTCATTTCGAAGACAGATCTAAAGGAAAAAAAGAATCTTCTGAATGTGGAATCAAATCAACCAGGTCCCTTTTTATGTTTAATGGGTCATGGATGCTGGAAAAAATGAATGAGCCCCAGCTGTGTTCTACATGTGCACGCACTCAACTATGATGTCATGTTTGCAAACAGTCTCTTAGAAAGAGCGATCATTTTCCACTTCTAGGGAGCATCAGCAGAATGACAGGCGCTATGTTTCCTCCTGGAATCAAGGGATCGTGGACAATCAGTCATCTAGTAGCGCAATGTTGGAAAATAAATGTGTAAAAATAGAGTGACAAATTGTGTAAAGACACATTATTCATGACTCAGATGCCTTTGCAGACCCTGTTCTCTGAATGTTAGCATCATTTCTTGTGACAAAATCTGCAGAGGCAAGGCAAGGCCAAATCTGCAGAGAGTAAAACAAGAAAGCTCCTGAGTCATTAGCCCTGGGTCCATTGCTCTTACTCATATAATCCCAATTAGCTAAATGAAAATCATAATATAACCGAACATTCATATGCTGATGATACTGTGGTATAATTTGGTTATATCTCTTGATCTCTGTGCTTTTAACAAACTTATATTATCAATAATATATATACAAGGAGGTTAAATCCTTCTTTAAGCTGCATACTAATCTGATCAATAATCCATTTGATTACTTGTAAGTGGAAGTGGTAACTAGGCATTAGCCTCCCCAATGCAAACACACATATAGACAAACTAATCAATAGCCGGATGCAGGAGTTACTGCTCAGGTAGAATGAGCAGTTCTCCTGGAACAAGTATGAGGCCCCCACAGGGGGCTCAATAGTCCTATTTTTGGCCCTTTTGTACTGCGTTATAAGCCATTGTCAGTCACTTGAGTCTGTGAGTTACCCACTGACCAAAGCGTTGGCGTCACATGAGCATAATTTGATTGGCTGAAAGCTGGATCAATGTCAATCAACATGGACAGGTTATCCTTGTGTCCTGGATGTCAAAACTGAATTTCTAACAGCAAATTTTAAGCACTGAATTTGGTCTGTTGAATTTGAGCAATTCCAGTTTTTATTGGACTTTTTTTTTTCTTTTTGGACTCTTTATATTTCAATCATAGGAAAAATAGGAGTAAAAATAGATTATTAAAAAGGTAAACAGTTTAATTCAGACAGAAAAAAATTATTACATATACAATTTTGGTATTTGAAATTCAATTTCAAACTCTGGTAGGACAGATTTACTGTCACACCCTAACATCTCCATTTCGTAAATTTCAGCCAAAAAACTGAACACATTGCCCCTGATATGGTCAACAGTGTATGAGAAAGTGCATGAATGGATGATGGAAGAACACATTGATAAGTGCTTTAAAGAGCCAAGTCAAGGTTAAAAAGGTGCTATATTAGTGTGGACCATTTACCAACCAATTTCCCATTACCATATACCATTCAAATTCCTATTAATAGAACAAGAAACCCCAAAAATGATTTGCCCCCTCCAACTATATCTCTGTCTTCCTTTCCATCTATAACCAGATCAGAACTGTCAGATCTTTTTTTTTTTGCATGTTTGAGTTTGCTATTTTGTGTGCTGTCTGTTTTACCTTTTTACATCTTTTATCTGTATTTTGTACTTTATCTTTTAATGTTAAGTGCTTTGATTTCATATTTAATGAACTAGGCTCGAAATGAATCGTGCTGTGACAGACCACAATCTTTTATACAGATAGCGGAAATCAACATGAATGGATTTTTTTTAACCACATGTATGTGCAAATATACACAGATTCTGAACTTGAACACATAACACTAACATAAAAAGATTCATGTCCCATGCAATTTAGTTGTTTGTATTCCTCTTCTTAATTCCAGTTTAATTGCTTTCATCTCCTGTCAGTCATCTCTTAAAGTAAATGTAAAGTGCAAAGTGTCTGTTCACATAACCAGCCCCATGTTAATACATCAAGATTAGACTTTCTTCTTTAGAAATAAAATAAACTAAATAGGAGGAGAAAATCTAACTCACTAATGCAATCAGTGGGCAGAAAGACATTAAGGGAGGCAGAGCACATTTGTATGCAGTCTTTAATTATTTGATTTCACTGAGGGAATACAAGGGGGTGGGGGGGATGGGGGTGGGGGCGTACAAGTACAAGCAGCGACAGGTTTAATTAATTGAAATACTCGTTTTTACCTTGTGAAGGAAACGATAGGCTTGATTGTTTGAAGTTCCCTCGTTGCTCATTAGTCAAAGCACAAGGCTGCAGTAAATATGCGGTTGATGTGTGACCTTTTCCCCCATGTACCAGTTCTTTTGCAAAGCATTTCAATTAATGGGTTTGCTTAAAGCTGTTGCACTAACACAACCCCTCCTGAAAGTGACTTTTCGGTGACCTCTCAGTGGTGCCACTTTCCATTTTTAGTCTTAACCTATATAACAATCTCAAAAGACGAACAAAGCAAGAAATTTTGTGGAAAACCGACAGAAAAGTGGCTGAAGAAATGAGTTGTTTTGAAGCTTTTTGTTTACAGTTGTCTGCACAGAGGATCATATTAATTAAATCTGGCAAATTTTAAACTGTATGTTTTTTATCTGATCTTGTATGAATTGAATTCAATGTATTGAATTGTTTCACTAATCTTTCAAAATTAGATTTTCTAACTTACTTATGAGATCAGTTTTTGAGGTATTCAATCCTGAGGTTTCTATATCTAACTCAGCACCTAGGAGCTGACTTGAATTTGGTTTGTTGTGCCGCAAATAATGTATAAAACACCTTAAAGTCCAGGAGCTTTCTCCTGGTACAATGTCTCTGTGGCTTTGTATAACTCGCAGTCATCGCCGTGAAGAGATTTTATCTGTATTTTTCAATGTTAGGAGATGTTTCCACAAAAAGTGTCTCACTGTAAGTTGGATGTTCTGCACCTTTTAAGATTTAGTTGCGGAGGGTTTTGCAAAAATAATTAAGCGGGACATCAAAGTTCTATAAACTTCTATAACTGATTCCTGATTTTCCACCGCAGGATTCGTTGAGTTAAAGAAATCAGGCAGTGAGTGTTGAGGTTTGCTGATAGTGTTGAAAGAACAGAAAGTATTTCGTGATCTGTAAGCATCGAGCATTGTGCGAAACCCAAACACGATCCACAGCCATGCCTGCATGTGTATGTGCATGCACCCATGCTCCCACACAGGCGGACATAAATCACACTGAGCTACCAGTCCCCTCTGCACACAACCTGGGACGCACTTTCCCTTTTCCATCTCTCTCACACCCTTGCACGCAGACACACAACAAGAGTTTGTCCTGGGGGAGATGAAGAGGCAGAGCAGAGGCCTGCTCTTTGCTGCAGAGGAATAGAAGCCCTGGGGGTAGATAGGAGTAAAAAGCAGGATGAAGGATCTCCCCCTCCAGTGATCCACAGCAACAAAGGCGATAGGAATACTGCTTTGGCACCTGGCATAATCAGTAGAAAAAACCCCCCAATGTTACTGGACCAGAGAGAAAGAGAAATAAAGTATTCCTGGGACGAACATGCCATGATTTTCTGTTTTTATTTGTTTTCATACAGATTAAGCTTGATTGTTATCACTTAGGTAATTGCAATCATAAGTAATAGAAAAGCTCCATTTTCCATTTGACCTGCACTAGAGCATCTAGAGTTCATACTGTGCAGATCAGCTGCCTTTAATTATTCACATGAGATTACTTTCCTCTCACCCTCAGGGAATCAGTGATATCATGAGCAATAAAAGGACTATTTATGTCTTAAGAAGAAATAAGACAGGCATGCCTAGTTGTGACTAATTAGTGAGCTCTCGAATATAACATTAAGGCTGCCTGATGTCATGGAAACCATTTTGTTGTGTTCATGTACGCCTTTTTGAGTGGCAGATAACTGCAGTCTAAGGCAAATAAATGAGAGCCAGATGTGACTTGACTTTACATGTCAACGAGTGACAACAAAGGAAGAAACAAAAGAGGTAACAGAACATTATGTGGGAAAAACAGGAAGCTACATCTAAGTCTTGAACCTGTCTTATCCCTGTAACGCTTTGAGACTCTTTGCAGTTTCACTTGTACATAGAAATGATAGCAAACATGTGACTGAGTAACCTGTGATAACTTAAGTTTGCTAAGTTTTTGTTGTGTTGATAGACTTGTTACTTTACACTGAACCATGGTGTTTAAAGAGCACTCAGTTCACTTGAGAAGATTCCTTACTGTATTTCTTCTTGGGGCTTTCTCTGTTTGTCAGTCCAGTGATCTTATTTGGAGTAGTATGTAGCTAAACATTTGTAGAAAGATGGTAGCTCAACATTCAAGTCTGTTGCAAAGCAGACTTTTGGTTTGTCATGTATTTGTCTTAGCTTTTTTTTAAAAAATATTTTGGTTTATAGTAAGCAAAACAATTGCATATCTCATAGCACTCTGCAGCATTATTTTCACACTAAATCAAAGATTAGTGTTGCATTCCTGCCCTTATTCCAATTATCTCATCCATTGTTAGGGTAGTATTCATCACTCTGTCCCCATAATTGAGATCCTGTGGAGTAATCCATCAAACAGACATTGCGCAGAGATGACACTTTATTGATTTCACAGGGCATGCCTGGGCTTAACCACATCAATCTCTAGGTGACAGTCACCGCAGTAATTGCATGCCATTGCCCCTAATGGCTATTCTGCTTGACCATCTCACTGGCCAATTATCCACCACGGGATGCCACACAGGTGTAAAGAATCATAATGAGGCTGTTATGATGAGTTGAAATGTGGATAAAGACCCAGCAGGGCCACTCAGTGTAAAGGGAATACAAGACCCGTTCATTTTTGTTCTGTGAGGGCAATTGGCCTTTTTGACACAGGCCAAAAGCCACATTTTGACTTGTGTTTGCAGTTTGAGTGTTGCTCTTATGCTGCATGTTTGTTGCTCTTCTTTTTCTCCTCCTTCCTCCCCCCTTCTATTGCAAGAATCATTGGCTGGCATGCTCTCGCGGTTATGTTCATGACATGCTTCATGGAGGCTGGGAGTTGCATTGAGATCAGGTTAAGTAGGGGGAATTCTGCATCTCTGGCTCTACTTGGCACTGGCCTGCAATATTGCCTGATGTCAGACAGATCACAGCCAAAAAAGACTGGCCCTCTTTCCTTGCTTCTGGAAAACAGAAATGTTACTGAGACAAGGTTTCTTTTGGCTTGAGGGGAAGGGGTTCTCAGGCACACAATCTCACTTTTTCCCTGCTTTTTCCAAGCGGAGCTGGGTTTTTTGCCACTCGCCACATAAAAGCAGAGGGATGTTATTAGTACCACATTGCCTCACAAGTCCTGCAGTTTAAATATAACGACAGTACTAATTGGTGCGCCGAAATTAAGGTTTACGAGAGACTTTATTTCTTTGATGATGATTTCATGTGCACTAAATGTTTATCTTTACATCTGTTATATGTACCTCCCCGTTAAGGAATTAGTACTAGCATACAACTTCCTTTTCAGATCTTTAGCCTCTCATTTATCATACTTTGCTCAAAGATTTGTCCAGAAGTTCTTTATTAGGATGTCTGAGTTTAATGAGACATAGCAGTGTGTGACTGCAAGGTTGCTGCACATTGATCCAACTTGTTTTCTAACACAGAGTGTAGCTAATGTCAATTGGTGTGGTAGTCACTGCCGGTCAGGTGAGGATTTTTCATGTATATACCATAAAAAAGGAAGTTAACACATATTTAAGTGCTGACATGCAATGTTAGGTGTTTTACCTTGACTTTGTGCAATTACACCTACAGCTGGGTTAGTTTTAACCTCATGGGGAGAGAAGCAAAAGTCCCACTGGGCATGAACTTGAAAAGCCATTTGTTTGCTCGGTGTCTTGCTATTTTGCCCGCAGCACGGATAAGCCTAGCTCTACTATTGTGTAATTTTCTGTAATGTATATGTCTTCAAGCAAGCTGATGACAGTTTTTCAGGGAAACCGCTCTTTTTCTCTGTCAAGTTTTTCTACCTCCCCTTGGCCTTTAGTGGTGAGCCAATTTAGTATTTATTGTTCCTCCAAGGTTTGATCAAAAGTGTTCCAAGCAGTTTGAGCTCTCCTGTCTACTGCTGAGATTGTGCGTCAAGGGTCTGTGCATGACTACAGCTTTGCTCTCACTTTCTTTGTCATTCGATTCGTGTCACAGATGCATCACAAAATGCTTTTGTGTGTCAAAATCTGTAGAAAACGGATGTTTTTTAGCAACTCAAAACAAAACAGCATGAGTGCCTTATGGACTTAGAGGCAGGAGGATTACTGTGTTGTACAGAGATGCAACATCAAAGAGAAAGATAATTATTTGCAAGAAGAACAGAAGTGACATTTAGTTGTTGGCATTCAAATCTACTGACAAGCAAATCTGTTTTCTTTCAAAAACTTATTTTGGAGACAGGGAGATTAAAATA
The DNA here is from genome assembly GCA_028567055.1 of Leptatherina wallacei. Taxonomy (NCBI): domain Eukaryota; kingdom Metazoa; phylum Chordata; class Actinopteri; order Atheriniformes; family Atherinidae; genus Leptatherina; species Leptatherina wallacei. The sequence goes on from JAOXYM010000023.1 coordinate 8,215,379, forward strand.
TGATTACTGTAATTATGTGCACTGGCCCAATGTTTACAGAGAGGTTAACAAATATTTCTTTGTTTTCTGCCTTTTGAAAACAACATATTTAGCTCCTGTTGTGTCCCATTTGAAGTTTTTTTTGTTTTTGCTCAGATGTCAGGTTGTGTACATTCAGAGACTGGTTCTGTTGCAGTAATTGCCAGAACTATCCCCTCAACACTGACTCCCTGTCAGTCACACATAGTCATGATGGTGAATCATCCAGTGGGTAATGCATTTTAAATGGCGGGGGCACGACCCCACCCTTTCCCAATGCATCATTAACTTCCCACCGCTTGATAAACAGTGAGCTGCTGAGGCCACGGGGAGCGTGTGGCATTAGGAACATAATGTTGTTGGCTGGTGGCTCATTGCTCGGCGTGGATGAGCTGCACCCATAAGTGTTATCAGCTGGATGGCATGCACTATGAGAATTTCTCAACAGTTTTTGCCATTTGAATCCATGACTCACTCATGCATTCATCTGTTTTTTTAAGTTTTTTGTTTGCTTGTCTCCATGTTTTCAGGTCGGTTTTGTACAGGCTCTGCTTGCTATAATTATTATTCCTTTACATTTTTTGCACTTTCAGTGTAAGCAGTGATGGAAATTAAAAGGTAAACAGTCCTCATTTGGGCAAAATTACAGCTGTTTAGGAACAGAAGTACTTCATTTTTCTTGTCCTTTCACTTCATCATGTAGACTTTGTGTTTCTGCTGCTGACTAGCATTAACACTTCGATTTTGGCTGAATCGTAAAAGAGGGGACTAACCCTCTCTTTTAATAAATGTGAATGTAGCTGACTCTGTGTTAAAATTGCACCACTGGTCAGCAATCTGAGCGTTGGAGTTTTCCCAAAGGCTGAGGCTTTTTTCAGCTGTAGCAAGGAGCCAGCTCTACATTTTCTGTACCTGAATTTTGGAACTGGCTGTGTTTGATGAGGTACCATATCTGTTAATACAGTATAGTAAAAGAACTGCCTGAGAAATAGGACTGCAGTCTTACCAGGAAACATGCAATCACTTCCAGGATTTAGTGGTGCACAGTTAAAATCTGTCAGCATTGGGACACAACAAAAGCTGTGAGCCATGAATGTGTAACATGTGTAATAAGAATGTGTACTTTTGGAATCCTGACATGTCCCTTAATGCGATCCCTAACCAGTGTAGCTTAAACTCCTACACTCAGCCATTAGCAGAGGAAAGTAAAGAAGTGGGGAAATAAACTTGCAACAAAAGTAAATTGATGTTTGGTTGTTTCTCTATCTTGTTAGAAGGCTAGAATAGTCCCCTTAAAAATGAGGTATAACTTGGAAGGATCATGCATCTGAAGAGAGACACAGCTAAACTTGTGGGTGGGGTCCAACAAAAAATGTGATAGAACCCCTGTTGGATTCTCTCGTTTTTTAAGATTCAAGTGCTGCCAGGCTTGTGCCAGTCACAGGTTTACAAGTTATACCTTGTTGTGAAACAGGCTTTCCAATAATGTATAATTCAACACCAAATGGTTTTGCTGAAGTGTAGAAAGAATTAACCAAATGTTGTTACTTTTTATGCTCAGTTAAGATAAGAAAAGTGCAAGGACTGAAAATGTTGTGCAGGATGACTCAAACTAGAAAACTCTTGCATGGCAACCTACCAAAAAAGAAATGTGCGCATTAATGTATAAATGAGAAACTATTTCTAAAGTGCTTCATAGAACCTAGCCAGGAATAAAAAGGTATTATGTAAGTCTGAACCATTTTTCTTTTCCACTTACCAGTAAAACTCCTATTAATAGTACAAAGAGTGCTTAATGTAGCAGGATGAGTCTTAAACTAGAAAATTTTGTGTATGAAAGCCAGTGGCGTAACAACATCCACCATTCTCTTCTCTTTGTGAGGAACAAAATCAACAATTAGCTGATAACGTATAAATGTTGTCATGTAGCAAAATTTTAAGAATTGAACAACATCCTCAGAAACATTTCATCAGCTAAACTGCGCCTCTTGCAGACAAAGGGAACAAAGTGGGGACAATGTAGTTGTAGTACATTTTAGGGGGCCTTTTTAGTGAAACTGCAGTATCTTATGCTGGGGGACCATTGATGTTGTTATATGTTCTGTCATGATTGGATTAGAAAAAGGCTTGCATTCAGTTTATTTCTGCAGCCAAATACTTCTCATTGCTGAACTCATCAACGAGGGCCATGGATAAGCTCATTGGCCCTGATTTACTAATATCCCAAATAGCGAATGTAAAATAGCATGTGCCGCAAATAAATTGCACTATTGATAACGGGCGCAAACAGCCTTATTTGAATGAGGATTTAGTGTGCGCAATTGATTCGCTGTGTAGAAGGAGAGCAAGAAAGCCGCAAAAGGAAAACAAATGGAGATCGAAATATTAGTAGAAGAGGCAAATAGAAATATGGCAAAGACATCTTAATGTGACCAGAAGGACTGC
>JAOXYM010000023.1:8220637-8246430 GCA_028567055.1 Leptatherina wallacei
AATTTATGGAAGATTATGATGATTCTAACAAAGTAGACGCTATGAACCCTGGTTGGCATGTAGTTCTCCAAAAAGCCCAACAGTGTGTTACCCATCAGTAATGACATGGCAAAGTCATAGCATTGATTGAGAAGCACTGTCGATGACTGCAATGGATAATCTTAAACTCATATTCTCATTTTCACACAACCAGAGGAATTCTCTCTTTTCAGCCATGATTTGTCCTGTATACTGTTATTTGTGCTGTTTTGTTCAGGTATGTAATTATAGCAAGCATTCGTTTTGTGGCATCACATGGATGTGATGTGAGAAACACGGAAACTAGACAAATTCTCATTGTTTTCTGCAATGCGGAGGAAACAGGAAGGATTGCTTACTTGATCTACATAGAGTGATTGGCAATTGCCTTTCATTGCCATCCATCCTTGTTAATCGTTGTCTATTCCTCAATAAGAATTATATGAATAACTCCACATTAGTAAATGTAGCACAGCTGATCTATACTTTGAAAATGGATACTAAATTTATTTAAAGACAGGTGCAAGACAGACTGCCTAACAGGTCTGACTCTCCATATAATTGTGCACATGACTGTGTTGGCACAGTTTGCCAGCATAAAGATTTGCAACGCCTGTACTCATCCATCTGTAAACTGTAAATGGGAGTAAACAGATTTGCACTTCCTAAATTAATTGGCTGTGTTGGCACTTACACACACAGGACAAGAAAACACTACGAATGTTTAGCAGAGAAAATGGGTCAAGATCACCAACGGTCAGCATGCTGTGAGGAGTCTTATATGGATCAAAACCAGTTACAAGTTTCGTATCTCCAAAAATTTGGTTCCTGGCTTTCCCATGTAACTTCTCTTAAATCTTTTTCTTACATTTTCTTAACACTTGTTTGCTTTGAAACTGAATGATTTTCTCCTTTCACAGGTTATTTGTTTATTACTGGAGTTTGTTAGTAAATTACTCATTATACTTATCATTGCCCTTTTCTGTATGACATTAGTTCGTTGGGGGTAAAAATCCAAACAATAGACTACAGGTTATAAAACAGAGTCTTTGTACTACACCACCATCTCTAGAATGGATGCCATTTTATCCATTCACATACAGTTGTTTCCTGACCACTAGAGTTTGCGTAATACTTTGAGTGCCTGCATGGAAAAATGACCAATGGGGCGTCAGAATTGTAATTTGTTCACTGATTAATCTTTTTTTTCACCCCAAGGTTTTCAGTAAGTGAATAATATTGATTGATTGATTGAATCGGACTGGTGATTGAATCGGACTGGTGATTGAATCGGACTGGTGACAAGTCTTTTTGTTTTTGTAACCATATAAATCTGGTTATATAGACATAATCCGAAGTCGTTGGTCCACTCAGGAGGATTTTAGGTATCAGTCCAGAACAGCTGAGAGTATGGAGAAGTGGTGAAATGACGTGTACAAGCAGGTTGGAATGGGTGATGGAAAGTGTTAGGTGTGATGTGTGTTAAAAGAGTATCAGCAAGAATGAAAAGAAAGGTGTAAAAGACAGTGACGTGACCAGGGATGGTGTGGAGACAGTGGCCTTGAGGAAAAGACAGAAGGCAGAACTGGAGGTAGCAGAGCTTAAAAAGTTGAGGTTCTCTTGGGGAGTGACAAAAATGTATGGGATCAAGAGTGAGCACATGTTAGATGTTTTGGAGGCAAAGTCAGAGAGGAGGGATAATGAATATATCAGTAGGTTGAAACCATCAGGCGGGAAGCCTAAAGGAAGATGAGATTTATGGATGTATCGAAAGAAGACATGAATTTAGTTCGTGTACGAGAAGAGGATACGATGGCTAGGGTTAGATGGAGGAAGATGATTTGCATATGATTTGCTCCGGCAAACCTCTGAAGGGAACCACCAAAAAAGAAAGAAGGTTGGCTTAGTCCTCTCAGACTGGGAAGATGTATCAGTCCTTGTTAATTTGGATTTTTGCTTAAAGGATAAAACAAATTTAAAAGCAAACAACAACAACAACAAAAAAAACAAATCTTTTTTTTTTTTTTTAAAAAGGGTATGTTCATTTAATAACTGATTTGACTTGTCTTTCTATACTCTGATGTGATAACCTGATGACACTTTAATATTTTCACTGTTGATCTCCGTCTGCTTATTTCATGTCAGCGGTGTCTAAGCTAATTACTGCTCAGTTGTATCATGAAATTAGTTATTTATTGATATTAGATGCATTAACATGCTGCATGCACATGTTGAGAAACTAGTTTAATAGTTTAAGTACAGGTTTTTCATGACTACAGCTATTTGTTCCAATTTATGCTATCCTAAAGCAGAGTTAAGTCTTACATCAGAACAGATTGTGTCTATTCCATGCACGAACCAACCATTGAAAATTTGATTTCATTTTTTTGTTCAATTGAAGCCCTTAAGGGTCATTCTTGAGCGTTTGTTGTCTTTGTTTATCCTTTCTAGGGGCCTGTTTGCAAGTAACTACACAGAAATCCATTACCTTGAGGACGGCAGTGCAGTCACAGACCCTCACAACTTCACAGTACGTGTATTTTTATTTTCAGTTCTTCTTTTTCTTCAAGTGATATCATAAATGAAATTTTTTGATATGTCCTCTGTATTACTACTAAGCATCACTTATGGATGTCGGCCTTCTTCTAAACTCTTCCTCTGGACACATTCTCCTTCATTGTGCTGATCTTAGTGTGAGTGAGGAAGAAGAGAACAATTGATATTGCAGTTGGCCTTATTTTTAAACCACCTGGAATTGTTTATGAAGAAGACTGTGTAGGTGAGTGGGCCCATTTTTAGCAAACAGATTTATATTTGATGTATTAAAGGCAGGCAGGGGTCAGAGAACAGACTTAGTTTTAGGGCATTGCTCAGGTCCTTTATAATGGATAAGCTCAAGGCCATTCCCAAAAATGGTTTGTTATTCAGGTCTGCTTGAAAATACTGAATTAGTGAACATCTAAGTGCACTTCATAAGTGAGGCTGACTGTGAAATATTAATTTCATTTATGAGTTCTGTACTGGCTGAATTGAGATAACAGATTTATCTAAAATACATCTGTGAGATCTGTTGAATATCATGTAATTTTTCATCATATGTACCTCCAGATCAAGGCTGATGCATGGTGACATGCATATATTTTGGTCAACTGCAGGACCAATTACTCTTTTTTTTTTTACTACTTTTATACTTCCTGCTATTTATCTTCTCTGCAATGATAATTACTGCTCATATTCATCAAACTCAATTGGGCATATCCCAGCAAAATGTTCTGCTTTTAAATCTACAGCTCTTTGAAAATATCTTCCATGGATGGATACATAAATATTCTGCCATTGAACAATATTTATTTTGGGGTTTGGAAAAAGAAAGGCAATTATAGTACACTCTAATGAATGCGCTTGATGTGGCTTAACCATGTGGAGTACTTTCTATGCCTTGTAGCTTGCACCAGCTTGCCTTATTTCAGGGATTTGTTCATCTGCTGTTTGGGAGGCGATTAAATATTAAATTTTTGTTCAGAATACCAAGAAAGCATAATAATAGAAGCCTGTGGTCTGTGTAAAAGAAAGCCCAGCAGACTTATAACTGAAATCCACCAAACGAGGGGATTAATGCTGTTCAGTAATGTCCAAACCGTGCAACAAAGTGAACAATATTTTCCACTTGATACTGCTGTGAGAACAGAGCTGCACCTTCACTGGTGGGGCTTGGCCAGTTCATTAGAATTACTGCAGTTCCAGACAATGCAGGATTTGTAGTGTGGGTGGATGTATGTGCTCTCTTCTTGAAATCTAATACATTGATATTTAAGGTTTGGGCTGCAACGTATTAGAAAAACATCCATCCATTGTCTTTATCCACTTATTCCTGCAGCCTATTCCAGTGGCTATCAAGAGAGAAGCGGAGTACACCCTGGACAGGAAGCCAGTCCATCACAGTTAATCAGAAAAATATGCAATAACCAATACCTCTGTTGAATATTGCAATGATGTGACTTGCAGTTAATCTTTTGTGTGTTAACAAGCTTTCTTCCACTTCTGCATCTGTGGATATTAGTTGTAAAAACACGCACAAATGCAGAATTTCCTCTAACACAACATGCTTGTCCCATTTTATCCCACTTTGTTTTTGTAATACTGATATTTTACATGTTAATATTATGAAAATGATGAATTTTTGGTATATTGTGTAGGCCTAATGATAATAGCCATATCTCATATTATTTATTATGACTGTGGCCCCCCCATTCAATTGATGACTTGAACTGGAAAAGCAATAAATCCTCATACTTGAGCAAAAAGCGGCAAATGTTTGCATTAAAGTGCTCAATGACTTAATGCTGGGTAAACAGTTGATTGATTGACTGTAAGAATACACGGACAACTCTTGACCTTCATTCTGCTTCTCATTCTTCACTTATGACCACTGCCAGCTCTTCATGGGAGGATCTTTTTACTGGAAACAGTAAGACCCTTTGAGACTGATCCTTAGGTAATTTATTCGTCCTGCCGGCAGGGAGGAGACTGATATAGTGATCTGGGCAAGGGATCTTGCGGATTCAGTTCTGTGTCAATGCAAGGTACTGCTGGGAGTGACTTCAGCATGAGTCAACCCTCCCTCCATTCCTGTTTTACACCCTCTCCCTTTCTCCCTAAAACTAAACCAACACAGAATACAATAAATATGTGTCACGAGTTGTAACAAAAGCCCTCTACTGGGAATATGAATCACCTCCATGGATATTATATAGTTAACTTGGAATAATAAATGCATGGAACAACAATGTCATGTTCACACCTAGTGTTGCCTCCCACACTAATCTGGGTTTTAGTTATTAATCTTCAGATACGAACACATATGCACTTTCTTTTCTCATTTCTGCAGAAACCATAGAAACAAAAAGTCTATTCATACCCCTCATATCGATGCATCACAGTCATGATCTCATCAAAGAAACATGAGGTGATAGCATTAACTCAGTGCACTAAATCCAGCCCTGTTCCTCCCCACTAAACTAAAATTTCATATTTCATGTAATGCACTGTCCTGTCTTTGCACCTTTTTTTTTGCCATAATGGATTGTTCTGGTTCAGTATGCCACTAGAAAGTGTTCTTTGAGAGCGCTTCTTGAATTCTCTTGCTAGTAAACAAAAGAGAAGGAGGCAGCATAACAACTTGTAAACACAACTTTGACATTCTTCCTTTTCTCCATGTCCTTCTCTGCAAGTGTTTTGTCAAAAAACTAAACAAAAAAAAAAACAACCCACAAGACCTGGAAACATGAGACTTTGTAACATAGTCTCACATTGCCCAGACTACTCAGACCGTAAGAATGTAGGTATTGCACAGATTGATGTTGCTCCAATAATCAATTTGACTATTTTGCAGTAATCTTGAAAACAGTTTGACCAAGAGTCACAATACTATATCAGAATTTGTCTGCACTGTTTGACCATTTACCCTCTGCTTTAGACAAGTTTTTCTTTGCAAACGGACTCCGGATCGCTGACCTGAAATCCAAGAGGCATGTTTGGCAATGCTCATGCACCAATGTGTAGTATGATTCTCCTCTATGGAGCTCTTCAAACATGTAAATGTAATATTTTATAAGCGGTTGCTTGAATTAATACAAAATCTGATTAGTAAGAGCTATAGGGTCAAGACTCACTCCATTCATACAATTTTGTATTGACTAGTTGACATTTCACTCCCCAAACTTCAAAATATCAACAAAATTAGTTGTACATGTTGCATAGTTTGAAATGCGGAGCTCATCCACTGACTGCTGACCAATGTTTTCCTGACTGCAACCTACAGGGTCACTAAACTATGCATTTAAAAAAGAAAATGTCCAAAAATCTCCACAAAATTTTGATGAATATGTTTCCAAACAACAGATCTTTTTTTAAATATTAGATTTTGTTTAAATGTGTAAAATGATGAGCATTTAGGGTCATTCCAGATTCATATTCATCTCAATTTATCATTGAACATTTTGGTCTCACAGCCTTCTTCAACATCAGAAACAATACATTTGGATGCATGTGGACTGAGAGTGTGCAGCGCATTTTGTAAAAATTCTTGCTTTATTTTTTTCTGGATAGTGTGTTGCACATTATTACCATCAGTTTGTGTGTGGCGCAGTCAGTAAGTCATCTTCTCGAGGGATACAAAGTTGAGCGTTTGAATCTCCTGCTGCCTGTTTTCCATTTGTCAACAGTGCACCAGTTTCTGAGTGTGATATGTTTTCCAGTGTTCATTGAGGTCAAAGTATGCTAATAGCTCAGTTACTAAAAGCCTGCTTGGACCCTGACAATTGCTGCTTATGATTATGCAGTATTTCTCTGTGGTTTTGTTAGTACAGCTGACCCCCCCCCCCCCTAACATTAGCAAGTTATCCAGTAAATTTTACTCACAAAAATATTCATGAATGTAGCTTAAAAGCAGTTCTATGGATGTAGATGTAAATCAACTTACACTTGATTTAAGTTGGGAATTTTAAGAATTCAGATTAAATCAGTCATACTGGTGATGGGACCATAAGACTCTTTAGCAACGCTGTTTTAATTAGCTCATGCCAAAAGTGATAAAATACTCATTGGAATATCATTACAAAATAGCTATGAAGAAGTGCACTGATGCAAAATTAAGCAGAGTCCTTTTAATACCAGAAACCCCTCAAGAAACTGAATGTGCTAAATTAGCAGCCTCTGAAGATTAGCCCCCTTGAAAGAGGCCAGATGTAGAAATGTATCCCCTTCACTCTATATTTAGAGGCAAGCAACAGTTTTCTTGTTTCCAGAACAAGGTGACAGAAGTGCTGTTGGTCAGACCTCACCTGAGCAAGGCTGTTTAACTGAAGCAAAAATGCAGAGGGGGCTGTTTTCACTCTAAACCAGACACTTCCTCCCCACCCATTTGCTGCCAGGCCTTGTTCAATAAACACAGACTTAATTCACTTTCTTAACTCTCTGCTGCGATGTGACAGGTGGTCCGGGAAAATGGGTACCTGGGAATGTGACAGAATGCAAAGTTTATGCTGGGAAATGGGAAACTCAAACTAATATTGCAGCTTTCCTTAGCCTGCGGTGATGAGCAGGAATGGCTTCTGCTTACCAGGCAAAGGGTGAACCAGCCCTTCAATTTTCACAGTGAACACCTGGTGCGGTTGAACCAGATGTAAACCTAAAGTCAAGCATTGCTTCACACTGGTCGCATTTTTCTTGTCTTGAGTTTTTGAATCCTTAACTCTGTGCTTCTTCAGGCAAACTGCTACTACCACGGGGAGGTCGAGGGTCATGTCAACTCAGACGTCAGCCTCAGTACTTGTGCTGGGATTAAGTAAGTGTGTCAAACGCTTTTTGTTTTCCACTTTCTTATGTCAATGCTGTTGATCTAACATTTTAATGAACTGCTCCAGAGGTCAGGAAACCCAAAGAAAAAGCTTGCACTGCTCTTTCGACTGCTTGAGGAATTGATTGTTTTTGTTGTTTGTTTGTTTTTTTAATCTTTCAAATTAGTTGAATTTTAGTCAGGCCGGGCGATGTGGCAAGAAAGTATTATCATGGTATTAACTTCTGTATTGATCTCAGGAAAGGCAGCCACAAATGATGAGATGAATCTTTTCTGTTTGATGCTTACACTGGATGAACTCAAATCAGCCCTCGTTTTCATGCTTTCTGCGTAGTCTAAGGAATACCTTATGTTTCCCTTTCTGGCATACATCATAACTCACAGGGACTCGCATGTTTGTAATCTTCAACATTATCCAATAAATAAATGTCCAAGTACTTATTTTTTTGTACTGTTTGATTGAGCTCTCTTTAACTTCGTTAACTTTGTTTTTCAGGTAATATTTACCAAGAAGTGTAGAAGCAGCGTTGTAATTTAGTCAGCATAGTTTCAGTCAACAATGAAGTGCTGCTAAAGTAGACACCATGTTTATACTGCAGAGATGGACTTATTGTGAGGCTTAAGACTGCAGAGAAGCTTAACGTTTGGAAACACTTTGTTTGCAGATGTCAAACAGGAGAAGTGATTGCAGCAATATCATTGGACGCCAACAAGAATGTTTTCATAAATCAGCCAAAAACCTACACCCTCTTCAGAGTGATTTAGATGACTGTGTAGCCCTGGCTGCTGACCCTGGTCGTTATATTTATTTATTTATTTCAGTTTCTCTGAAACCTGCCTGCACAGTGACAGATCCACAGAACTTTTTATTTTTTTTGCCTTTTTTGACAAAAGGCCACACCGACTCTGTGACCCGTTCACAAAGATAAATAGTTTGTGGTTTGAGTTGGCAGCAGTCAAGCTTGTGGGGGTGATTTACTTTTAGTTAATGTGGTTTTGCGCAAGGTTTAAGCGACCCCCCCCCCCCTTGTTTGTACAAATTCACTGAGTGAAGATGATGTCACTTTAAATCACAGCGGCTGCGAGGGAAGTGTGAGAAAAATTAAGAAAAAAGAAGCAAAAACCACATTGTCGACAAAATGAACCGCCATTATATACTGTATGGTAAATATTAATGACCTGATCATCAATTGCCCAGGACCTAACTGCTAATCATCACACCACACACCTAAATCAATACAAACCTGTTAATATTCTAGTTCTTCCTGTACGTGGGATTAATTTAGATGGGATTTCAGTATACTAATTTGTAAAAAAACTACATAAAATTCAAACCTCTGACAGTCTGTTTCTTTTGCTGCAGGGGTTTTATATCTGTTGGAGGAAGATCTTACGTGCTGGAACCATCCACAGATCGCTCTGATGGGACTCACTGGATCTACTCCACAGAACACCTCAATTTTGTTCCTGGCACATGTGGCCATGATTTCAACATATCCTATCCCACAGCACGTGCAGACAGCAGTCCATTCAAGGCTTTCAGCTCAAGAGTAAGAGTTTTAAACTGCCAATATATTGCATGCTCATTCGTAATGGGAAGTACAAAGATTGCAGATCATGTTTGTCACTAATTTCTTTGTGTGGTGAGAGGCTTTTTCTCCATTTTCACCTTGAGGTCTCTAGAAGCAGCGGTGCAACAGAGATACAGAAGCACATTTACTTTTGAACCAAATGACAAATGTTGACAATAAGGTTCTGTTAGATTTCTCTGATAACTTCAACCACTCAACCAGAATGCACATGATCTTTAGGTCAAGTCTAACTATGTTGACTTCTTTTAAAGCATTCGTCCTTGTTAGGCAATTGAAATCAGTGGCAGAGTATTTTCATGCTTTAACATCAAACTTGGTGTGTGGACTCCACATTCAGTGGGGGGGAAAAAAGTACTTTTAAAAAAAAAGCACCTTTTTACCACAGGGGGATGGAGGCAAAAGGATTTTTTCTTTTCTGATTAGTACTCAGTCACGCACATAACATGACCAGATCAAGTTCCTGTGGATGCAGTGCTTCTTTGAACTGCTTGGCCCCCTCCTCACTGCAGCTGTATTCAATACTTTAAGATTTTTTATTTCTTTTTTTGCAATGGATAGCAAGGTCGTCTCTTCTTCATGTGAACATGTTTTCAATGCATCAATGCAATACTACCTTGTCATTAACCAAGTAGATGTGAAATAAAATTCTGCTCCACAGTTCAGTCCAGCCAATGCAGAACATTTATCAATGAGTTCTTTTGCAGGCCACACTCTGAATAAAGAAGGACACTCTTTGAATTGGTGACCAGGTTACTTACAGCTGACAATTTTACCAGCAAGGCAAACAGAAACTACTTCCAAATCTGTAGCGGTGAACACATGCAGCTGAAGCTGCCTTTGCAAGGCTCTGACTAAGTGCCATCGCCGGCAGCTGCCTCCACCATTTGAGATGGCTGATGACATAATGTGCAACACCATCAGCACTGCATGGTTTAAAACAACACATCATGTTATGTATCTCTTTATATTTCCAGACACCACACCTCCTAACAGTGGTGTGTTCTGCCTATAGCACCTAGCTGATAACATGCTAGCAACTGGGCCGTGAGTAGAAACAAAGGAACAACTTTGTAACCTTGCATTAACCAACTCTTTATTTCCATTTCTGAGACTGAACACAGTGAAAAACACTTAAGAAGCTGTTATTCTGGCGCCTGAACCAATTTTGACACTTGAATTGTAATTTAATCATCTCAACAGCAGCAGTTTTTCTTTTCCAGTTTTCAATAAGAATGTTTCTTTTCTTTAGTCAGTTTTTAAAACTAAGGAGCACTTTAAGGTTCCTTATATTTCCCAAATTGTAATCCATTTCTTTTTGCATTTGCTACTGAAATCTTCGAGCCTGTATTCTAATCATTTCGCACTTTGAAAAAAGGATTTGATGATAGAAAATTGCCTTACAATCAGACAAGGTGAGAAATGTTTTAGCCTATGGTACTGTATATTTAGAATCTGACTGCATAGAATATAAAAGAAAATATTCACTCCAACTGTCTACAAAAAGATCATTTGCTATGTAGATATTAGTAAGTGGCCTGCTATATATTTTAGAGGCTACTACTTGTTGAATTATTCAATCAATCCGTCCATCTGAGGCTTCCATTAGTGCCCTGGACTGCATGGAGAGCTGCAGTTGTTAAACGCCTTTGGAGAGTACATTGGCTGTTAAACGGCAATGTTTGCTCTGAACATGAGATCAGACTGAAGGTTTGTACATCTTCCATCAAGAGGTGTCTATCAAGAATGATACAGATTGCTTTTAAGAAATCCCACCCCATCATACTCCCTACACTCAGCCCCTTGCAACCCCCACAGAGCATAGAGATAAATTATATGGGCCATGGCCCAAGGGAGTCTCTAACCTCAGAGGGGATAGGGCTTTATAGATGATGAGCACTGATAAGTGAAAAACACAGACTCCAGTGATCCATGTCTTAGTGGTGAAGAAAGGCAGGCGTAGACAAACATGGCTGATTTAGCAGATCAGCACAAACAGCAAGAGAGATAGTCGGTGTGTAAGACAAGACAGATGTTCTTTGACTTCTAGGAGGGTAAGCAAACATTTCATAATCACAATGCAGCTTAAATACAAGAAACTTTCTATTGAATTAAAACAGATTTTTATGGTATATGGGCAAGCAAGCTAAACCGTCGTATCTTCTCCCTTTAGTGCTCTTTATTGATTCATTCACCGATGGATGGGGGATTTTCCGATGTTTTATTGTACAGCTTGATTTCAGTTGGTGATTAAATTGCTGGCTCTGATCGCAACTATTGTTTTGAGCCATAAGAGGGCTGCGAAAATTCTGCATGAGTGAATAAAACTTGACAACAGCACAAAGCAAAAGTCTCCTCTTGAGAGACAGAGTGGGAATGGGAACAAAAAAAAAAACAACAAAAAAGGCTAAAATTCACGTGAAAAATATGGTTCAATTTCCTTGGGTGAGAGATTTTTTTGTAATACTTTGTTTTCTCTGATTACCCCACACTGTTCTATTTGTTTAGAATACTGTGCTATTACTTCTGAGACAGCAAGATATATCAGATTTAGGACAGAATGACATTCCTAATGGTAAATAAAAAAAGAGAACATTAGGCTGTTGACTTTTTTTTAAGGGAAAAAAGTGAGAAGTCTTGTCAGAATGAAAGAGAGGTACTCCAAAAAGTGAGTATCTTGAGTAAGATTTGTTGTACTTGACAGCAGGTGAGCAAGCTCACCGCAGCATGTTACGCAAGGGAACTGAGGTAAGCGCCGCTGTGTTGATAAGCTACAGTGCGCCCTGCTTGAGGGTTTTAAGATAAAGAGGTGTTGGAAGAGTGTTCCTGGATGATGAGAGTCAGATAAGGTAGAGAACTCTGGAGAAATGTGATGCTGATGGCTGGGTGATGCACAACTATAGCATGACTTCATGCAAATCTATATTTATTTTTCAAAAAAATTCCAGTAAATATTATCTGAGTTGAATCATCACATATAGTAATGATTTGGTTGTCTACCTTTTTCTGAGTCTTTTATTTGGGGTAGCAGACTCTTTAAATGTGCATGTTGCACCTGTTAACTCCAATTACAAATTGATACATTTTAATACATTTTTTAAAACCCAGGTTACAAGCTCATACTGTGTGTTCATTTTGAAAAAAAAAAACAAAACTTAAAACCTTAGCACACCTGTGCTTTAGGTGGATTTTTAGTCAGAAACGATTCAGTGCTTCACCATCCCTAATTTTGTCCATACCCAAAAAAATGTTGGTCAAATGCAACGTTATATCATGGCTCTTTTGGTAGCAATAAGCTGTTATTATAAAAGAAGCATTAAACAAAAAATATTTCCGAGACCTAAAAACATGTATCTGGAACAGGACAGCCACAAAGAAAGCTACAACAACAAGGATCTAGCACTGAACAAAAGATACCAGGGAGTATTAATACGAAGCAAGCTAATGGCTAACGAAAGGCAGGTGGTGGTATTTTGCTAAATGAATTGAGGAATGCAGCAAGCAAGACCAACAAAGGAAGGCAAAGATCAACCCTAAACAATAAAAGTCATAAGACAAAAGAAAAAACCTGACAAATGAACCTCACCAAATCTCTTACAGAAATCAGAAAAATATGAATATTGACATTGAGCATCAAAACTAATCGAAAATCATAAAAACTCACTGGCAATAATGCATTATTGTCTTAGGATTGGTTAGAAACCTAGCATACTCAATGTAAATTTGAAGAATACTGAACAATTTGTCCTGGTTGAACTGATACTAGATTACAATAACCACATGGATTACAATTAGGATTCTGTGCCTCTGCTGACTGCCATCGCAACACTTCACATTTGCTATAGAAATAGATAAATAGAAAATAGATAAGTAATTGCTACATAAAACTGATTTGATTGCTGTTCCTGAACAGAAGTCCTTCATTTCTTTCATGTTCTTATTGAAAAAAATTGAGGCATCCACTTCAAACCTTACAACAGTGCACAGCGTGGAGAAAAATGATCAAATTGCAAAGGCTCACCAAAGTGGGCGACACAAGCTAAAACTCCCTCACCAACAGAATCCTTAACTTTTACCGTAGGCTACTCCATCACTGTCACCTACCCTATTTCTTATCTATTTCCACTGTGGAGGCATATACTTTCCCTTTAATGCCAAAGAAATAATGAAATGTGCATTGTAGAAAATAACTGAACCGTTTTAAAGCCCTTTAGCCCTTCATCACACCAGACACAAGAATGACACGAGCATATCAAAGAACCTAGAAGCTTCCACATATAAAGTTCCTTCAGTTTTTACATTGCCCAGCAAAATCTTTTGTCCTTGATAAATATTAGCCACTGCCATCAGTTGATGTTTTGCTATTTGCAGACAGGATGATTGCAGTTAACAAGCTGAATATTGGTTGATTAGTCAAGCCAATATATCTGAGCAACTCTGTTTTTTTGTTTTCATCACACCTTGTTTCCTGTGCATAATAAGGCTTTTCTGCAAAATATATGTCACATTTTAAATGCTTAAAATGGCATGGTAAGTAGATTTTCTTAAATAAAAATCTTCTGGAACGGAGTGCTGAAGCCAGTATTTTCCCGCTCCGTGTGTAATTGCATGTTTGTAAAGATAATTGTGTTGTAAAATAGATTGTAAATTCTCATATAAAGCTCTAATTCACTGGGTTTTATTCCAGAAGAGGGATGTTTTTCACTTCTTATTAGCATAATGTTCATGTATCTCCTCTCCAGTGTCCTCCTAGAGACTTGGTAATCACCATAGGGTGCATATAGAGCACGCTTGCCCATCCTGGCTTATCTATGGAGAAGGCAGATAAGGGCTGAGAGCTGCCAGGCCAGCAAGGATAAAGAGGCTCAGGTTGAAAGAGAGCCATGGAGTGAAGGCAGAACCCTTAGCTAGCAGGATAGTAGAAAGACAGAGCTTATGCTTGCAGGTGAAACAGACTCGAACTCGACATGTGGCAAAAAGTGAGTTGCTGCCCAACACAGCATGAGAGAATCCTAGATATGCTCCTTGGCTTGGGGCTGCGCATTATCTACTTGTTCAGAAAGGTTGAACTGAGACAGTCTTTGACCACACTAAAAGAGATAAACATACAACAAATTCAAACTTAAAAATGTCCGAAAAATCACACTGGTATAGTGGGAACTTTCCTGTGAAATTTCTCTTAGAAATCAGTACTTATAGTATCACATCTTCCTTAAATTATATAAAGAAAAGAAAAGAGGTGCAGTTGTGCTTTTTTTGTGCCACCAATGCAGGCAGCATAGTCCAGAAAACGTGATTTTTCTTTTTGTTAATAAGTTAGCTCTTCCATGGTGTTATCAGAGGATTGTGTGACCTTAGCAGCTCTTACTGGGTCAGACATAAAGGGTAGCTGATTGCTTTGTGCTGATTCTCATTTCTGCTGCCTTTTGTGGTGGGGTGGAGTGTAGGTGAAATTCGCAATATCGAGTGACCACCTGATGAATTTATGCTGCCCTTCCTAATGCCCTTCTTCTTCTCCCTGTGTTCTCTCCTTCTACTCCTTTCTTTTCATCTCTCTGTTTATCACTTTGTCTCTTCCACCCTCAAACACCTCCCCGATTTATTGTTCTCTCCCTTGCGCCCATATCATCTCTCCTCCATCTTTCTTTTTTATCTCCTCTTCTTTACTCTATATTATTGTTCTTTCTTCCAGCATAAACGCCATGTCCAGACAACAACCAAGTATGTGGAGCTCATCATCGTGGCTGACAACAGAGAGGTAAGCCGAGGTCACACGGTCTCTCAACCTCCTCACCCTCCTGCTGAATGCCACAGGAAAGAGGTTCAGAGGTCATATGCTGAGCTGCCCTTTCCCCATGAGACATAAATAAGATGGCTCCGCCATGGCTTTGTTGTCGCCTCTGATGTGTCTACCTACTCATCTGTTTCCCTCTCCTGCTCCATCTACATCTTACTGCATACATTATAGGACCACTTGACTCACAAATGAGATTTGACGCGCTATCTGAATATCACAAATCTTAGACTTAAGATCTCAAAGAAGCTCCTCACTGGTGTGAGACAAATAGGTCATCTTTGCATGATTTGGAGCAGCCGAATTAAGGTTGGCTATAAGAGAAGATGCTTAAGGTTATCTCTTTAGCCTATAAGCTCCACTGAGGCGCTCTTTGATGATAACAGGCGCCACAGAAGCACGGGCAGAATTAACATGATAGAAGTTGTTCCTCGGCTCACAGGGACGAAACTTCCGTAGCCAACACAGTGCTAAAATGTCCCAAATTCTGTCAAGAGTGTGCATCTCCCCTAATTCTCTCTATGCTTTTATTCTGTCTGCTTAGGCTGTGTTTTTCAGTTTCAGAAACAAGGCAAAGACGTGGAGAAGGTCAAGCAGAGGCTGGCTGAGATCGCCAATTACGTGGACAAGGTAACAGCTGAGAGAAAAGAACGGATGCAACGTTGCAATGTGATTTATTAGGGGTCACATCAAGCCTTGTGAGAATTATCCGACCTGTGAGCTGGGGCTGATTGGATTATGAATGGAATATCAATTTCAGAACTAACCTGAAGCCGGTGCAACAGATTGTGTGGTGTGTGTCACTTTAATAAAATAAGGGCAAAAGATGATTTATTCATATGGGACACACAGGCCACATGTCAATTTAAGTGACTATTTTATAGAATTTGTATTGTTATAAGTGGAGATAGTAAAATAGATGAGACTGCCCACAAACTGAAGCCACATGTCTCTCTCTCTCTGCTTCCGACTATTCTCCCCCCACAACTTTCAGTTCTACAGGGCTTTGAATATCCGAGTTGCACTGGTGGGCCTGGAGGTGTGGAGTGATGTGGACAAGTGTCCTATTACCCAGGACCCCTTCACCACGTTGCACGAGTTTCTAGACTGGAGGAAGGTCAAGCTGTTGCCTCAGAAGCCACATGACAATGCCCAGCTAATCAGGTACATCTAAAACAGACACGTAAACATGGACATTTACATTGTTTGAAATGTGTGTTTTCCTCAGGAATTTTTACAAGACCACAGATGTTGGAGTGGGCTTTATGTGTTCCCTCAAAATATATAGAAAAGATGGATGCAGCAGCCCCATAAAATTCTTTTGGACACCCCATGTTTGACATTTTGACTATTGCCACCTTCAATTTTATGGGTGGAGTGGAGCTGAACTGGATTCAGTGTGTGGTTTCCATGCCCCAGAACATAACGCTCCTTACAATATATTTACTTTAAATACGACTATAACTTGTGAACGTTATCAATGAGCCTAATCTGTCAACGTTCGCTTCAGTCTTAGATGCGACTGCTTCCATCCCTCCTTGTTTCATTTTCTTGACAAGTGAAGAGAAACCTTTCTCGCAGAGTGATGCTGTCACAAATGGGAGAAGAAATGGTCACATATAAACTGGTTGATATCAGAAATTGAACAATTGAATTTCACAGTTCTTGATCATTGTTAGCAACATTATAATTTTGTTTTACAGAGTTCACCTTCACAGAGCTAACTGAATTCTAATCTTGTTCTTTAAACAAAGCCTGAGGTTATTAGTTGTTTAGACATAATCAAAATCCAATGAAAACTTTCCAGTCCGTGTAAAAAAGTATGTTTGGATATGCTGATTTTGAAATGGTATCCAGCTGCTTCTGCACATTTGCATGTTCAACCTTTCTTTCAAAACGTTGCTCTCCAGTTAAAGTTGATTAAACATCAAGAGTGGACAAAATTCTCTGGGTTACCTTTTATACCAGTGTGAGGTCAGGCTTTAACCACTGTGTTCTCTGTTTTAGTGGGGTGTATTTCCAGGGTACCACAATTGGAATGGCACCCATCATGAGCATGTGCACAGCAGAGCAGTCAGGAGGGATCGTCATGGTATGTAAATATAACAAAATGCTACCAAATACTCTTTCCTGAAGAGGATATATTTGGTGTATTATTGACTTTTCTTCTATCTTCCCTCTATATATCAGCGCTATTAGATTAATTGTTGATATTCCCCCTATTTTACAAAACTTTCAAATTTCTCCCTTCAATCTGAGCTGAGGGAAAGGATTTTGGAGCTGATTTGAACTTGTTTTCACTTTGAGGGCAAGCGCATCATCGACTCTTTTTCCAGGAAGGCCAAGTGGAGGGTATGCATACTACCCTCCACTTTTGTTCTGATAATTCAGCGTGTATCGATTGCACAAGTGCGAATGTTCTGATTTTGAATGAGGTGCAATAAAGGAATGAATTTAAGACAAGAGCATATCGCAGCCTGAATGAAAATGCAGCAGTATGATGTAGATGAAGGGCCATTAGGTCTGTAGCCTTGTACGATGTGCTTCAGACATATTGCATTGACACAAATCATGCTACTATTTTACACTCACTGTGTCTGAGTGTTTGTGAGGCCCCACTGGCTGGTTTACAGCCTGTCCCCAGGTTCGTCTTTACTCTTATCCTCCCACATGGTAAAGAAAGAAATACCCCACGCTTAAGATTACAAACAACAAAGATTGAGTTTCAGCTGCTGACTTTCAAGCAAAATTACAACAATTTTGTTTGGGTCATACCCCTTTGTTTACTCATTAGTTTGACTTTCCCTGCGAGCCTCATCATTATTCTGCGAGGCGGTTAAATCTTAAACATCCATCCTCAGACATCTGGAATCTC
The DNA here is from genome assembly GCA_028567055.1 of Leptatherina wallacei. NCBI lineage: Eukaryota > Metazoa > Chordata > Actinopteri > Atheriniformes > Atherinidae > Leptatherina > Leptatherina wallacei. Next base: position 8,238,271 of record JAOXYM010000023.1, read on the forward strand.
CATGTACCCGCCGTAATTGTTACACTGATTTAATTGGTGTGATGAAAAGCACAGGCAGTTGCATGAAGTGCCCTCTTGAGCTCTCTAGTCTCATCTGTTGTGTATATGTTTTTCCAGGAAACATAGTGAGAGGTTGTTGGTTTTTTTGTGTGTTTTTTTTTTTATAAAGCCAGGCTACTCAGTAGGATTGCTGTTCTGACAGCTGATTTTTGTTACTTTCAAAAGCCCCCAGCAGAGCAGCCCGTCAGTGTGAGCTCGAACGCTACTGAATAATGCACCGTCTCTGAAGATTCTAGAGGCAAGGTGCTCTAACATGCAGCTCTGCATCTGTGAGGAGCTGATAGCTCCTGCACCTACATTATTTAACTGGCCTCTTTATATGTTCATGTTTTACACACCTTGTAGGAAATACTCAGCCTCAATAGCAGCTTTTACCCGGCATGTATTGTTGTTGCATCTTATATGATCGGATTTTTAATTCTATATCTTTGCCAAATTACCTGTAATTTTCAATTTGTACCTTGAAAGGTTTTCCCTTTTCCCTTCGTCGCTAGCTTTGCTCAGAGGATGTCTTCATTTGTGCGAATGAAGCAGCACATCTGGCTCAGTCAGAGTTTGTTGAGCAAGCTGAAGGTGACAGCACAGTCTGCTTCTACTTCTCATTTCAGCGCCACCATGTCGAACAGATGAAATGTTCTGATAAGAACAGATCCCACTAAATTGTTTGTTTAATTTTGGCAATTTGCAATTACATCCTCCTCGTTTGAGTCGTGTTGCTGTAGTGAGTCCTATAGGGAGCAACAATTTGGCTTGCATTTATTTTTTTATTTTTTTATTACTTGATGTTTTTCTCAGAGTTTGCTATCAAAATCATATGTTTCTAATTAACTATTGGTATTATTGCAGCACCAGCGCTCTTAACTGGACATATTTTATGATCAGACTTTGCTTCCTGTCTAGCCTAGAAATATAAAGATGAATCTGACTCATACAGTAAAAAAGCTTTTAGAGTAGATTTCGGTGAGCTACAATTGTGCACTCAGTTTCTCTGACTGATCTGCTTTTAGGACCATTCTGACAACCCCCTGGGTGCGGCAGTCACGCTGGCCCACGAACTCGGACACAACTTTGGAATGAACCACGACACACCGGAAAGGGGGTGTGGCTGCAGAGTGACAGTGGATCGTGGAGGCTGCATCATGACTCCCTCAACTGGGTTAGTCACACTGTTTTCACACTCAAAAGTCCATAGATTGACCAGATAGGTGGCTTCTCATTATTTCTAATAAAAATGACTTTTTTGCTTTTTTTTTTTTTTAATTTAGGAATTTTTTGCTATAACTCTTAACTCTTGAAACTGAAAAAAAGCCATCATTAATATGAATTATTAAGGACTGTAAATGTCTTTCACAAAGAAATATCCCAGATTGCTATCTTAGGTAAACATCATTCCACAAGTTCTCTTTTTGTAATATATTATCTGTTGAACAGTGAGAATATGAAGCTGTTTAATTGTTGGGCCATTGAGTTTATGGCAGATTCAACAGCTGTGTGAATGCCCTGAGGCAATGTGACCCACTCTGAGTGGGAAGTCAGTGGTTCATTGGCAGTGCATGGCCCAGACAACACAGTTTAAGTTGCTGATTCTCCAGCAGAATTAAGAAATCAGCGCATTGCTGATATGCCACTAAAATCCTAAGACATTGCACAAGTCTGTATTACATCTGATATTATATCATTGCTAACATTTAGTACGTAACGTAAAAAATGCATTAAAATATCGAACATCTTGGAGTTGATTCTGCAGAAGCATGGGGATGCTCTGGGTGGAAACACTGGGTTATCCGTTCCAGACAAGCTGAGGTCTGCTGTGGGAGCCACAGACTGGTGTTTATGCTGGAAACATTTCTCTGTATTTGATTTGGACCAGACCCATAAAAAGCACGGGAACACTACTCTCAATTATAGACTTAAAAAGCAATGCACCGGTGTGAGGTTTACAGATTTATATTTAACCCTGATTGAGGGTATCCCTGGATGACAACTTTGCCATAAAAATATTGGCAACACAGTGAATACATAAAGAACAGAAGGGCAGGTTTGTTAAAGTGCAAATAAAGTGTTTTCGTCTTTCTATTGTTCTCCTACTTTGTCTCCTCTATGGCTCTGCCCTTTTCACAGAAAGAGTGAAGCTATTCTTTGATATCCATGCAACTTTAATGTTCGAAAATCTCCCTGCAGCTTCAAATAAATATTTAAGTAGCTCCGAAAACTGTATGTAACACAGTCTTCATGGAGGGGAAACATACAACCTCTGCCTTTAACTATGTAAACTATGTCACAGGTCATATAGAAATCAGTGATAGATTCATTAAATATGAGGGAGAAAAAGAGTTTTCAGACTGTTGAAGCAGAAATAACATAAAAATATTTAGTTTTTCTGCTCCCCACTGAGGCTCTGATTTTTGAATTTCAAGAGGGAAAAAAAGGAAATGACATTGTCTCTGGCTTTAAATAATCCCCCTTATTTCTCCTTATTGAGGTGTATTGTTACTGTGCTATTTAGCCCAGTCTTAGGGAAATAATACATTTAAAAAATGTCGTATAAGAACCCTATTTTTCAACTTCTCTGCTTTTTCACTTAATTCCAGCGCCGCATCATAAATTTCTTCTCGATTTGGTGCTGCATTTCACCTTATAGTTCCATGCTTTCAAAAAACCACCCAGATTTTTTTTAATGGTCTTGTAAAGATGATCACCATGTTTTTCTTTTCAGGCAATCAGGTCTTTTCAAAGCACAATCTGATCATACAAATGGCTCTACATGAGGTCAGGCCTGGAATGAGCTGGTACAAAAGGCCCACTAATTATCAGACCTTTTCTCCATTAATTGAAAGTTCTGGCAACACCCAGTTGGCCAGAAGCACCTGTTGTGCTGCTTTTAGATTTGATTGATCTCTTATTTGATTCAAAGAACAGGAATGCTGTCATTGTCACTAACTTCATGCTCGTTAACCTCTGCTGGCCTTGTTGTAGCTTCAAGAATTATGAAATCCAGTTCATCCTTATTACGCTTGGGAGAGGTGTTTGGGGCAGTTGTTTGTGGTGGAGGGTGCAGCGTGGGGGCCACTTCTTTCCATCTCATTCTCCACTGTCCCCCGTTTCCTTCTAAGTGAGAACAGGCTGATGATTCTCATCCATTTAGATCATTTCTCCTGAAACCACATTAACACAAGCAGAGCAAATGGACTCCTCATGGTCTCTCAGTGGACACAGAAACTCACATATGTGCACAAATGAACCCATGAGAAATGCTCCATATGGTTTTTTTCTTGGTCTACTTCTTTTCAGTTCCACTTCATTGTGCTCTTTCTCCGGGTTTGATGATCTGATTTAAGTCTTGTTTACTATTACTCTGATGCCTGGGGTCTTCTACAGATAGTGGCTTTTCTGTATTTTAACCCTGAGATGAGGAAAACTCTATAGTTCCTCTCTGACTTCTCCTTTTCTGATTAACCTGAAGCACATTATATCACAGATGTTTACACTTCTTGGCAGAGAAGCTTTAAGGTTCACATCAAAATGGTCTTTAACCTGTCAACAAAGAGAGGTGGAGTCAACCTTAACTCTGAATAAAATCTACACAGTGCCCCAGATTTCCAGGCCAAGATATGTGAACATTTAAACGGCTTTCATTCAGTTTCTCTGTTGTGAAAAATCTGCATTACTTCATCTGTCATCAGTGACTTTATAATTCTTATACAAAAGTAATGTAGCCTAAAAAACATTTCAGGCTTTATGTGAAATGTTTACATGAAGTAGAGGACTAACCATCTAAACTCTGAAATGAGACAAAAAAGTATTATTACTCTTTTTATCAATGTCCATTGATACAAAGTATATAATATCCGTTAAATATATATTCTCACAGCTGAATTCATTTTGTGAAAATGAAATATGATATAAACATGATCAGCGTGCTGGTCTGTATGGAGTTTGTGCGCTGTCTTTGTGTGGGTGTCTTGCAGGCGCTTTTGTTCCTGCCACAGTCCAAAGATGTGTATGTTGGATGAATTGATGATTGTAGATGAGTCGATTGTATTATTGTTCAGGTGCATGGTTGTCCGTCTATCTGCCAACCTGACTAGGGCGTACTCAAAACCAGCTGAGCTCCAGCACAGGATAAAGGGGTATAACAAGATAAATGGATGGACAGTATAAGTATTAGGTACTGTGTAATCCTAAAAGGATCTCAGCGTTATTCATTAAGGAAAATTCAAGTGTAACAAAATGATGAATGCGTTGACTACACTGAATGCAACGTAATAGTGATCACTGTTCATTCTTATATTTATTGTATTTCCATTTACTATTCACTGTTGTAAGATGAATGCATGTCTGCATTAACATGCTTCCATATCTATAGTTTCAATGGATAAAAATGGAGTCTGTGGTTTTAATATGTTCGTTGCTCTGGTGAATCATAGAATAAGAGCTCCATTGGGGGGGGCTTTCTTTCCTTTTCTTCTTTTTTTTTATTACTCATGAACTCTCACCTTTAACTCACATTAAACATACATAGACTTGATTAAGCTTCTAGCGATCAGCTGCTCTGGTCCAGAATACTCCTTTATTGTTTTTTTATTTTTATTAATTTATTTGTGAGTTTCCTGATTCAGAGTAAATCGTGTCACAGTTTGTTCTAACAGACCCTTCGGTCTTCTTGCGAAGCTCCTTTATTAAATGAGTTTTTAAAGATAAGATTGATGACTGTTTTATGTTTTTCCTCGAAAAAAGGTATGGGGAAAGATTACATACATAACACCAAAGAAATGTATGACAGAAGGGAGTGCAAATAGGATCCAGAGTGAACAGGCTTGAATAAATTTACTAATTTCTATCTGAGGGTTTTTTTTGTGTGTCTTTTTTTAAAGTTTCCTTATTTTCTAAGAGAGTTTCAGGCTAAATTGAGTTGGTTTCCAGGCATATGCAGATGACTGTGTTATATATGTATCTGCTAGACCTATTAACTGAATAGGTACAGAAAAAAAGTTGTTTAAATTTAGTTAACTTGACAGCAAACTCAATATTTTCAAACTTCTAATGCAAATATTTTTTAGATACAAAGCCATACATTTGCTTTAAATGTGTACTATTCCTATCAAGATAAATATAGGTAATAAAAATTAAATAAATGCAACATTTGGCAGCTACTAAATTCACACATGCTGAGCTGCTGATAGACAAATACATTCACTGAATAATAAGAAATCAAGAAAGTCAGTCCGAGAGGATGGAATGGAAATGTGAGCAGTGCCCCCCACTGAAGAACAGAAACTCACTGCAATGCCTTTTTTTTTTAATTAGGTCTATTGGGAAATCAGTATGAAAATGCTCTTCAGTACCTACAATATAGGTCAGACTACCAGACATCCCAGAAATGCCAAGAGATCGTATCACTGAGTGTCATCCCTTGGAGTTTGGGTTCCACCAGCACACAGAGTGTGTTGTGAAACTGTGGTTTTGACTCATCAAACATTTATCATAGTCATAGTTGTCAAAGTCAGGGTTGAGTTAGTTTAATTCACATTTGTGTCAGATCGAGATGTTTCACAATGAAAACAGGGTCACAGTCAACATTTGCACACTTAGTCTTTTCTCTGAAAATGTTTTCGCAGACACGTCATCAGAAAAAAAAAGACAGATCTGTGTTTTTTGGATGAGAGGATGTGACATAAACTGGCTATGCAGGGGTGTGGTGGGGTAGGTTTTCCAGCATTCTGAACTATAAAGATAAGGGAGCCTTGTCCATGGTATTTAGGTTAAAATTCCATGTGCATTTCAAACTCATTCTTTGTCTTAGTGGTATTGTAATCTCCGATGATACGTGATTTGTTTTGTGAACATAGTCTGCAGAAAAATCTTCTATTAATAGTCTTGAAACAAAAGCTGCTTTGTAAATTGACAGAGATTCCCTCCTATCTCATGTTCATCTCTGTACAAAATACCTATTTTACTCTTGTCCAAGAAAAAGAAAATTACCTGTGGGTGTTGGAGATTTTTTTTTCTAGCCCTTCAGTTCTATATTACCATCACAGTGTCGGACAGATTACAGAAGCCCGTGACAGAACTAGAAATGATTCCTTATCACAGACCTCCCACAAATCCATTAAATCCTCATCTGGCTGTTGCTTTGTACTCTTTATCATCTATGAGCTGCAGTTTTTTCTGAAGCTTAGGACCCAACTGTTAAACACCGACTGTCAGTGAACAAAAGAATAAAATAATTTATCCCGTAAGGGAGCCAAAGCATGACCAGGTGGAAATGCAGCCCTGTAAGAACAGCGAGGAGTCTTGAAGACCAGGCAGAGGTGAGCACAACTCATCTTAAATTGAGAACATGCTGAGAATACAATGAAGGTCTTGCAGAGTCAAACTGCTGCTTTTTTTTCAAGTGGTGAACCAGACTTTCATGGAATGAGTGGATGTCCACAGTGTCTTTAGTTTGCCATAAGCTCCAGATGTGCCAAGCTTAACTGGAAGCTGAAGTGTTTTACTGGCCTTTGGGACTGCAGCTGCTAAATGCCATCCATAGTAGTTCATCACCGTGTCTCTACTTTTTAAGTCATTATTCTCCCTCCCTCCCCCAGACTGTTGCTGGGTACAGCATTTATTTATTGTATTGGTGCTCATAAAGAACAGACGGATCCTTGAGCGGCTCATGTATCTCAGAGTTTAAAAAAAAAAAAAAAAAAGATAATAGGAAAACAAGGATGTGAGTGTTTGTCATGCATTTGCATGGCTTATAATTGAAGACCGGGGCTGAGTTCATGGAAATTGAATGATTGCAGCAAAAGAGGGGGCACAACTTGAGCAAGCAATTTTGGCTCCGGCTCTCAGGGCAAAAAGGAAATCAGCAACAGAAGTTGTGAGGGAAATGGTCTTTCTGTTGAACAGCAACCTTGACAGCTGTTCATCAGAGTGGAGGAGGGGGTAAAAAAGAAAAAAGGATACAATCATGGTTCTTATTACAGCCTTTATTGCTCTTCACTTTTGCCATGTCTTGTAATTACAAGTCCACTCTGACCTTTTGCTTCAGTCCACTATATTAAACCTGTTTCAAGGTAACTGACTTTCACCTAACATAACCTATGGAGAGGGTGGGGTTGAGGGGGAGGGGATCCACTGGCAAGCGTTGATGTAGCACATCAAAGGCAGCCAAGAATGAGGTCATGTCATAACATTTACTGAGTCAAGACATATTTAGTTCTGTATTAAAGATGGAAAGCCCCATTAGAGAAAACTCAGTTTGAAAGAGTTGCCATCTTTGATTGACACAGACATTCCTGCTTCTTGAAAACTCCAGAGGTTGTTTTTTTTTTTTTTTTACGGATTTCATGTCAAAAACCAGTTACATTATCAGCATTATCCACCACTTTTAAAGTCATGTATCTTTAATTTGAATAGCTCAGTTGCAATTATTTGAGTACCAAGGATTAAAATTAGCCACAGTATTGAGATGTCTATGTTTCAGAGATCCTCCATGTGTCACAAAAACAGCTGAGTTATGAGAAAGAAGCTCTTTGGAGGTCTCCTGTTGAGTGTGGTGTCTGGAATCTGAACATTGGAAACAGAGCCTGTGGATGAAGTAAGCTCTGACACATCTCTTGGATGCTTAAAGATCTGGGGGGGGGTTGGAGCTTTTAAGGGGTTGATTTGTCTTGTTTTATTCTGCTTGAAACATTTGAGGTCTCTCCTGCCACAGTATCTTATGGCATTTTCTATAACATGGCTTGGTATTTTGAATAAGAGTATGGTGCATGTATTTTTTTTCTTTTTCTATTGTATCCAGTAACTGCTACTTTTTTGGGATAATAACTCCGTCCATGTTCTAACTGATAGGAAACGACGACATAAGAACACTGTTTGCAACTGTTTGGATGGAGAATCTTCACAGGGATTGTCTAAAGAAATCAGTCCGCACCAATTTTTAAAAGAATAGCAAAGCTACTCGCCACAGCTCTTTCTTTTTTGTAAGGACACAAGTTAATCAATAATCATTAATGAATTATTAACTCATTGATTGCCAGCCATTTTCAGAGCGGAGAGCTCCATACTCTCCAGTAGACCCACCAAATATTGACTTTTCGGACTACATAA
>JAOXYM010000023.1:8246485-8261483 GCA_028567055.1 Leptatherina wallacei
TTCATCAGAAAAAGATTGCTGTGATCCTCCAAGATTGGCACCACACTCTTTCCAGATCCACTGCCAGACAAGCTCTCTGCCAACGACACCAGATTTGTACTAGTTGTTTTCAGTTATAGCACATTTTCACCCATCTTACAAATATGGGTTGTTTTGAAAATGCCCTCTGCACTTGCTATACAGCAATGCAGTGTATTTCCTTTGTAAAGCATGGTGGTGCTAGTTGCATGGTTTTGGGCCTTATGCTACAATGGGGTCAGAGCAGGATGCCATTATTAGTGCAACAACTACTTCTAGTTTCTACCACTTTCTATTTCTGGGTTATCTTTGTATCATCTGATTCTGTGTGGTTAAACACACCATTCTTGCAGATTTGAAGCTGTTCTGTTGAGCAGTGGGCTAAAATACGTCTTAACTGATATGCAAGACTGATCAATTACTAGTAATCTTTAAATTCAGTTATTATTGCACACGGAGGTCACATGTAATTTTACATCATTTTCATTGATTTAAGATAACATTCTGCTGCAAGGATTTTTATTTTGTCCTTAATACACAAAAGAAATGGTCAGATTTGATATTTTTGTCTTTTTTGTTGGATTGCATTGTCTTAATTTAGTTTAGAGCCCATGCTAAAATGGGATAATGTTTAGGTTATGTCTATGCAGGAATATGGAACATTTTAAATGGTTTAAAATAAAAAACAACTAGAAAGAATGTATTTTATGCTGCAGTTAGCTCTTTTATTTTATCCATAAAAGACTAAGGTTAATATTTTATAGAAAAATATGATAAATGCAAGCACCTGAACATGCATGTTGACTGCGTTATCTTGACTAGCTTTATGTTTTTATCCATACTGTATCAGTGGCCCATGCAAAGGAGAGAAATTCTAACATTTAGGCCTTCAAGCCCAAAGTGGCAAGTGGGTGGCAGAGATAGTGGAGGTGCAGCAGCATGATTGATGACATACTTCACAATGTACATTTAAAAAATTCAAGGACCCTTCATAGAGCCTGTTGAAAGAGCTGACCTGAATCTCCCACTTAATGTCACTTATCTGTGTGCTCAAAGACAAGCAGAGATTTAAGTGGGAAGATTACACCCTAATTCACCTTTTTCTAGCTCCATGCTAAATTTTATGGCCCTGGTGGAGTTATTAAAAATCTCATATGGTGCATTTGTATCAAGAGCGTTAAGAGGAGTGATACAATCAACGCATTCGTGCACATTTTACACACACTCTTTCATCTAAGGCGCTCCATTATCACAGAGAGGCTCAATAAAGCCACATGAGGTCTTTAACAAAGCTTTTGGCAGACAGAGCCTGGAGCTGTGTGCTTTCCCTGCAGAGCAGACCACCCTCTCTGTCCGTTCCAAAAACAATATTGAAAACACACCGTCCCCCATGCTCCTAAATTTATGGGTGTTGCAAGTCTTGCAAATTAAGCACTTTTGGGGTTGAATTTTTGTGATCCCCTGTCTCATGAAATATGTCTAATCATATCTCCTTTCCTCCATGGGGAGAAAATTCACGGAGACCCTGAACTGTTAGCCTGCTCATGGAGCTTTGGAGAGGTTGCAAAGCCCTAGTGCTTAATTGATTTTGTGATTAGCAGCAGTTATCACTGATTACATCAGGCTGAGGAGGGCCCTTATGTGGGACCTCAGTCTTCTTCCTCCTTGCTCTCTATTTATTGCCACTCACAAAACATTTCTCTCACCGGCAGGTACCCGTTCCCCACAGTTTTCAGCAGCTGCAGCAAGAAGGACCTGACAGCCAGTTTTGAGAAAGGTGTGGGGATGTGTCTGTTCAACATGCCAGAGGTTAAAGTACTCTACGGCGGGCAGAAATGTGGCAACGGCTACGTGGAGGAGGGAGAGGAGTGTGACTGTGGAGAACTGGAGGTGAGGCTGCTGTAGGTCACCATAAACAAAGTTTTTCCTTTTTTGTTAAATCTCCAAACCACCCGCAAATCTCTCTTTTCTTTGGCATATAAATCCTTGTTGATTTTATTTCCCACGCTTAAAAAATGGAAAAAAGAAAGTAGTTCTCCAGACAAAACTATGACACAAAACACCATCTCCCAATGTCAAAACAAGTTGTGTAAAACACAACAGCACAGGACTTTCGTAACACAAGCACGGCCTTGGTAAAACTGGTCGGAAGATATGAGTGGGAATTTATTCAGTGTGTGTACAGGGGTAATTTTTGAGAGGAGGGCTGTCAGATTGTGATACAAGTCACTGAGAGGAAACACAGCTAACACTTTCTCCCCATCAGCTGGTGAGTTATTCAAGTGAATCTGCATTGCCATTCACGTATATAACGATGGCACATGTTGCTAACTGCTCTGACTACAGGATGTAAAAACAGTTAATCATGATGCAGCCGACAATTAGTGCAGGCAGGCACATGAAGGAGGCATCTATTCTCATTTGGAAAGATGTTTTGAGTTACGCAACAGCCCAAATGAGAGAATGCCTTGTTGTCTTCTGTGGTTTGTTTATACCTTTATTTTTGCGTGCTGTTCGGGCTTCAACCAGGGTCAAGCAGAAAGTGGCCTTGTCCTTCAAAACAAAGAAGGAGCATAAGCTGTCGGGCCTGAGCCAGCAGCAATAATCAAGCTCTCCGCAGAGTTGAGCAGCATTATGCCAAACCAGGCTACATCAGACTGCTCAGACTGCATCTCTCTCCACTATTAAAAAGCCTCATTAAAAAGCCTTGGTCCTGGTCCTCACAATCACCAGCTACTTCTTTTCAGTGGGACTCTTCTGCCTCTTTTCACCCCTGGGACCATGGGAAAGGCCCTTAATGGTTTTCAGCCCGATAGAAGTTCTGGAAGGCCCATCATGTCCCCTGCCAGCTCCATCCATCTACTTCCCCCCAGACTCTTACTGCACTCAGCTGTTCGCTATATTCAGACTATAAAGGCAAAAATGGAGAGAACTGAGCCTCCAGGGTCTAGTCAACCTGCCTCTGTGTGAGATCACACAATTAGGCTCAAAATTATTCATACCCATGCCAAATTCTGATTTACAGTGAGTTTTTATTGACCAATAAGTTTTCCTCTGGCAGGAAATGACATAAACACATGAAAAACTAGTGTAAAATGTTACATAGATGTTTTTGTAATAATTTATAAGTATTTTGCTGTTTTTCTTGTATACATATTTACTAAAACTGTCACACCCATAATTATTCATACCCTTTCTCAGTAATCAGTGGCAAAGTCTCTATTTGGCATCAAAACAATCAAACAGTTCTCATATTTGCCAACTAGCTTTTTGCATGTTTCCATCGGGATTCTGTTGCATTCCTCTTTGATGACAATCTCCAGGTCTTTGAGGTTGGAAAGGGGCTTTTCCATTACACCGGACTTTAGTTTTCTCCACAGATTCTGGGGATGGATTCAGATCTGGTCTCTGTCTGGGCTGCTCACAAATGCAAATATTGCGCTCTGCAAACCATTTTTTTTTTACCACTTTCACTGGAATTTTCGTATCGTTTTCTCTTTGAACAATCCAATCCCATTTAAGTTCAAGTTTTTCTGCTGAATGCCTGATGTTTCATTCTGAATAAAATTGTCCTCTATTTCAAAGTTTATACTATAAAGTAGACAGAGTCAACCACCAGCCAATAAGTTTTTTGGTTTAACTGTATAAGCAGAAGCAGACTTGCAAACACAAACAGATTTTATGTTATATGCTCAGACTCGATTGAATTTCATTCCATATATACCAGAATGCAGAGAGCTGCTTGTTTGGTTGGAGAGCAGGGATCATGATAACAGCTAACATGAGACAGATGGTTTTGCACAGTGAAATGAAAAATGTTACGGGAGGCAGTGTGATTCAGATACTGCCCATCTTTCTCTGCATGCCAGAAAGGATGATTCAGGAATGTCCCAATATGTTATTTGTCATAATTATATCAACGTCCAAAGAAAATAGACCTTTCACATGTTACTCTAAAAGTATTCAAGACATCTTTCTTCTACTTTGTTGTAGACTGTAAGGTACTCGGTCTTCTTTTTGAGTCTGAAAACGTGTCATATTAATATCAATAATATCATTTATAATTAGAATAAAGAAAATGCTAAATAGTAGCTAAGTTAATTAGAAAATCTGCATCTATTATATTAAAACACTTTCATTAAAATGTGTGGGTGCATTTTTGGTTCTAAGAACTGACTAAACGTAAGGGGGTTGATGCATTAGTATTCAGAAAAATTACTTCAGCATGAAGAATTCCTGAGTGAGTCTTATTTTATGTTGGCATTGACTGCGATGGTAATGCCTCCATGCACAGAGGTTGCATGATTAGTTAGGGGAAGGTTGTGTGTATCCGTCTTTGCTGTTGAAGAAGCATGAGCTGAATTAAAAGGATTTTTTTTTTTATCTCAAATTCTCTGAATTTGGTCGGATAGTGTCAAAGTTAGTGGTTTAACTTTTGTATTTGCTTTTAAAAAAACGCTATTTTTCTTACTATATTGTCAGTTGGTTTGGTCGATTCTTTGCCAGCTTCTTAATGTATCTTGTTTATTCAATGATTTTCTGCAGTTTCCATCTTTTTTTTTCCTCATTTAAATTGACTGTATCATTACTTGTGCAGTTTTTTTCAGAGGTCTGGCAGATTTTACAAAGCCAGTCCGATGGAAACATCGTTTTTAGAAAACAAGAAAGTACAGTTTCCTCTAGTGTGCCAGGCTTCTTTTTTTAGCTGCCACAGAACGCAGTCCTGCCAGGGCTGCTTCCCGTCTGATAACGAAGTCTGAGCTTTTCCTCTGTGGTGAAATATGATCTGCTTTTGTATCGTTAATTTTTTCTTTACTTTTGCTTCCCTGTACTTAGATTTCTTTTCTCTAACTGCCTTTTTTTTTGCATTTAAAGGAATGTATGAATCCCTGCTGCAATGCTACTACCTGCACTCTGAAAGGAGATGCCGTTTGTGCGCACGGACAGTGCTGCCAAGACTGCCAGGTAAAATTTGTACTGATTCACCATGTTGAAATATTTTACAGGCCTCTCAAGTCCGATTATTTTGATTCAGCATCTTAAAACTGGAAGGCAGGGTATAGTTCTTTGGCGCTTGTTCTGGCTCCTTAAAACGTTTTCTGAGTTTGACTCTTTGTATGTGTTTCTGTCTACTTTTGAGTGTAGCTGAAGCCAGCAGGCACCCCATGCCGTGAATCCAGTAACTCTTGTGATCTGCCAGAGTTTTGCACTGGCACCAGCCCTCACTGCCCCTCCAACGTTTACCTTCACGATGGCCACGCCTGCCACAAGGTGCATGGGTACTGTTATAACGGCATATGTCAGACTCATGAGCAACAGTGTATAACACTGTGGGGCCAAGGTATGTCAAAATCTCCTTACTGGCCCCCTTATGATTATGAATGGTTTCAGGATTCTTTAGGATGTTTAATTATGTCTTATAGGAGCCAAGCCAGCTCCTGGCATCTGTTTTGAAAGGGTCAACTCAGCAGGAGACCCTTATGGCAACTGCGGCAAGGATTCGAAAGGCTCTTTTGCCAAATGTGAAGCACGGTAAGAGCTGATGTTCCCATAGAAACCAATGAGTGCATTCAGCTAAGGGCAAGCAATGAGGCACACACGCTGTACTGACCATAAACAAATTGTTCCCTGTATGAGCATAATTTGTCAGTTCATAACGAGTCTTTTTCATGTTAGAGGCTGGAATCTGTGTGTCTGACTATTAGAAAAATGGCTGTCTCATTTAACAATAGAGGTGATTATTAGTTGCAGTCCTAATTATGGGATTCACAGACACTCTAATGCAGCAAGCCGTCTCTTTGAAATTGCCTGGGTTCTGATCTTAAAACAGTACAAACATGCTGTGAGCTTTCACTCTGTTTAATTGGACTTTTTCTTGTTTGCTGTGTGCACAGAGATGCTAAATGTGGCAAAATCCAGTGTCAAGGAGGAGCAAACCGACCCGTAATTGGTACCAACGCTGTTTCCATAGAAACAAACATACCACTGCAGGAAGGGGGCAGGATACTGTGCAGGGGTACACATGTCTACTTGGGTGATGACATGCCCGATCCCGGCCTGGTCCTGACGGGGACTAAGTGTGGAGATGGAATGGTAAGAGCTGAAGCCTGTGACAAGAACACACAGACACTACAGCCTATTAGGATACACATACTTACAGTTTTGACGCACTTCATGTGAGAATATTGTATCTCTCTACTACATTCTTCACCCAGTGCAGGACAAAATTTTACACACAAATACACAGTGATGGCTTAAGGTTTTGAATTCCAAATTACTATCTGGGGCATCATCTTATCCAATACCACCACCTCAAAATACAAAAAGTTGGGACATTAAAAGGGTTTCTTATATTTATATTGACCTTTATGTCATTACAGACAGTAAGAACACAAAAAGTATCCACATTTTTTCTCATGAAATTAGTTTGATTTGTTGATCTTTATATATTTTTGTATTTTCAGCCTGAAACACATTGCATAAAAATATTTAATGCTATCTTTTTACATATGTTATTTATGATTGGGCACAAAACCTGCATCCATCCTGATCTTTGAGAAGCAGAGTTGGAAAGCGGATCTCCAGTTTTTCAACAGATATGTAAGAAAATCAAACTGTTTAAAAGCAATGTTTTTAAAACAAAGATTGGAAGGGATTTTCATAATTCCCCTTCCTCATTCAAGCAATCTGGACACATTCCAAGACATAAAGGATGCCAAGGGTGCAAGCCCAAGTTGGACACCTGTCCTCGAACCCTGAGAACATTCTGTATCAAGAACTGTGATTCATGAAATATGTGAAATGTTGTCTGGCTCTACAATACAGTTACATTCACAAATCACAATTTTACTTTACAAAAAACCCACAAAAACCTTATGTTCACCTCGTGCTTAGGTGGTGACAACTTTTCTTGGCTCAGAGGCATCTGAGCTGGAACATCATTCCTCAAAAACATGATTTTGGTTATAGATATCAATTTTCAAGTTCTCTCTTTAAGGTAATCAACACCATATGCACAAGACCAAAGACAAAGAAGAGATTAGAGCTTTTTGCAAAGCTCATTTACATGTGTGTGTGATGGCAGCATTAATGCAGAAAAGTTCACTAAAATCTTAAAACAATATATGCTGCCTTCATGACCACACCTTTTAAAAGGTACACAGACATGATATCTAAATATGGATGCAAGTTAAAGACAAAAAACTAAATATGTTGGATCCAAAGTGTCTGCAGACACATCAAAGACTAAATGCAGAAGTTGCTTCTTTTTTTTTATATACTGTATATATATTTTCCAACTTTTTCTGATTTGTTGTTAAAAAAAAAATCGATAATTAGTATAGGAAACATTATAGGAACTTCTAGGATAAAAAGTTAGTTTGGTTAATTTACAGGCAGGTAAATGTTTTTTTTATGAACAGTGGTCTTATAAAGTTTGATCTCTGCAACATGGTTTTTAGGAAGTTAACTGACACAGACAGATTAGATTTGCAAGGATGCAGTATGTTAATCAGT
The DNA here is from genome assembly GCA_028567055.1 of Leptatherina wallacei. Lineage (NCBI taxonomy): Eukaryota > Metazoa > Chordata > Actinopteri > Atheriniformes > Atherinidae > Leptatherina > Leptatherina wallacei. The sequence goes on from JAOXYM010000023.1 coordinate 8,254,019, forward strand.
GTTGTGAAGATGACTAGATGTTTGAAAAGTGCCATTTTGCTGAAGGAATTAAACAACCACAACCTCCAATGCTCTGATGAGTTCAACTAAAACCACTACTACAAACGCTGGATGGTACAAATGAATAATTGTAATTACATACCAAAGAGAAAACCTTTTGAATAAATTTCATATTTTAAAAGCATGTCCTCAAACACCAATGTTAACAACGTATAAATGAGTTCCTTACTTGTTTTATTTCAAGTGCATCTGACCATACTACTTTTATATAAGATTTTTGACTGCCAGACTGCACTCGTGATGACACCTATATGGAAGACTGCGGGAAAACAGAATATACTGTCATTACCCATTTGCTGAGAACATGGGTGGAATAAGAATTGTGAATTGAAAAGCCATGACTAAGATGTTCAGCATCTTTCAGGGTGTGCCAGCTTGTCATTTTGCACTCACGCTGGCTCAGATTCTTAATTGACTCACCATTATTTAGTCTATTTGGCATCTCCCAGCGGTGATCAATTTAGCCAGTGGTCACTACTCTATTCCATTTACTTCCCTATAAACCTCCACCCATAAGAAGGATCCAGCCTCTGCCCTCAAGGGTTGTGCCATTAGTTTGCCAAATGCTGTTCATCCTCTCATTTAGCCTGGATATATTTGGGTGCGGTGCATTCAAAGAGCTATACAATAACTTTTAAAGGATTAACTTTGATATATTCCTGAGAAATCCCAGTGGCAATGTAATTATATTTAATGCAATTCTGATTTAAAGCTTAAGTGGTTTGTCAGTGGCAAATTAAAAGGAATAGCAAGCTGGATATGTTATTCCTCCCTGAAAAGATTAAAGGAATTAGAATATTACTGACTCTCTCTTTGAGCTCACACTGTCAATTTTTTATGTCTTTGTCTGCCTCAGATGTGTCTGAATCGTCAGTGCCAGAACGTCAGTGTTTTTGGTGTGCATGAGTGTGCAGCCAAGTGCAGTGGACGAGGGGTGAGTACAGCAACTTTCATCCTGTTTCAATGTAATGAAGGACTAAAGTAACAGCTGTCTATTTCAAAGCATCTCCGCCCACTTAATGTCCCATTTCTTCCTCATAGAAAGCTTCTTTAAGCTGTAATACTTTCAAAATGCAGCCTAGTGTACATCAGATAGGGAGCCAATATGATGCCTTGCAATCAATCACGGTGAACGCTGAAAGGTTCAATCAATTAGATGTAATGATCTCATTTATGTTCTGCTTTAAGTGCCATCCATCATCATTTCAGGCTGCTGTCCTTGTCCTAAAAACTGTGTTGAGGAGAAAAAAAAATCTGCCAGCCAGATTTTGTTTGGCAAAACACTGAAAGCAGTGACACACGGTTTGATTTTCAGCCATGGATGTTAGATTTTTCCTTAAACTTTACTCATTAAATGTCTATGGGTGGTCCTGTTTGGGATAAATTGACTTTGTGGTATTAGATTTACTGACAGGTCCCAGAGGCAATGCCTGTGACTGCTTATGTCCCTCCTTCATCACACATACAGAAGAAACTGTTGTGGCTGCTTGTTAAAATGAAACATCTCCTGTTGTTATCGGGTCATATTTGTTTGTATATCTCCAGTTAAGACAAATCTATAAAACTCTAAAGAATGTTTTTACTCACTGAAACAAAAGGATGTTGGTCTTCTGGATGCATGGATTGGATCAAGATGTTGCACTTAAGAGAGCCCCTCACCTGTTCCATATTACCCAAGCAGGGAATCCTCAAGAGAGTGAGATTATGAAAATGTGGTGTAAAGGAAGGAGTCTGCTTTGGAGTTTTTTCTTATATATGTATTTTTTTTTTTTACCAGACATCTTTACTATGCCTATTCCATGCAGCACAAAGTTAATTTGAGCCATGAGTATTTATTGAGTGTGTCATTCTGTGCTGAAACACCGTAAATAGGAAAATTGTTTACAATATTTCAGCCAGAAATCCCCAAAATGAACTTCTTTCATCCTCTAACATGATTATTTGCTGTTTTTCTCCAGTTCTTATAATTGTAAACAGAATTTTGCAGAGTCTTTTTTTCTTATTTTGTTGTAGTTCTGATAAACATACATTTCAGACCAGGCAACCTCATAAAACTCAAGAGGCCTTTTCACTACTTTTGAACCTTTTTTTCACCTTAATTACTGGATTAATTGAAAAAAACAGTCAATGGATTAACTGATAATTAAATTTGTAATTAGCTGCAACCCGACCTAAATCACTCAAATATTCATCTAATTTTATGAAGCACTACAGACGCTCACTAAGTGTTTATTATTTACCCTGTACACACTCAAAGGTAGCATGAAACAGATAAGCTGTGTAGGGATATCCAACACTTCAATTTACTTTTAATATTCTGCAGGTATGTAACAACAATAAGAACTGTCACTGTGAGGCTCACTGGGCGCCTCCCTTCTGCGACAAGTCAGGTTTTGGAGGGAGTGTGGACAGTGGCCCCATCAGACTCGCCGGTAAGTCAACAGCAAATCGGTTACATTAACTCACTGAGTTGTTGCAGCTTAGCCTATGTAATGTTATATGCCTTAGTTGTGGAATGTTTGACCACACCAATCAGCCCCAACATTAAAACCACCTGCCTAATATTGCGTAGGCCCCCTTCTTTTAACTCTTTATACACTGGGTCAGTTTTTGAATCTTTTGCCAAAAACAAACACATTTCCTCATTTTCATTCAGCAAAAGTCCCACTACTGCAAGACCAAACTTAAAAACCTTCAATTCTTTGGCTCAAACACACACTTTGGAAAATTCTGAAACATAAAAGAGATCGAGATGCAGAGATTGAAAAACATCTTTTTTACTTCTGCCGTGTCCAAAAAGTGTTAGATAACAGCATTTAAACTTTGTTTCTTATTAGAGGTTTTTGAAAACATACTTAAGATACTTAAGTGTGACCAATTTCCATTATGTGAATGGAGACATATGTATCTACATACAATTTTGTACAAGTAAACATATTCATGTACATTTTAGAGCTCACTCAAAACTATGAATCAGTAGTCTGGTTTTATTGTCATTTTGGCTTTGCAAATGGAGGATATGAGTAAGAAATAGTGAATAGAAAGGATATAGACTGGTAAACTTCCACCAGAGCATTAAAAAAATAAACTCACTGGAAATGGTTTTCATCTTTAGAAAAATGAAAAATAAATACATGATTCACTCAAGGGGGAATGGACACAACTTTGTGAATCATGTTTGGCCTTTTCAAGAGGAAATTGCTGTGACTCACAAGCTTTTTCAAGTCTGAGCGAATGAACGCTAAATGCGGGTAACCAGTATCTTTTCAAATATAATGTCCCAGATGTTCCCAAAGATAAAAATTAATTTGTAAGGAAAATTTATATTAATATTCCTTTTGTGGATTTCCACTGCAGCTGTTGTTTGTCCTTGAAGTTTTATTCCACATAGTTAGGACAGCTACTTCTTCTACTGAATTACAGCCACTAACAGTGTGGCCTATAAGACCATTAGTGAATGGAAACGTTGCCCATAATACTAATCTTATTAAACCTGTTCGAGGGATTCACAACTGCATGTCTACTGAAATTGCTGCAACAAAGTTGAATGCTAAATTCATTTAGACCTCTTCTATGAACTTGTCATGCTAGAAAACCTTTAGGAAATGTTGTTGATTGTGTTTTATAACAAATGTGTTCAGACACAGAACAGGTGGCTTCAAATGAGGCAAATCCTAGCATCAAATCTTAAAAGCACCCCAGAATCCACAATATTTGCAGAAAGTAATTAAAAGCCAAATCTGCAGAAATATTGACAAAGATGGCTTCCAGAGTAGCCCTACTAAATTTGTTTCCATTTGTGTGTGGGAGCAGGTAGTGGGAATCTGACAGTTGGCATCCTGGTGACTCTCCTCACTGTGCTGGGAGCTGCTCTGATTATCTGCATGAAGAGGAAAACCCTCCTGGGTTTGCTGTTCACCAGTAAAAAGAACCCAATTGAGAAGCTCAGGTGAGAATTAAGTTAATTCAGATTACTTTGTAAATTGAAAATATGTTTTCCTGTACATGCAAAGCGCTTTCTGAATGTGCAACAGATGCTGTCGAGTGCAAAACCAATCATAGAATTTTATTCATTTAGTTGTACAATCAAAAACTGATCTGTGATTGATATAATCAAGTGTTTTATTAGAGGAAATATATTTTTTTCTTTGTGTTACAGATCAGAAAGTGCTGCAAGCAGCGGACCATCAGCTTCTAACCAGCCAACTTCAGTGAACGCATCTCCGTCTCGGCCAGCCCCGCCTCTGCCACACAGTGCCACCATCTTCAAGGTCACTACAGCAGATCACACGTCTGCTTTTGACAGGCCGCATACAAACACACAGACAGACGTTAATATAGTATGTGACTCAAACAAATGAAGGATCAGAGACAGACGATCTGTGTTGTGACCTAACTAGAATGTCTCAACTGTTTGCACAAGTTGCTCTGAGCTGGATTGACGTGTTGCTTTCACACAAATGGCAGCTCATTCAGATCCAATTAAATCATCCCTCTGAATGTGGACATGTGGATGAGGCAGTGATGATGAGTCTGTGCAGAGCCCTGTTTTCAGGACTCTTGAATGCATTTCTTGTCATTAACAGCTGCCTGTTCATGGAGAAATTGATTTTTCTGCATGTTTCCAACATGGGCAATGTTGACAGAGCTGCTTGTTTGACACCTGAAGTCATTTTGTTGCTAATAATTGCAAGACAGAGACCGCATTTCTGCTGTGATGGTTCTGTGCTCGCATCTCTGTATGCCTTAACCACTCCATTACAGCGCTGACACAGTAATAAGAAACAGTAATAGGAAGTGATCCAGTTGATTAAGCGTTCCTGAAGGATAAGAGAAACTGTGTCAGACGAATCGTTTGCGTTGCAGGATGGCACAGGAGTGGGGTGAGCTGATGTGCATTAGCAGAGTTGGTGTTTTCAGTTAAAGCATGTGGTTTTCATTTGGGAAGAGGAGAAAGGATGGAAGGCCGTTTGATGTAAGCGGAGTGCAGGTGAGGTCATTTTCCAGTTGCCGGGAGCTGCATAAAACTGCCACATGAGTGTGTGTGAATGTGCTCTTGTATGTTACATTGTGTTTCTTTAAACTGTCCACATCTGGCCAGGTCTAAATGAGGCAGAGTCATAGTTTGGCTCAATTCAATGTCAGATCTCTATTAATGGTAATGTGTGAGGTCTGTTTAGCTGTGTCCATTTTAGAATTAGACCAAATAGTGGCATATTGGACAGTTTTTGCCTTTTAATACGTTATCTGAAAAGGACTCGGGCAGCCAAGTGGGAGTGATTGATTTATATCTCTCTGACAGCACCAGGAAGCACAGAAGAGGAGGAGGAGGGTAACAAGACTGTTTCTGACAGGAAGCAGATGATTTATCTTCTGACCAACTTTTCCGTTTCTGACATTTATCTCTTTGCAGTCTCCTCACAGACGGCCGGAGGTGGGGCTCCCACCGGCCCCCTACCCTGCCCACAGCCTCCGCAGACTTCCCCAGTGCCCTCCAGTTCACCTCAGCCACCCAGTGCCCCTTTCTCTCACCCTGTCCCTCTCCCCTGGGCCCAGGCAACCAAAACCCCCAGCGCCTCCACCTCACAGAGCCCCTCCGCCTCTCATCCACATTGCACCCAGAGGGGCGTCATTTTGCAGTGCGTCACTTCAAAACTCCTGCAGGATGGTCATGGTGAGTGAATTTCCTGTTTCCTCAGTTGGAAACATTTATTTGATGATGTTACTCACTATAATTTCACTGCTGCGTCTGGAGAGCTTTTAACCACCTCTGCAGCCTGTAATGTCTAACCAGGGAAGCGATGATGTTCACTCCACTTTCAGGTTGCTGTTTTGATGTGGATCGTTTTCGTGGTTCTTTTGTGTCCGATGAAAGTACAGACACCTGTACACAGTCTCAGAAAATATCCAGGAAGCTTACATTGTACTTGCTAGATATGAATTCTACAATACAATCTGCCACATAAATAATGAAAGTGAAGCCAGACTTGCCGTGGGGGGCAGCAGCAACTGGAATGAGCAAGTATGTCGAAGTATCACAGAGTGGGAAACCTGCTGCCACTCTTATTCCATGGAATTTAGTAATGGCATTGCAGGATGTGGAAACTGAAGAGAAGAGGAAGCCAAAAAGGTTTCAAAAGTTTTTCCACATTCTGCGATTCTCAAAGATTTTTATTTGGCTTTTATCTGATTTGACTTGCAACGTGTGAGGCAGCCAAAGAGACCGGACAAAATAAAAAAGAAGGAAGGCGAGGCAAGTTTATTTGTATAGCACATTTCATGGACAAGACAATTCAAGGTGCTTTGCATGAAACATTACAAGCATTACAACTGTGTGCAGAGGTAATTTAAAATAAAAAACAAGACAAAGTGAGAAAAAAAGGACATTAGATTAAAATCAGTATTAAAAACATGATCAAGTTTAAAGATTCAAGCATAAAAAGATTTGGACCATAAACTGTGTAAATGCAGACGCTGTTACAATAATCAAGCCGACTAAAGATGAAAGCATGGACTAGTTTTTCCAGGTTCTGCTGAGACATCAGATATTTTAACCTTGATATATTGTGTAGGTGATAGTAGGCGGACTTTGTGATTTGTGAAAGAGCAGACCATTTGACAAAGCAGATTTCAGAAATAATCGGTGCAAGACGGATGTTTCACTGCATAGAGACAATACATTTTCCAAGTGATTGGAACATTCATCGCTTCTAACCTTGATTTACTGCTTTTGTTCTGGGGCAGACTTGTGAGTTATTTAGTTTTTAAGGGGTTTTTGGGTTGTTGTTTTAAAAAAAAAACAACAACATTTGATAAGTGGTAGCTTTTTTTTATGTACAAAAAGAGTTCATCAACAAAAGTCTATAATGATCATTTCTTGCAGCAGCAAAAGTAAATGCAAATTGAGACATAAGATGAAAATAAGAGAACAAAATACAGATGAAAAAAACACTAATTGACAATAATTCATACAGCATCTTGTACTGCAATTCAACCTTTATGTAGCATTGAAAGTTTTGTTTGAAGCAGTATAAATTAGTTGTAAATTTAGCACTGAAGTGTTGATCCTACTGAGAAAAAGGTTGTTTCTGTCTCAAAGTGAATGAAAGAAGCGACCAAACATGGTGACACATTGTGTTCTACTTAGAAGAGAAATCCATTTTTTTTTACCTCTTGGGTTTTTTCCCGATCTATGCATCTAAACTTTGCACAAAAGGTTCTGAGCAATGCAGTTAAACGTGTGGGTAGTGCATGTCAACACTAGGACTGACTTTTAAGGCAGACTTGCCCATCTTCTTTTGCGGTGTTTTAATCTTGTTTTTATATGTTTTTTTTTATTGTGTTTTGTGTTGCATGTTTTTAATTTTCCTTGTGTGAAGATGGGCAGTCAGCTAATTGACTCAGC
>JAOXYM010000023.1:8261529-8282295 GCA_028567055.1 Leptatherina wallacei
GTTTTAACTCTGAGCAGTCGTCTCATTCTTTCAACAGTGGTCTCCCTTGCTGGTATCAGAAGGACCCCGTGTGACAGTGCACCCTAATAAATGTGCCACAATCCCCTGCAATATCCTTATGTTGGTTTCACTCTGGTTTTGAGCTTCAAGTGCTCCCGGGTGTGTTCCAGTCACACATGACTGGCACATGTTTGGCACTTAATTGATTGACAGACTTATCAGAATGAGATTCTGGAGCCAGTGGTGGTCGCATATCTTCAGAATCTGGACCTTAACTCCATCCTCCAGAATGACAACACTCTCCCCCACAGAGACAAGATCATCATAGTACCTCCAGAATTTAGTGAAGAGTGGAGAAAAATGGAATGACCTGCCATGAGTCCTGACCTCTAACCAAATGAAACACTTGTGTGAACAGTTTGGGTGTGCTCTACATACTAGAGCGACCAACACAACCACACTGGTTGACCTTCAACAACTCCTGGTTGAGGATTTGGATGCCATCCCACAGCAAAATGTGACCAGACTGGTGACCAGCGTGAGGAGGAGGGGCCAAGCTGTTGTGGCTCTGTATGGATCTGGAGTGTAAAAATGGCCACTATGTGTTGTTTTTTCCATATTACTGAATGCAATCATCCAACCGACCAAGAAACCAAAAACATGACTGAATACCAACAGGAGAATATTGCAGGGGATTTTGGCACATTTTTTTTAGGGCACAACCCACACATTTAGCTGCATTGCTCATTCCACAAATGTACCATCCTTGCAAGTTTGACCTCATTGTAAATGTGAGTAATCAGGCTTTGCAACAATGTATAATTCAACACCAATTGGGGAGAAATAATCAGCCAAACACAAGTTTCCTTACTTTTTCTGCTAAGTGTTTTTTAGTTTTCAGTGTACTCTAGGAGCATCTGCCCTAACAGGGTGTGAATACACAAATGTAAAGGGCCAAGGTAGCAGTAAGGATACCTTTAGCCAAGATCATGTCAGCTAAAACTTATATGTGATAATATCTTGGCTCTAAGTCACAATGGTAATGATGGATTTCTTTTTGCTAAAAGTATTTGTTTCTTTTAAATAAAAAATATGATTTTTAATTAAAATCTTGTGTCGGCCTGTCTGCAGAAACACAAGGGAGAGAACTGAAGGCAAAGGTGAAAGGAAGGAAATGTTTCTAGGAGGAGTGGCTGAAAATCCCGGTGGAGACTAGCAAAAAGCTTGTTAGTTTATAGAAAAAAACTATTTTGTTTCTGTGATAGCAAATAAAGATTTTTTTTTACAGATTACTGGGAAATGAATAAGTGATCTCCACTAATAGTTTATTTCTGCCCTTGTTATATTTCTTTACTTTTGTTTGCAACACTGCAGCAATCTATTTAGAATGAATAAAAATAAAAAAAAGGCTTTTGTATGAATCATCTTAAGTGTTTACAAAAGGTAGCTCCCATGGGATGATTACACAAGAAGAAATGCCTCTAAATGAGATGTTGAGGCTGTTACACTACATTAAAAGGACCAAACCCACAGAGATGCATTGTTATTTGCTGGGTATGCTTTGCTCCAGAATACTCACTGTTAATTTATAAGCATTTAAAAAGCAGAATTTGTTTTTACAAAAGTACACCTGTCCAACAGGTGCCGTACGGCAGCTCTTGGCAGTGTTTTGACTTTCGGAAGTACACTCCCTCAGCTGCTCTTATTCAACATCAGAATGTGAAAGTGATTCCTTCTGGCAGCAGACTTTACTCACAGTATCTTTAGCAGCTGTTTGGCAGCTCCAAGATCATGAAGCTAAAACATAAGTCAAAACTCTGCTGGGGGGTTGTTGAGGCTATGCTTCATCTTTGGGGTCAGTTATGCTTAGCTGAAGCTGTAGCAGCATTTTGTGTCAGCTAATCAGCTTATAGGACACTATTTTCATATGATTTTTTTTTTTAGGATGGGGGGTGGGCAAGCTGGCCTCTTTCACTGCATGGCAATATTGGCTATCAGTGTGAGGTCATAGGTTCAGCCCTGAGGATCCTTTCTCTGTGTTGTTTGTTGAGCCAAGGGGAAGATGAGGGAGTAAATAGAGGCCAGCTGAGGGCTAGGTAGCAGCCCTTTGTCCTGACCTCAGTTTTCTAGAGAAGATTAAAACCACATGATGGCTCCTCTCATCACATGCTGCCCCAACGCCTAAAAGAGCAGGACAGAAAAGGCAAAAGTGGGATGTAATGGTAATAACCTGTCTATCAGTGCCCCCTGGTGGAGATTGTTCCTCACTACTTCAATTTGTCTGTACTTTTAACAGGAGCTGGAGAAGCCCAGTCCACCTCAGAAACCTCTCCCTGCTGACCCAAGGTCTTCTCGTCTGGTGCGAAGCTCCTCTGCAGTGCAAGGCCACACTGTAGCCCAAGGGCCCTCTGTTGTTTGTGACCCCCCGGTACCTAGTGTTTCTAAACCTGCACGCCCCGTTCGACACCCCAACAGGTGCGCAGCAACCTTCACCTAACACAGAGCTTTATAAAAGCAGTTTTGTCTGTTATTGCTCACATATTTGTCTTGCTTTTCTCTCTCTCTTTAGGACGAGTCCCAAGCAACCTCCGACACTACCAAAGCCTTGCATAATCGCCAACATTAGATACAGCAGCTGAGACTTTGACCAGAAGGGACACAGTGGTGATAACACACACAAAAAAAGTTATTTTGCACTATGAAAACTCTAAAAACCTGAAAAGATGGTGGCGTGTCTGAGTTTTCAATCAGGAGATATGCGGTGTCCCTTTGGTGCTCTGTCTCTGAACGGTGCTACAAGTCTGAGCTCAGGTACATGTATATTATTTATATTCTGTATTTATTGCCACCCAGTGCACTGTGCCAGACACTTTTACTACACGGTAGCAATGTCAAAAAATTTTATTTCACTTCTTTTTCATATTAAGTGATCTTTATGAACGAGATGGGCAGAAATATAGAAAAAAAAGAGAAAAAGAAGGAAAAAAATCTGTAAAATTGTGATTGCAGAAATGTTTCTGTAAAAAGTTTTAATGAAGGGAAATTACATTTTTGGTTTTTGTTCTTTGTATTACATGTAGAAATTTAAAATAGAGTTTTGTGCAATGACAGATGAGACGTGGGGTTTTTCTAGAAGAGGAATGCTCTCTGTAGCGTCTTTGAGCCAGTCTGGTGAGACTTGAAACAACCACAGAAAAACACAAATTGGTGTTACTGACAACCTGTTTGTTCTTCATCTGTATGACAGAAAGTCAAATTAATGAAATGCCTCTATATTTGCCATTTCCCTGACCTAAGAACCTAAGAATCTCTCTTGAAGGATACGGGCACTGAGGCATTAACTGAACACAGATCTAAAATCGAGCCGATATCACAAACGTATCGTCCATCGTTCTGGAAAGTGAACTCCTCTGAAAGATGGTGTGTGTTGCAAGGATTTACCTCTATGCTTTGCTGTACCAAGGACTCTGATTTATGAGTTATAGACTCAATAAGGACTGTGCTCACATGTGAATTGCCGCTGCCTGGCTACAGTGTTCATACGTTGATTTAAATCATGAAAAGGACTGTTTCACTTGAAAAGGACGCATTTCTTGTTCTGTGAAATTAAAATGGCTAATTAGTTTCCACCGAGCCATCATTCACCCATGAATTAGGCTGTTGTTCATTTAGCTTTTTTTATGTTTTACTTATGCTGTTGGTATTTTAAAACCAATTTTACACGCTAGATACAAAATCCTTCATAAACTGCAGTGTGTTTTATCATTGTGGCAGAAATAATGTTGCACTGATTGCAGTGCAGCTTATATACAGTATATACATTCACACTGAGCAGCTTTTTCTTTTGACACAGCTGTTTTTCACAAATATCTTGGCTGAAAACTGATATGGATGGACTTTTGTTACTTTTGATACTGTTATCCTTATAATAATGCACTAGCTTTGTTCACTTTGCTTATCCAATGCTCTGTGTCCATGTACTAAAAGTCATTATTTGAGTGTAATTACATCTCTGTAGCTTTTTTTATCTGTTTTTTTTTTAAACTTGTGTCACAGGAGAACTCATTTTCATGGAGTTTCTTTTTATAATCATGATTTGATATTTCATATGTTTAAAAAAAAAAAAGTAGAACAAAGTGTCAGTGTTAGGTCATGGTATTCTAAACACACAAGCAGCATTATTAAAACTTTTTTGAACACAGATGGACTTGAATGAATGAACTTTATTCGCAGAATGCACACTTGCAGCACGACAGAAAAGAACATGTTTAACTCCAGCAGCTCGTCAGTGCAAAGACGTTTTATACAGTAGATCATTTTAAATTCATGACTGATATAGGATTTCGGAAAAAAACAAAAGAAAAACAAAGGAAAGAATGTACGTTTACAGCTGCACTTCTTCTCTGAAAGGTCTGAGGTTCTGGAGTTGTCTGATTTAACAGTGGCTTATCTCAACAGCCTGAGCCTTTGTCCAAAAACAGTTTGACAGATCTGTTAAAAAGCAGAAATCAATGCAGTAAAATTATTTCAGTACAGCAAGGAATATTTGACATTAACCTTTCGAAAATTTTGAATTTGCATGAAAGATCTGATTTCATGAAATAACAGAATCAAAATTTCCTGATAGTGTTAAAGGCTTGATGTGTTTGATATTGTAAATGACAGTTTTACTCTATAGAAGCATCAGTGGAGCCAAGATTAGTTCATTTATATACAGTTAATCTACATGTACACCACATATGTCTGACGAGTTGCCAAATGATTACTGGATGAAGTAAATCACAGTTTTAGTAATAAAAACATTCTGTATTCACAAGGGCGGGTCTTGAAATCTTTTGAAGGGTGGCACATGTAAATGAGACCTTTTGGGAAAAAAGGGCCTAGAATTTAGGAAATGATGAAGTGATTATTACAAGCCCCTATGAGCTACTATCCTGCAACTTTTAGATGCATCCCTTCTCCATTACACCTGAATCAAATGAATGGCTCATTGCCAGGTCACTGCAGAGCTAAATGACATGTGGATGAGGGAATTCAACCATTTGATACAGGTGTGTTGGAGAAGGAATGCATCTAAAAGTTGCAGGATAGTAGCTGTCATGGACTGGACTTTGGCACCCCTGCTTTAATCCCTGCTGCACAAACACTTGTACTGCGCCGTTCAACTTTGTAGTCGGTGGTTTTATGACTTCTACATCCTCTTCATATAATGTAAACAGTTTCGACAGACAAATGTCATCACTCACGTAGGCAGCTGGCAAGTTGATTGTATGAATTCTGCATTATAAATAATAAAAGTGTTGACATATAGCAACATTTAGAAGGCAAGGCATAGCACATTTCATACATAAGGAAACACATTGTGCTGTATATGATTGAAAAAAACCCCACAAAAGAATACACACAATGAGTTACATATAATACAAACACATCAACGGGAAATACGTCATCATCCTCAAAAACCTTTGAATTGCTTTGCATGCTGCATTTACTTGCACTTGGCATCTGAGGTTTATCCAAGTAAAGGTCAGTTTCCACAAAATATGTTAGAATTTGTCAGTACTTGGAATGGCACCTTCTTTTAGGAGGGCTATTCTGATTTCGTTATTGCAAAAGGAAAAATTAGGGAAATACATGTTATCTAATGGCAATTCTCATATTTATTTAAAGATCTTTAAAAAAAAATCCATATTATTCATAGGAATAAAGAAAACAAGTTCATTGATTTTACAGGGTGTCCATAAGTTTCCATACATATGGCTTAGTATATGAGGCCCATACTAAGCCTTTGTAGTCTCACATTGTAAGATTCCCCACATAAATCATCGGCATTTACTACACAACTTCCCACTTTCCTTGTGTTTGCCCTCGTAAATTAGCTCATAAATATGTTTAGGGCGAAATGACATAGATATATAGCAAAACATATATTGACAATTTAAATAAGACACTAATACTTTAGAGAAAAAAATGAAAATCAGTTTTAAGAAAATGCGGCAGATATTAGACACAATTTATCCAAATTGTTTTGGCTGCCTCATACGGAAGAGTATTAGGGCCACTGAATAAAAAAAAAAAATTTTTTAAATAAAATTCTGAGATTTAAATCAGAATTCTGACTTTAATCTCAGAATTCTGACTTTTTTTCTCAGAATTCTGACTTTAATCTCAGAATTCTGACTTTTTTTCTCAGAATTCGGACTTTTTTTCTCAGAATTCTGACTTTATTCTCAGAATTCTGATTTAAATCTCAGAATTCTGACTTTAATCTCAGAATTCGGATTTAAATCTCAGAATTTATTTTTATTTTTTTTTTAATTTTATTCGGTGGCCCTAATACTCTTCCGTAGCCTTATCCTAAGATCCCACTTGATTTGTGGGGAAAAAGAAGAAAAAATGGAGGACTGCGATATTACTAATAGCATTACATAGCCTACAGATTATTTTTAGGATATTTTCCGTGGTGGGAACATACAGGTAGTAGCCTACTTGCTGCTTTACACGTGATCATTTGGCTAATATCCGGAGATTATGACTCAACCCGTGTACATCTCTCAGTGCTGAATATGAAGCCCTGAGCAAATTCTAACACGTGTGAAGCCACGCTGGGGTGGAAATTGCGCACCGGTGCGCACTGCGCGTCAGCGAGCTTCAAAGTGGACATCCCCAAACTTTGACCAGCGTCGTATTTATTTTTTCAGCGATTCAGGAAGCGTTAATCATCATATCCGTCCAAATACACGTTTTTGTTTCCGAATTGACGTGTATGGACCTGAATATCGGCTGTTGGAAAACCTCTCTGTGTTTTTTCCTCTAGATATTTGTATAATGTCGAAAGCAAGTGATTCGGCAGAGCCGGAGAGTTTCTCCGACAGTGAGGAAACTCCCGGGGACGATTCGTGTGGCTTTGGAGATGATCTGGAGTTAAATCAGTTCGATGGATTGCCCTTTTCCTCTCGTTACTACAAATTACTGAAAGAGAGGAAAACTCTGCCTGTGTGGAAGGTCAGGTGCCAGTTTGAGGATGCTCTGGTAAACAACCAGCTGGTTATTGTGTCTGGAATAGCAAAAACTGGGAGGAGTACACAGGTAAGATTAAAAAAAATCTTATTGGGAATAAATTTGAAAAAGATTTTCTTGAAAGAAACTTATATGTTACTGATAATAGGTACTTAAACTTGATACAAAGAGTACCAAGTTTTAAGTAGTTTAAGTAAATTGAATGTTCAACCAAGAAAAGATGGGGAAGAGACATGCACATTCAATTTCCTTCAGACTGCCCCCAAACACCAGAATAAATGTTTGCAGCTACAAGTAGCACATTGTTGCCACATGCTCAATCCAGACTGCTTAGTCAAGAAAAAAACCTGCACCCCTTGAGTTCATATCATAATGAAACCTTTGAGTTGAGTTTTTTGCCCAGAATTGCCATACTGCTGTGAACAGAAGCTGCCCAGCTCAGCAGATGTTGATGTCCCTGTGAGGCTGTCCAAGCTCCTGCCTGCTTGCTTCCCTGTGTGCACAAAGGCTCCAGCAGGCCTGTCAGGGGACCTCCTGCTGCTAAGCCCTGATCTGCTAGAGCCGCCACATGCTGTCAAAGCAATTTTGCATTCTGAACGATAATACCATTGGATATCTCCTGTCACTGTTTGTGTTGCTGTATGCTTAAACAAAAGCTGTTGGTATATAATCCTGAAAACATGCTTGCATCTGAGAAACCCCAGTTGATAAGACAGAAACATGTTGTCATTTAAAGTTTATATATCATATTTTACAGTAAAAAGGTACAGTTAAGTGTGAACAAACTTTGGTGACTGTTTATTTTCAGATCCCTCAGTGGTGTGCAGAGTTTTGCCTGTCTGCTCAGTATCAGCATGGCATGGTTGTGTGCACACAGACCAACAAACAGCAGGCGGTGGATCTGGCCCTTTGCGTGGCTGATGAAATGGATGTGAACATAGGCCACGAAGTGGGTTACACCATCCCTCTGGAGACCTGCTGCTCCTCTGACACTGTTTTGAGGTTTGTTGTTGAGCTCTCACTTATTTCATTACTTCTCACTAGCAAGAAATCTGCCAGCAAAAAGGTCCTTGTACTGTATGTGTTTGCATACTTGGTGAATAAAGCCTATTCCGATTCCTGATAGAGCAATGTAAATGGACAAGACATAGCAAATTATGCTTGTATTTTTGTAGTCCGGTATCCAAAATGAGTCATTTATGTGCCAAAATGCCAATTTTCACTTACTCCAGCCTTCCAAGTATCTGGAATGGCTTATTTTCTGTCTCATTAGTACAGAGTTGTGTGTGTAGAGTTGCATGATTGAGACTAGCTGCACTTTAATTACCCACACACAAATCATTTATATTACATGGCAGAAGTCCTTTTCTATGGAGTTTGCCATATTGCACCATAATGATACATCAGAAAATATTCAGTTGGTTGCAGTCTACAACTTTGCCCCTTGATACAGAACTGATAGGCTATAAAACAAACTTTCTTAATTTATCTTATTGGGGGGGGGGGGTTTGCTGCTACATCATAAATCTGTGGGATGGGACAAATGAATGATTGGCTGATATGCTGGGACAGATCACATTTAATAGTGTCTCTAACATTTTGTCCCCCTTATTTACAATAATGGCACAGGTCCTTAATTGTAGACATAAAGTCAAATGATCACCTTTTAACAATGTTGACTAAAAGTTTAATTTAGATTCTGTAAAAGTAGAATTTATGACAGTAGTGTTGAATTACATTATGTTGGATTTCACAAATGTAGCTGATAAGTTTGGCCATGAGTGTGAAAATAAGATTAAATGCCTACTTAAGAAATGCAAATTATTAAATCTAATCAGTTATTGAAAAGCAAAGGGCTATCAAAAGCATATAAACTAAGGAAATTTGTGTCTGGTTGATTATTTCTCCCCTTTTAATGATACCAATTGATGTTGGAAAGCCTGATTAGTCACCTTTTATAACAAGGTATAACTTGTGAGGATTGGGCTTCTGTGGAATGAGCACCACGGCTAAGTGTTTAGGTATTGCCCATAAAATGTGCCAAAAAATCCATTGAAATATTCTCCTGTTGGTGTTCACTCTTGTTTTTGAGCTTTTTTGGTCGATTTGATGATTGTATTTTCCTACAGTTTTAAGAAAAAAAACACACATTGGGCAATTTTTTCACTTTATTCAAGGACACATGGAATTCGTGAGTCTTAGAGCAAAACATAAATGACTGCATTTCACTTTGAGGCCCAAATTTCATAACGTCACAAACAAATTATTTGGTCTGGACGTTTAAGATCTTAACAGTTCCATTTGTAGCGGAACAAGAGATATCTTTAAAAAGGTTAATTTTTGTCTTGCATTCATCAGCTGGTCAGAGATAGAAATGACCAGATTCCATGTGAAACTTGAGCTCTAGAACCTTTTCTTGCCTATAAAAATGAGTAATTTCTGTTTAAGCACCAGATTCTAGCAAACTTAAACGCTGCTTATTTTATAAATCATCAGGTACTGCACAGATGACATGTTGCTGAGAGAGATGATGTCAGACCCATTTCTGGAACACTATGGTGTCATTGTCATCGACCAGGCCCATGAAAGGACAGTAAGCACAGATATACTGCTTGGTCTCCTCAAAGACATCCTGCTGCAGAGGCCTGAACTCAGGGTGGTGGTCCTCACTGTGCCGCCCATGACTGAAAAGCTTCTGAAAAAATATGGTAGTATCCCGCTCATATGTCTGGAGGCCTCCTGTCCTGCTGAGGTGGTCCACAGCAACAGCTGCAACAAAGATTACTTCTGCTCGGCACTGAGGCTGGTGCTGGAGATCCATCGAACCAGAGAGAGCGGAGATATCGTTGTGTTTTTTGCCTCAGCTAAGGTAACGTGATGGTATTTTTCAAGAGCGGTTTCATTGGATCAATGCTTTCCGTTTAAAATTTGGTTTCACAAACTATGCTTGCTTTTCCAAAGGAAGTCCACAGTGCTTACAGCATCCTCCAGAAGGAGGGTTCTAGACTGGGAGCGGAGTTGGACCGAATGGTGCCCATAGTCTTGTGTCCAAACCAGCGAGGGCTGCTGCCTGTCTTGAGTGAACAGTCAGGCTCCACAAAGTCCAGAAGGGTTTTCCTTTCAACCCAACAAGGGGAGGATGTGTGGTGGCCTGCAGAGTCTATAAATTTTGTCATTGACACAGGAGTCCAGATAAAAATGGTTAATTTTTTTTTTTTACAAGACATATTAAGCCCAAAAGAGAATTCTGCTGATTCAGATCTGTATTTATATTTTTTACTCTTATCTATAGGTTTACAACCCTAGAGTGAGAGCTTATTCTGAGGTACTTCATTCCATCAATCAGTGGCAGGCAGATATACGCAGGCAGCTGTCAGGACCAGCAGGTATGTCTTCTGATCTGAATAAAAGGATGTTCCTTGCACATCTTTAATCAACATGCAGCTGGTAGACGTACTTTCCCGAACATACTGTAATGTTTACCTGAATGATGACAAGGAAAGACTTTTTAGCATCATTCAGTCAAATGACTCCATTCAAGGCCATATTTAAGTGCTACTTTATTTCCTAGGTAAATGTTTCCGACTGTATTCAGAAGCAAGCCTACCTCTTGAGACGTCTTCGCAGATTTTGGAGTCTAATATTGCACCAACCGTTCTTTTCCTAAAGAGGATGGAGATAGCTGGCCTTGGACAGTGTAATTTCATTGACAGACCAGGTGAGAAATTTGACAAGTTGTCACTCAAACATGCTGAATGCAGGATAACAGACATTTTTTGTTTTGAGTTACAGATTCCCACAGAGGCATTTCCCTCACTCTAATACACAGCCAAAGACGTGTAAGAGCAAGGACAAATGAATTTGCTCCGTATATCTGTTTGGGGCCAGTCAACCATGATTTAGCTGAGCTGACAACTTGGCTAGAAACCATTGTTTGAGCAGTGACCCACCCCATCATGAATGGAGCAGACAAAAACCAGCCGGTTCATTATTGATTATACAACATGTCTTATTTAGTGCAGCTCCAGTAAAATATAATGAAGTAGAAGTATGTGCCAACATTTTCTGTGATAAGTAATTTCCTGCACAATGTGGGACAAAAGGTGCATGATCTTAGTGTTTCCATGGCTAAGACTGCATGAAATTTATGGAAATGCTCATGTCATGTTTCTGTATTCTTGTGTTTCTATTGGGAAATATAACGCCAGTAGTTCTGGACACATGCAAACACAAAATACAACATCGAAGAAAAGAAAAAACAGGAAATACAGACAAAAAACAAAATGAAGGAAATCAGAAAACACTTTTCAGAAAATGAACCAAAAACAAGAGATTAAACACTTCGTTTAACAACGGATCAAAAAACACAGTTCAGAAAACGTTCATTTTTCAAAAACTTAAAAGTCGAGAAAACAAATGTTATAGAATAACTACACAGAGAACACATTCAGAAATGAAAGCAAATCCAAAAATAAACTTTAAAAACAAATAAAAATGTATTAAGCCAAACAATTCACACAAAACAAACCCAAAAATTTCTATTTTTTTAGGAAGTAAAAATAAACACAAGAGCTTTTATTCTTGTATGTTTTTCTTAATTTCATTGAATTAATGTTTCCTTTTTAAATGTTTTTTTTTCTAATGTTTATTTTTTTCATTTTCATCTTGCTTATTTGGTGATTTCTTCCTTTTATCATTATTCAGATTCATTAATTGGTTGATCCTCTCTTTGCTACTTTTTAATATGAGTCTTTAAATGCACAGATTGTATAAATGAGGTCCACTTGTTTCTACAATATGCTATACTTAAACTAAGTAAACACAAGGACCAGGAATTTTTCTCTAAGAAATAATACACGTCTTTGCTGTTTCCTTTCTTGTGGCAGATCCAGAGGGCCTCATGCAGGCATTGGAGGAGCTGGACTACCTCGCCGCTTTAGATGATGATGGTAACTTGTCTGAAATCGGCATCATCATGTCTGAAATCTCTCTGGATCCTCAGTTG
This sequence comes from Leptatherina wallacei, assembly GCA_028567055.1. Classification (NCBI taxonomy): domain Eukaryota; kingdom Metazoa; phylum Chordata; class Actinopteri; order Atheriniformes; family Atherinidae; genus Leptatherina; species Leptatherina wallacei. The sequence continues at coordinate 8,273,555 of JAOXYM010000023.1, forward strand.
GCCAAAGCTCTGCTCGCATCCTGCGAGTTTGACTGTGTGAATGAAATGCTGACTATTGCAGCCATGTTGTCAGGTATGTGCACCCCACATGTTAGTACTGGGTTTATCATCATTGTGACATTTGTTCATAGCTCCTGTAAGGAGTGGAGTTGAATTGTTTGCTCTTGTCTTTTAGCGCCGAGCTGCTTCCTGGAGCCATCTGCTGGCATGACTCATGAGGTGGTTCAATGTCACCGAAAGTTCCAGCATCCTGAGGGCGATCACTTCACCCTCATAAATATCTACAATGCCTTTAAACAAAGCCAGAAGGAGCTGTGTAAGAAACAAAAGATCTATTTTCTTTTCAAGATTTTTAGATTTGCTGCAGCACAGTTTGAGTCACATGCCTTGAAGCGTGCTGCACTTCTGTTTTCTTCAGTAGAAGACAGCAACACAAGTTAAACTACTATGTCGCAGAAGCCGGGGCTCTATTTTTTTCTTTTTATCTGGCCACCTTTTCTGTTCTCCTTTCAGTCTTCCTCATTGAGCTGTTACATATTTGGCACCATTGTGGGCCGAATCAAAAGAAAATACAGTGGTAGCTTATGATAAAAATGGGGAACGGATGATGGTGACGATGTGCCCAAAAACTTGCCTTGCCTTGCCACATATAGTTTATTGACATTTAAAAAAAATAAAATATCAGTCTTCAAAGCAACGGTGCCACATTTTGCTAAAGCCTGTTGCATCCACCCCACTCTTTTCAATGATGACTCAAATCCCAGATTGGAGAGACTAAGGTGGGAGAAGAGGAGGAAGGGAAAGGGTGTCAAGGGTGGACAAATTGAGAAATAGGAAGAGGGACAAATGTCATCATACAAAACAAGTTTATTGACAGCACACATTGAATTTACAATGGAGACAAAATTATGTAGGATTAAATGAAAAGAATTAAATTGCACTTTAATTGGTAAAAATTGAAAAAAAAACCCAACTTACAATATAATACTCTGATTAATTTAGCATGTCCACATACATTTAAGGAGAGTTTGATATCAGATTAATGCAAAAAAATAAAACTAGATCTATTGTGGCGATAAACCTATCTGAAGGTGTTTGCCATCATTTTTTGGTTTCAGTTACATAGCAAATCATCTCAGGAAGAAAAACAACAAATTTGATCTAAGCAACCTTCTGCAGCGGTAGTCTGGAGCACGATGGCCATCTGCCTTGACTCCTTTTTATTCAATTGTCTGTTTATAAATGAACATTTGATATTTACTTGAATATTTATTAACCTTGAATTAATGATTTGCACCTCGTCATTACTTCCTTACCTAACAGATGGATTCTCTCAAATCATTCAGTTGTTTTCTATTAACGAACCACCTGGTGTGTCTGGCTCATCATTTCTGTCCAGACACAATTAGATTGAAACAGATTTTTAAAAAGCGACAAAAAAAGTGGTTTACTTGTGTGAAATACGTTTAGACGCCAATAACTAGCAACATTAACAAGGAACAAACTTGGAGGAATTCAAATATTACTGTAGAATTGTATTTTTGCTCCTTCATCTAAGAATCTGCTGCTTAATATTTATGTAAATTCAAATGTCTTTGAGGCGCAAACAACTGGGGTTGTCACATTCTTTTTTTATATCCAGTGACGACTGTTCCGAGGTAGGCTTTAAAAATGAAACCAAATGGTGGTATCCAGTGAGTACGGACAACATTATGACTCGCATTTTACATTTTGTCCAAAGGAACTTCCATTCTGACCACCTCCCCCCTCCCCACAATTTCATCATTATTAAATTGTATTAATTCACACTAAAAATACTGTCTTGTTTTCCTCAGGCTTGACTGCTGAAAAGTGGTGCCGTGACTATTTTCTGGATCATTCTGCCCTGAAGATGGCTGAGGCAATTAGATCAGAGCTGACAGACACCCTGAACAGAATTGAGCTTCCTATTTCTGAACCCTCTTTTGGAACCAGAACAAACACAAACAACATCAAAAGAGCTCTATTGGCTGGATTCTTCATGCAGGTATATACTGTATATAAAGTAGTAATGTTACTAGATGTTTTTTTTGCAGTAATTTGATTTACTCAGGAGTTTTTTTATTTATTTTTTTCCTAGATTGCTCGAGATGTGGATGGATCAGGAAACTACTTCATTCTGACACACAAGCACATGGCCCAGATGCATCCACTCTCCGGTTACGGAGCTCAGTCACACAAGCTGGGGCTGCCAGAGTGGGTTCTTTTCAACGAATACACCCTGTCAGAAAACAACTGCATGAGAACAGTCTCTGAAATTTCCCCTCAAGTGTAAGTCAGCTTCTTGTTCAGCTCAGCAGCAGATATGCACAAGCAGATTACAGCTTTGTCCCCATGAGGTTTATGTTTCTACGTGCCACACTGTCATGTTTTTTTATTATTACAGAAAGACTGAGCCATCTTATTTCAAAATCTTTTTCATTTCTTCAGATCCCCACAGCTGTTCCCTTTCTTGATTTTTTTTTTTTTTTTTTTTTTTTAAATTGATCTTTTGTTTTGTTTCAGGTTCATTCAAATGGCACCATTGTACTTCTTCTACAACCTGCCTCCTAGTGAGAGCAAAGACATACTGCAGGACATGTTGGACCCAGAGGGATCAAGAAATTGCAGAGAGAAGCAGCAGCCAATGGCAAACGGCAGTGATGCAAACAGAGACTGTGCAGCAGTGACACAGACTTATGACAGATGTGTGATTCAATAAACTGAAACCAGTTTTAGGTTGTTATATTCCAACCAACTACTACTAGTATGCTTTGTCAACCATAGGTTGAAAATGTTTAACAGCTAAGACGGTCATATTTCTCAGAAGGCAGGGTTGTGAAAAAGCCGACATGTAAAGAGTAGCAGCAGTTATGGTCTAATACAACAAATGTACCTCTGTTTAAGAATTTCACGTCTGTCTGTAAATCTTTTTCTCTAGGATTTCAGTTCATAAGAGCAGCATAAAGGCTGCAGGTTGATGTTTGTTAATGTACTTCCTGTTTACATAACTGATATCGAAATACTTTAACATATATTTGAAAACTTCAAATGATCTCCAACTTGTCTACCTTTAAGTCTTATGCAGCATAGCTTTGGGATTCTGTGATTAAAACTTGGAAAAACAAAATTGCTCCCAGATTAACAAGAAAAGTGGAAACACAGAGGCATTTATTTATTTCTTCATCAGGACAACAGATGTACAGAAATACTTGGAATTCAAGTAGACAAAACTATATTTGATCCAAGAATCTGCTAGTGATGTAATCACAAAGCACTTTTAGGAAAGCTTTATGATTAAAAAAAAATCTGCACTGAGCACAACTTTTTTGAGGGGACAAAAACTACATTTGAATGCGCAAGCTCTAAGAAATTCTGTAATTTCACATCCCCGATTCACCATCTTTGAAAATTTTAGACCAAAATCATTTGTCATTCAAGCTCATAACCCTCTATAGAAGATGATCCACACTACCATCTATTGATGAGTGGTTTTTTTTTTACATTTAAGCAATAACAACTTGAGTCATTCTTGCATTGTTTTCAAAGTAAATCTTGTAAAAAGTGTTTACAGTTGTTACAAAGACGATACTACTATAGCTGATAGTATCAAAACAGTTTCGTTGAGATAAACGTGTCTAGAATAATTTCGATAAACCTGGAGGTCCTCGGGTTAATCATCACATCACACAGTTAGGTACTCTTTCAGTTTGTCCATAATGGCGGGCATTTTGTCTGTAGGTATCAGCATCACTGTCCTGAAAGGCTTCATGGGTACGTCGTCAAATGACCACCTGCCACTTAAACAAGAGTCTGCCTCCTCCTGGACCGAATAGTGGAACTTCAGGATGGCTTGCTGTAAACACAACATGGACAAAGCTTAGAAAAAATAAAAGATTTAGAATAAACTCTAAAGCTGGATTCTCAAATGGCAACACAGACTAATATCTTTTATCTGAGGTTAATATTTTTATTTTTAAGTAAAAGGCAAATTGCTACGAACCTACAGAAAGTAGGGCGTGCCCTGATTATTATTAAACATTTAGAGCAAATTATTGATTCCGCCTGGATTCATTTGACTCTTACCTCATAAAAGAATTCCTCCTCTGCATTAACAAACATGTACTCCTCTTTGGGAAGTCCGCCTCTGGCTGGAATATTCTTTGTTGCTTCTTTGCAGCTTTTGCTGATCATCAGGCAATAGTGACACTTCCCACTGGGCTTATTTGTCCTCTGAGCTTCATCAATTTCCTCCCTAAAAGGATAGCAAAACTCATCCAGTTTTTCTTACACACACACTTTGAGAAGCAAAACACATTTCTCAAGTAAATGAATTAATAGAAACTAATTTTCTTTTGGGGTTATTTATAATTAACAGTTCAAGTACAACACCACAAGCAGCGCACAATCTGATCAACAGGAAGTGTCAGCAACAGTTTAGTAACATTTACGCATACAGCATAGCATCTCCCTGTACTTATATGCAACCACGCTAAACAAAATAGACCCTACATACACAATGAGAAAATATAAAAATGGCAATGGGCTGACAACGCAGAACTCACTGGAGCTGTTTATGCAGAGGAAGGGCAATCTGAGGAGGTACATTGATGAAGCGCTCACTCAGCAGCAGCCCGACAGGCTTGCTGGTGTCACTGAAGATCTGTTCAAGCTGTTCTGTGACACTGTGAGGAGCGTTCTTCTGGCACTGGTCTAAAATCAGCTCCTTGACCTCCTCCACACACTGTAAACCCTGCCAAAACCACCAAGCAAGTACACAGTTTAAGTTCAAATGAAGACGCTTCAACATATTTGACTCCTTCCATTGTACTCTGCAAGAGATGATACCTTTCTTTCTGTAAGATTTAGCATGGTGATGAAGCCAAACACTTCATCTGGGTCATCGTCATCGCTGTCCTCTGGTACTTCAGCTTGCTGGAGCAAAATGAAGGGACAAAGTGAGAATATGACAGAACTGAAACTCTCAGTCAACTTAGATTACACTGATAAGTAACTCACCTTGATGACACTTCCTACGTGACTCTGTTGGACGATGATGTCTGTCATCTCTGATGTGTTTACATGAGCCTTCAGGAAGAGCTGTGTTCAAACATGACAGAAGCGTCAACACTGACACCATGCTGACAATATTTGACACACAAACTTAACACACTGTCCCAGACCTGCTGCAAAAGTTTCTTTATGCCATTGAAGTCGTTGTGTGAGATGGTGTGGGCTTCAAAATCCACTATGACCTCCTGTGAACAAGCATAGAAAAGGGGAAAGTAAGCGTCTCTTGAATGCAAAGCATGTTAGCTGAGTAACTCAGCTAGCTAGCTACCTCGCTGGCTAGCAAAACCAAGTACAAGTTCTACGAATAGTTTTGTTCTTCACCTCATTAATTTCCTCCTCAGATGCCTCACTGTCTTCTTCACCGGAGTCATCATCTTCCTCCGAACTCTTATCGGAGCTGCTTTCGTCTTCCTCAGGATTTTTACCCAGACCCACTGCTCTCCTCTTAGCCGATGAAGCCATGTTGCAGCATACAGCGTGTCTAGTAAGTGGGCGGGGCAAAGGTTACAGTTCAGCAAGGCAGAAAATGAAGCCAAAAGTGGTGGGCTGCCATTATGGCTCTGAATGTGTGACGCCTTCTACACACGAAGAGACTATGGAAGCCGTAATGTCAGCTAGTTGCATGTCAGGAAATGGAATAAACCATTTAATAAAACGGGCATTGTAGTTATTTAAACTATTACAAACCTCTGTACTACTGTGATAAAACACTATTTTTTACTGTATAATGTTTTCAAATAGTATATTTTAAAAGGACAACAGACTAAAATGTCTTTTTTCTTTCTATACGTTTTTGCAAATCAGTAAAATAACCCGTTTTGGTCACCCTCCTTTAACTGTGAATGAAGTCGTCTCCATGAACGACTTAAGGTACTTGAATTTTGTGCAATATTTAGTATTTTTAGCCTTTCTCTGTCGGTCATGTCATTGCGCTTTTAATGCATAACAACTCCGTAACTTTGTCCCGCTTAGAAGTACTGACTGGTTCTGTGAACAGGAATGTTACTATTGTTAAACTGTCACCTGCTGTTTTTAGCTAATATAAACAGTAACACACGGCTTAAGGGAAAATTGCCTGTGTGGCTACATGCACGCATGTTGAGGTGTAAAATATGACATTACTGCTTTTTATTTGCTATTCATAAATAGTCGAATAATCGTGACTCAACATCATTGTTATCAGGAGGTTACATACGACAGTTTTAGGGTGTAGCTTAGCTAAATAAGCCTCCACGCCCACAGTTTTCAGTGCTTTTGCAGTTTCTGAATGTGACTGCATCTTCAAACAGGATTGTTTATGTCTTTTTCCTTATTCAATATTTTAAGGACATCACCAAAATGCATGTATTGCTTCTTAAAGAGCCAAGAGAGGGAGAATCAGGACCCGATCCTTACATTGAGGTAGATGTAATTTCCCTTATTGCACCAGCTTGCTAAAACATGTCTTCTTAGTGGTTATCACTAGTGGTGATTTAAATTGAATTATTAATTTGATCCTGTAGGCGCTGGCAACACATGGACACAAAGCGACCCTAATTCCCGTGTTGTCTTTTAAGTTTGTCTCATTAAACACCTTGTCTGATAAGGTAATCTATTTTGTTACAGACACTGAATTAATATTAATGTCCTTCGTCTACATATTTTCAGTTTTATATTTCAACCACTTGTAATTTAAGATGTATTTTTATCAGCTGTTCCAACCAGATAAACATGGTGGCCTCATATTTACCAGTCCAAGAGCAGTGGAGGCAGTAAAGATGTGTTTGGAAGCGGAAGAAAGAAGAGAAGGTGAGAGAATACAGATACAATACATACAAAATATATTCCATGCAAAAAAAAAAAACATAGGTTTTAAGCATTATCAGATCTGTATTGTGTTTTTCTTGTTTGACTGTTTTTGACTTAAAACTTTAATTCTCACTCATTTAGAGTGGAATGAATTGGTAAAAGACAAATGGAACGCCAAATCCATATATGTGGTTGGGAAAGCCACTGCAGCATTAGGTGAGTTGTTATCACATGGGAATCCATCAGTTTCTTTCAGTAATTTTCTGCAAGTGTGTCTGGCATTGTGTTCCTTATAAACCTATTAAGAGAATGTCAGGCACCTGGTGTTCACAGACTTGTGTGAAGTGGTTTGACTACCTTCAGCCAGTTGTTATACACAAGCGACAGTTTGCCGTGATACTCGGTGAATGGATTTAGTCTTAAGAAAACAAGCAGGTGTTGCATCTTCCTGACATGTGCTTTACCTTGTGCTTTCAGTGACTGTTTACCTTTGTATTGTCATTGTTTTTTATGAGTTTCATTGGAGCAAATAAAAGTTTAGATTTCTTTTTACAGATGTATGATAATTTGATGCCTATATCACATTTGGTTTGGCATTATCTTGCAAAAATAAGCAAGGCCTTCTCTGAGCCAGATGGTTTACAGCCTCGTCATTTGTGTACAGAAACTTTTTTTGGATTCCCTGAAAGCATTTTTTGCTCCCGCAGTCTTTCGGTATTTCTTCTGAAAGACTCTTTTTATGCACAGTTATGTTCCTGGCTTCTTGGAAGTTAACCCAGCTGGGGCCATATTTGTAGAAGCAATCCATACACGTAAAACCAATGTATGTGCCTTTTTCTCCACCAAAACTAGTATTAATAAAGAAAGAATGAGTGAGAAATTGGCACGCATTCTTCAGAACATGCATACACATTTTTAGAGTGACTTAACCCTGGTATAAGGTCGAAACAAAACAAAAAAAGAAGCCACATAATTTAAAGTGATTTTATTTTTTGATTTTGTTTCTCGTACATTTTCACAGAATAGTCTTACTTTCAGTAATTGTGGGTGCAGCCTTGCATGATGGGCATAATTGCTGAGAATATTTTTCTAAAGAGACTTTCAAACAAACAAACGAAGGAAAGAAAACCCATTCGTTAAAAGTCATTCTGATTTTCTGGAATACTATTGTTATCAGATCTTTGTATAGGGCTGTTTAAGAAAACAGCCAACATACCATGATTCATCTGTACATCTGTGTCTTCCGCCTGATCATCTTCATGAAATACAGTATACTGGACAAGCTACGCGTTGGTCTGTTTGAGATGAAACAGGAGTTGCAGGTCCTGTTGCCAACTGTAATGTGCAAGCAGAGGCACACCTTGTCTGCTGCTTCATTATCCGATTTATTTCAGATGCCTCAGCCTTATATGTAAAATATGATATGTCTTTATATCTGTTAATCCTGCCATGCTTTTTTTTTTTTCGTTTCTGTAATTGGTATACATATTCAGTTGTGGTGTAAATTTTGTCCCAATATGCAATGGTAATCAGTGGAGTATCTACATCTATTCATGACTAAAATTGGAAGTGGAAACTTGCACAAGTACTTTTCATGTCTGAAATTACAAAAGAGAACAAAATGTGTGTGTGGCATCATAAATCTGACAAAACAAATATCATTTTTGTCTTTGTATACAAAGAGTTTAAAGAATAAAACTGCGGACAGTTTTTTGCATCTGGGCCAAGGTGTTTTGTTGCCCATGCTCCAGCTTTATTGTTGTTGACATCAGGTTCAAAATTAGCTCCTTTTTTTTTTTTTTTAAAGAGAGCGAGACAAAAATTTTCTTAATTACTTTTTGTTCTGTTTAGAGTTAAATGTA
>JAOXYM010000023.1:8289066-8305578 GCA_028567055.1 Leptatherina wallacei
GTTCTGGGATTTATAAACAATTAGTAGATTTTTAAAATCTATCCTCTGACTGACTGGAAGCCAGTGTAAAGACTTTAGCTCAACTGGTGTTTCTAAATTCTCCCAAGGGGGTGAATGTGAGTGGTTGTTTGTCCCTTTGTTGGCCCTTTTTGCCTAATGGTTGCTTGGATAGACCCCCCCCAAATGACCCTGCACTGGACTGAACCAGTATAGAAAATAGATACAGTTTATTCAATATTACAGTTGCACTGCTTGTCTGAAACTATTAATCCCTCATGAACTCAAGTCCCCTAACTGATTGCAGGTTTAAAAGAATATCATGTGGCATGGAAACAATTCCACTTTACAAAAATCCCATCTGCGTTCTTGAAGTGCACCTCTCACTGTGCTGCATGCTCTTGAGCTGATGTGAAAGAGAACAATGAAGTGTAAGCTTTATTTAAAAAACAAACGAACCCTTGATATGGTGTAAAAACAATTACTCAGTGATACATTTCTTCAAATCCCTCCTTGAAAACTTGCATTAAGGATTTACACACAATCAATCAAAACAGTGTGATCTGAAGTCGAGACTGAAGCCAAATGATTTAAAAAGGTGCTCTTCTTTGTACTTAATGCTGTTAAATTTTACAGTAATCGTTTCAGAGCGTTGCAAAGAAATCAACATTGATTCTGTAATCAATATGTTACTTGAACACTCTTATTAATTCAACTCATTTTGGGAGATTAAGCTCCTGGTGGGACTCGGATAACTAGCTCGGATCCACAGGCAATATTAATAAATTGAAGTAGAAATCAATTACAAACAAAGGAACAAAATGTCACAGTAACTGAAGCCACAGAAGAGGGATATCAAGTGATGATGAGTCTGTTTACGCATATTATGAAGGAGCATAAACAGCATACAAATAAATCCCAGTGTGCATATGTTGCTGCAGAGGTGTGTGTTTTTCTTTTTCTGAGTTGAATTTATGTAATTTCTTTTGAGATTTCAGAGGGTAAACAGAGTTAGCATCGTACCTCGTTTAGAAATGCAAAATTTTTTACAATATCTACAAGGATATTACTAATCAAAGGGGACAAATCGGGATTGTGTTATTTAGAGGAGGAAAAAATCCCATTTATCTTAATTTCTGCTGGAATTATTAGAAGACCAATCCTGAATCCAATAGATGAAATGAAGCAATGTAGAAGAAACATTTTAGCTATCTTTTTATTATCCCATTTTAAAGCTCCATATATATTATTCTCCAGATCCTCATACAGCCAACTTCTAAACACCAACTGTTATCCACTCATGCAAGTCCCCAACAGCTGAATGATCTGATTTATCGCGAACAGCTGAAACTCTCTTCCTTTCACTTTGGGTGTCTTTGGATGTGACCGGGATAAATGAGATCAGTCATGCAGATGGAGCGCGAGCTGCAGCAGCCGGGGAAAGATACAAAAACCTGTCATGAAGCATGAATCCACATGGGAGGCACTTCAGAAACTGGCAAACAGAATGGATTACCTGGTACATTCAAATATCAAATATCCCAGAACTTATTAAAGACATGAAAATAAGGTGCAGTGTTGTTGTTTCAAAGGTCAACCTCTGTTAGTGTTATTGGGATTTGCTTTTGCCAGGGGGTTATTATAAGACTGCAGCATTTGCAGGTAGTGTGTTGTATTCATTTTAAATGCAAGGATTTTTGTTCAAGGTTTATGGCCTTTCAAAGAGATATTTTTGTTGACTCATCTTAAGGTTTGAGGGCTTGCAACACTTTTAGCTTGTCAAATTACATCTTTTATCATGTTTACATTATTCATTTATTAAAATGATAATCTTACAAGTATAATAAATTGGCTTTCCTTTTAGAACTAAAGCACAGAAGGTGGTAGCTGAAATTCGCTGTGTTGCTGCACTAAAGCAGACTCCCACTAACATTACATTGTGCTTTAGGAAGGTTTGTCTTTTCTGTGCTGTGAAACAATTAACCAGTAGAGGGCAAACTCAGCACACAGTAAGTTAATCTACTCCTTGGGGCTATGCTGTGAATCCACTAGTGTCAGTCTCTCTCTGTGGTATCAACGTGCATCTCTGCCATCGGTGTCAAGTGATGTTTTTTTTTTTGTTCTTCAATATGTCAGGTGTATTTCATGAGCAGAATTTGGAAAGTATCCCCTGTTGTTAAAAGCTTACCGTAGAAATGCTGATGTGTACACAAAGCAGAGTTGATCCTTAAAGGGCAGGTCATTGCAATTTATTTACCTTAGTATGCACTATGAGTTGTATTCCAATTTATTTGTAAGGGAATTAGTAATTGCCTCCAACACTGCTGCGATGAGGTAGAATGCGGATCAGCATTCATTCCACGGTAATAAGTGTGGAATTCCAACTTTCCTGAAAAGCCGATTTTGAGTTGAAAGTTGTTTTGAGTATTAACTCTAAGAAGCATCGTTAACAAGGCTCCAGCTTGTTTGCTGTGCTTTTTCAAAAAAGAAATCCTGCAGTTTCACACATCATTTGGCAAAAGACAAAATACACACAGGATGAAAAATAAAGTGCTGACAGTAATAGATGCATACGCATATTCACCCTTAAGAATCCCATTCTCTTATCATTCAGAGACAACTCTTACCTTTCTTCTTCTCCTTTTGCCTTCCGATAGAAAAAAACAACAACTTTGGATTAAAAACACTGACTGATGCCTTCACGAATGCATTTCAGTGTCAAATTCAAATCAATATTTAAAAAGCTTTGTCATGAAATTGTTTTGAACAAAGCGCTTGTCACTTAATATCCTTAACGTAGTAGAGAAGCAAATAGGATTCAGAATTCACAAAACCCAAGCTTTCATGCCGTAATAACTCTGTGAAGAAGAAAAGCTCTCTTTGTGTGATGAAAAATTGTGTTAGTCTGCGGTAAAAACAGTTTTTTTGTTTTTTTAAATGACAGAACAAGTATGTTTGACTTTAAATCCCCTCCTGGTTAAACATGCAAATAGGAGTTTCTATGCCAAATGAAAATCGTACAGTAATTACATGTTTTCTCTTGAGAATAGTCCATGTATCAAACAACCTAATTTGAATGAGGGATCCAAATCATGCAAGTGTAATTAAGCATTGTGTAAGCTTATGCATAATGCAGCATTTAGGTGTTGACTAAATACCTGATAAACAAATAGTGTGGGTGTGTAGGAGGGTATGTTTGTCATACTGCAAACAATCTACCCAATAAATGCCTGCTAATTTGCTTCCATAAGAGCAGAGGAATCTCTCCCACCCGCTGAAAAGTGAACCTTGACCTTTGGTTGAGGAGGAGTTTTTAGAGACAAAACAAGGGGCTTTCTAGCAATGTCAGTCTGAGTGGCAACTGCAGGTCAAGGGGGGAGGGACGAAGCTGTCCTACGCATGGCCACACAGCAGAGACTGCCCGGCTGCCACCTCCATTGTGAGCCTGGGAAAATGACAGCAGACGTACGTGCCATGGCAGCCTTTGTCAAATGAAAGAAAACAAGTAAAAGCACCTTGGATTGCAAGCAAGTTTCACATATAACAACTTCATAGAGGCTGTTCTGTTGTTGGAGAGAGATTATCAAGAAACAATTGTTGATAGAGTAACAGGATCATTTAGGGTAAGAAAGAGCATTGAAACTTGGAAGCTGTTAGATGGTAAATTAGATTTAATATCATCCGAATACAGCAGAAGTAGTAGTTCTGGTTTGATTCTGAATGCCAGGGGTTTCTCTTGTTGTTGTTTTAGTATTTTGCATTAGTTAATCCCATAATTTGTCTGAGAGAAATCAGGGACACTTTCAAGTTTCCTTTATTGTTTCACTGTACGCACTCATGCACATTACAGCATGGTGTTGCAAATTGTCAATAAAGTTGTCACCAGTCCTTTTATCCTCTTCATCACCCGCAGACATACCTGCCGGGCAACAGGCGAATAATCTGTCAAGTGGCTGAGTACTTTCTTCCTCTTTCTCTCTCACTTCCTTCCTTTTCTATCAGAGGAGCAGATGGGGTTGAACTCAGGGGGCGGTGGTGGTGGGTGATTCTTGGGCTTGAGTGATCCTTTACCTAACTATAGGGGGAGGGTGCCACATGTTCTGCTACATGACAATTTGGGGCTTGTTAATCTAGGTTTCACTCTCGGACTAAATTTAGTCTGTAATAATTTTTTTATATGTTCTTTTATAGTGTGGGATTTATTTATTTTTTTTAAGGAAAAGGGTGAAAATAAAAAGAAGGGATCAACATTTGGTTGATCATTAGTTTACCAAAATTATACTAATGCCTTTCTTTTTTTCAAAACTGACAGCAGTAACTGTTTCCTTGCCTGTCAGTGCTGGATCTTATTTAGTACTTCACCCACATCAGTAAGAGAAATTACATAACCCACTTTATGCATAAACCTCCTATTTTGACTTTGCAACGCAGGATTACTACACTGCCTCCAACAACCAACCACTCAAACTGCAGTTTATGTCCATGTGTGATTGGACTCTTGTAGTGTTTGACCTGTAAAGTTGATTCTGATAGTAGACAATGCAAAATGCAAAACTTGGATGGTTCACTCAAAAATCTTGAACATGACCGCACAGAGAATCCATGCAGTCACCATAGATTAAAAGTACACTCCCAGGACCTCTGTCATCCATTCAGTATCTGACCTAATGTGAAATATGATCCCAAAAATGAAAATGGGACAACAGACATACGCTATTCAAAAATGTGCAAGTTGAACATGAAACCCAATGATGCAAATGTTAGCTTGAAGGACACAGAACCAGTTATAACATCTAATCTCTTGTTACTGTGATAAGTCAACATGTTTGCTGTGTAGAAGGTCTTTTTTTTTTACCATTTTATGGGTCGTGTTTCTTGCCACTATGGATGTTGTTGATATTGCCATGTTCCCAGATCTCAGCAGTTTTACAAATTACAACAGGAGTGTTATAATAACCAACACAAGATTATAGTTCAGAACAAATACAGGCCTTACAGTCATGTGTAAAGGGCTGGCATGTTATCTTCACTTGATCTGGCTGTGGCTTTGGTTCTCTCTTTTAACTGCTTGCAGGAGCCCTCCCCAGGCTTTGCCAACCCCTAACAAGGCCCCCAGTACACACAGAATAGGCGGCCTTTTCATAGACATTGAACTCAGTGAATGACTGCCACTTTCACACCAGAAGATTCTATTCTGAGACCTCTACCATTGAAATATCACAGACCTCTCCTGTAATACATGATGAAACCTTTCTGCAATTGGATGCATCCTGTTTTTTATTTCATTTTGTGTGTTGTCAAATCATTTACAAAAATATGTCCTTTCCATTTCTTTTCTGCATTCCTCCCTCCCTCCCCTCTTGTAGTTTATATGTTTTTGTTAAACATACAAGTTACCGTCTCCTCTGCACATGAAAGATGCATTTCCATGCATCTCCCCAGCTAACATGAACAGCAGGATAGTTGTTTTGCAGCTCTGCAGCTGCAACCTTTTTGAAAATAGATCTCAGAGTTGTTCTTCTCCAAACAGCTGCCATAATTCATATATGTCAGCTAAGGAATTTATTTCATATGTCAGTGTCGGAGAGATTATATTATGTTACAACCTCTGGCTTGTGTTGGTAATTTTCTTTTTTTTTTTTATGTACCAAACAGTGCATCAGTAAAATAAATATTGCATGCTTTTCGCCTTGAAGGATGCGGTATGCATTCTAACCCATGCTCCAGGAAGTGCGGTGTGTCAACCATGAGAGAATTATGTCTTTAGAGGAGAAGCTCTCTCCTCCTTAATGTTCATGCATTACATTTTGGAATACTCAATAGGCAGAAATCTTGCTTGGAGCTGGAGTTTGGGCTTTGGCTCCCTCCCATGTAGGTCATGCCTTATTATGGAAAATTTAAAAGTTTTTGCCATGACACTCTGTTTAGAAAATGAAAAAGAGGTCTCCAGTGTGTGTGCTGCGGATTTAAATGGTACCATTTCACCTCTTTTCTCAAGTGTTTTATTTGATCTAAATGAGAATTCGGGGAAAAAGTGGAGCAGCTTGTGAAGGAGCAGTGAGAAATTGAGACTGACGTTGCCACCTCATTGCCCTGAAATTGTGCAGAGTAGTTGTGCCAGTCTCTTTGTTTGGAGATTAATGTTGCGTCAGTCACATTCTTTGTATGAGGGACACTAGCCAAACTGCATCATGAAATCAAGCTACATCAAAAACAACCATTCTGATGTGGAGGAAAATAGGAGAGCAGCGTTTGGTGAGAATCATAAATTTATCTGACATGCATGGGTTCCTGCTGTTATGAGGTATTGATATCCTGCCAGTCAAAGCTTGCCATTTGTGGCATCAACAGCCTCTGTGTTGTAACTTTGTATGTAGGTGGAACACAACTGGGCTTTGTTGTGAGGTGTTGTACACACACAGCACTGAATTAGGAGGCCCCTATTTCTCATTTTCTCTTTTCTGCAGGCTTTGCTCAGGGGCATGACACAATTCTTAGGGGCTTTGGATCCACCGGCCTGATAATTCCTTCAATTATTAAATGCTTGGCTGGCACATGAAGTGAGCCCATGAATAAAGCAGATCTGTGGGCATGTGAGTTCTGACAATACAAACACACTATTAGCACTCATATCCTCAGCTACTCTACTCTTTGAAGATACACTGCAGAATCCTTAAATGGAGTACTAGCTCGGAGGAGTTAGTGATTATGCAGGTTCTTTTTTTTTCTTTTTTCCCCGCCTGGACCACTGTCCTATTCATGCTCAAACAACAAAGTTTGGACAAGGTCAAGATGTCATACTGAATCCCAGCAAAAACCCCAGCAGGAGAGAACTTATCAGGTTAGCTTTTTGAGTGCTTACTTATAATGACAGTTTAATGCTGTTTTCTTGTGGAGAGGTGCAGCTGAGGCTCTTTAAATGTTACATCTTTACACACATCCCTCTCCTCCTATCCTAACTTTGTGCAGTCAAGTGAAGGACCAAAGCAAACAAAGGGGTGCTGTGCTCCACCCTAATGAAGTTGTAGGTCTTGTTCCTTGCTGCGCTCTGTTGGAGAAACAAAGCTAATCATAGTGAGAGCTGCCCCACACTGCTACAACAGAGGGGCCAGGTGCTTGTTCTTTTTTCCCCCTTCTCCTTGCTTTCCTTTTTTTCTAAGAGCACCTGCCTTCAACCATCTGCACCTGCTGTCTGTTATAAGACAAACAAAAAACAAAAAAAAACATGCAGGATGTATGATGGGATACCACAGTTCATGGTGATGGTGCCTTAAAAACAAAGCACACATAATGCTGTCATATCTTAAATCCTCCAATCGACCGAAAAAGAAGCTTGACTCGCCACTCACCGTTCTTGTTTCCCTAACACGAAACTAAAGAGGAAAATTTGTCACAACAGCAGGAGGCATTGCACATATGGTAAGAACTAACCAACGGTGAGTATCGGTAAAACTGTCAGTTTAAGATTGGTGTTGCATTTAAGAACCTTTTTTTTCCTGCAGCGTCTCGTTGTTGCATGATTTTAATCTCCTCAGCAACAGACTCATGATGTATTTGGTTCACAGGGAGGTCAAGGACAAACCAAACATCCCACCCTCCTCATGAAACAAAGCTTGTGAGAAGAGGAGGAAAAGAAAGCTGTCATAATCCACTGCTGTCACACCTTCTCCCGGGGAGACAGTCTACCGTTGAACAGAGTTGTAAATAAATAACTGGAGCTGAAAAGTTTGTCGGGGGGATCTTTTACATATTGCTGTTGGCTGAACTTAAGGCAAAATCAAAGTACTTTTACTGCAGAATTACAGGAACATGTATAAAACATGATATCACAGTTACTGTACAGAATTTGTAAGATGGTAACATTTTACTTACTTTACTGGCAAGCGTTTTATGATGGGAAGCAATATGCCCAACCATCCCTTTTTTCTTGTTTTTATCCTTATACCTAACCATTACTTTCCAGCTTTCACCCGCTCCTGCTTGCATATCAGTGCCTTTATACATCTATAATATCACCTTTTTTATATGCATTTTTCAAAATACTGGGATATATATTGTTTGTTGCCTAATAAGTCAAGACATTTTTACAATTAACTCAAACTGCTTCATTATGCTCCGTGGACAAATCCACCAATTATATATTCTGGGGTGAGACTACATTGATCCTTCAAAGATCATAAAGTATACCAGAAATGAATCATACAACAAAAAAATCATTGAAGACTAACTGTGTGTCACCCAGCACTTCAGCCTCTCACTTTGTAGCTGTCTCTTTGATGTGTGAGGAGGAGGAAAAACCAGCACAGCTGGGAAGGGTGAGGGGTACAAAAGGGACAGAGATTCGGCAAGGTGTGCAAGCAAAACTTCTGAGCGTTTATCCACCTTAGTCTGCTGGCGCTGCTGCCAGCATTGCTGCGCCAGATTCTGCTCATCCAGCTAAACAAATGCAAGACAAATTTCTCTTTGTTAAACCTGTGTCGACTGCTGCATAATAATGAAGGCTGGTGCTGCCAGAGCATGTGCCTGGCCAGTAATGATCCTCCTGTCTGAGTGGACAATGAGGAAAGAATGTATTCATACAGACTGATCCCTCTGCTGCTTTGTACATTCTTTCTTGCCGGACCGTCTTGGCTTTCGCGTTAATGTCCTTTTGTAAACACAGTAGCCCAGTCAGTATGCAAAATTATCTTTGGATGTAGTCATAGTAGATATCAGTTGTAGCTCGGGGCGTCGTTCTTATCATTGTTTTTATTTTGGCAGTGACTAGGTCTGATTTCATCACAGTTAGCATGCAAGCCTGTTTGCTTGTGCTGAAAAAGTGATTATTAAAACTAATTTGCAGCAGGGAAGGAAAGAAAATCTCAACACAGCTTAAAAAAAAAAGCCAAATCCAGTTGACATTATGACAGGGATCAGTCAAGGACTATTACTGTCCAGCACCAGGAGGGACCACTTCTCTTTGAAACAATAATGTATTATGCTGTACCTCTTTAATATTCTTTAAAAAAAGAAAACATATCTCCCAGGACTCTACCTAATTATGCATGGAATATTTCTGTTGGCTGTAGGGGGAGGAGGTGAGAAAAAAGGCTGGCTACTGGTGGACTTTGTGTGGCTTGAGTGCACTGCTAAAGGCTGCAAAAGACTTTGATACCTGAAATCTGGATCTCCTTGGTCGTGATTAAATTACTTTCAGAATATCATGCATCATTACGACTGAAAAATTGGCCAGTTCACAAGGTTACAGTGATAATGAGGCGAGCACGACAAGGTAAACTGCTGCAGCGAGATGTGGATTCAAATGCGACGCACATTTACCTTAAGGGGCTAGAGAGGTGGAGCACATTTCATTTTCTGAAGGGCAACTCCTTCCAGAGGTCATATCCAATTAAACAAAGATGATAATTGACGGTTGCTTGTGTAAAATGCAAAGAGGAGATCCCTAGGATGATGTAAAAATGCAGACATTTCCTGCAGGTGCTGATCATTTGAAATTCTCATCCCACCCTCCACTCATGTATGTAATATCTTCTTTGTCAAACAGCCCATGTATGCAATAGAAGTACAAGGAGGGCTTGCACACATTGCCCTGTGCCATGTCTTTTGTTATTGCATGGTAGCCATGGATTTGATGACGATTCAATGCTGTATGGGAAACAATTGTGATCTGCACAAACTCTCCACAATCATTTTTTCTTCTGGAGCTCAATTGTCAGACAAGGAGGCTGTTTTGACCTCTGTTCTACACCCAGAGACCCAGGCTTGCTACAGTCGTGGAAACACTGGTTCTAAACATGACAGGGCAGTGCAATCAAAATAGACCAAAACACATTTGCATCTGATTATAGTTCAGAGACCAGGTGAAAGATCTCACCCGAATATTCAGGCTCTCTTCTGCAACGGGAGGACACCTCCACTCTAACAAAGTACAAATTCTAGTTGCTGTTCTACAGCTGCCCCTGCCCCATACAGGGAATACAGATGGCCGCCTTCTCCTGATCGAAAAAAACTGTATCCCTCCTATATTTGCTAGTGTAATGTAGACTCCTCCATGCATGTTTGAAGATTGCACACTCCCTAGTTTACCCTTCCAAAAGGTCACAACAAATAATTTTGGCCTAAAACCAAAGGAATCTTCCATACATAAAAACTGAGACCTGAAAAAGAGTCCATCCACGTTACCACTGTTTACCAGACCCTCTCATCCAGATCGGCCCCTTCACTGATAGTGCTTGATCCTTCTCTGAAAGAAAGAAAGAAAGAAAGAAAAAATTAAAGCAAATTTGCAGTTTACCAATTATTTATCATTAGTTGTTAAACTCAGATTGGCTGGACAGGGATGGGTTTTACTCACAGCATTCTACTGAAGAAAAAGATTAATGAAACGCATCAACTGCATCATAACAGAGTCCAGTGTAGTGGGAAGGCTCTATTAATCCTTTGTGCACTGCATTTCATAACAAGAACACTGAACTTTTGGGGTTAATTCTATGTATAGTTCATGGAAGGGAAGGTGGTTAACAATGATTTAAAATGTTAGTTTTTCTTTTGTCCTTTTTTCCCTTTTCCCTGTCTATTCTGTGCTCCCTACCTGTCATTGTTTGTCCATGCATGCTTCCTGTGTATCCCCATGTATTTATACCATGTGTGTCTTCAATGATTTTGCTTCCTCCCTTTGTTTATATTCCCGCCATTTGTTTTGCCTGTGCAAAACCATGAGGATCATGTGTATGCTATGCACATGCCACTTTTTAGGTCAAGTGGCATGACCTAAAAACTTTTCTGACATTATCAGTCTGTTGAAGCAATAACTTTCATGCAAACACTGGACACGTCAACAGTAATGTTCCTCACTTCATTCAGACACACCTTTTAAATTGATTGAGAGAAGTGCATAAGCAATATTTACCATTTTTTCAAAATTTGATGGCGAGGGAGTTGAAGTATAATAACAGTAAAGTAACAGTTTTCTCACAGCATCATGTCAGACCATCATAACAATTCATATCAGTGTGCCAGGCACGTTGTGGTTGCAAAACATGGTGAGAGCAAATGAAAACGGCTGAAAATATCACCTCTACATGTTTAAGATGATTGACTGGTGTTATATTTGTGAGAATTTAATTGCACTGCCAGTAAGTGTGTAGTTGTTAACAACCGTAGTCACTGTTACATGAGAAGCCACACCACACATGAAATATGCCAGTTGTTATAGTTTAAAAAATGTTATTTATGGGATACAGGTAAGAAGAGGTTCTATGACCAGGTGTTCTAACAGATTGTCTGCTTGTCTGTTAGACAAGCAGACAATATATATAGATTTGTAATATATATAGATTTGTATGTACATATATTGTATATGTATATTTGTGTGTGCTTGTCTCCCTCCATGCATGTATGTGGTTGTGCATGCATCTCAGTAGTGAAAATTGAATGGTGTGGATTAAATAAATCACTACATATGCATGGATTAATGCAAGTGTTTGCATTTCTCCAAGTATGTACTCTATGTGTGATCATTCAAATTTAGAAGATTAAGTCTTGAACAGTTAAGATGTTTTTCTTTTTAAATGAGACGAGTAAATAAGACATGATTAACTCTGAAATGAGAAACCTGCCATCTGATCAACAACTGTCCAAACATATTTTCTCAAATTCTCAGTGACCAAAGTGTGTTTTTATAACAGCTACATGCAGCAGCCTTTCTGCTGCTCCTTCAAATGACAGACACTCTGATTTTGTTTTTATTACTGAATCTTACTCTGGTAATGAAGTTGGGGCCGTTCTGTTTCTCTCATTACCTTTTCATTAAAGATATGACTAGAAAATGGGGTTGCCATGGCGATGGCTCCATGAAGTCTCCAAGCTGAATGCGGAGCTGCATTGTTTACTCTTTTGCCAAGACTGCTGTCTGTCTTCAAAAGGAGGTGAAGACTTTTCTTTTCCTTTCCTTTCTCTTCTTTTTTCTTTTTTTCTTTTCAGGTCCTCCGTTTTTTTGCTTTCTTTTTCATCAAACACTGACCAGATGCAAATAGAACATTTTTCAGTGGTCCTGTTTGTTAATGTAGAGAGGCTCCATTAGCTTGGTGGTTGCTCCCAAAATTATAAAATGATGCCACAGGATGGAGTGAGTGAGAAAAAAAGTGATTCACAGGCTCCAAGCAGTCATTTACACAGAAGTCATTCAAGAAAATGGTATTGAGCCATTTTGTCTTAATGACAGTTACGCTTAATTTCTACATAAGGTGCTGCAGCTATTCCTGACACATGGAAACCCACCTATTCCATCTGACCCTCCTTGAGGAAATGATGCAAAACAAGCCTTTGTATCATTTTTAGGTTATCATGGTGACCAGGAGCAAAGTAACTAAAGGAGAGTAAAGACAGGGGTGCAAGCTTTTCTCCTCATTTATCAGAAGCATTTTCCAAACCATTAGCCTTTTCATTGCTTCCTGTACTTTTCATGTTTGCTGGCAGACTTGAGCCTCAATACTGTGATTAGTTCAAGCAGGATGCTACTTATTGATTTAGCTCCACTGGGTGTTAGTTAACTCTCTGCCAGCTTTTAATTGCTTCTCTTGACTGTCAAAGCAATACATGGTTCTAACAGGAAAGGACAACAACTTCAGACTGAATTTTTATTGAATGGTCCTCAGTTGGTTCAAAAAGCATGCAGAGGGGCACACTGTAGAATATTTTAATGCAATAAACTCTATTCATGCAATCAAATGAAAAAAAGAAGTCTTATTTGTGCTGCTTGTTTGTATTTCCAATTAGGCTCTCATGATGCCTTGTTTGTGTGTGTGACCCATACTCATCTGAGAGATAATGAACATTTAGAGCAGAATCAGAGAGAGAGAAAAATTGATAAATTGAGAACAACTATAATGATAATAATGATGATAGAAAATAAATTATTATTATTGTTGCTGTTGGTGGTGTAACAATGACAAAAATAAATATCTATATATTTATTTTTCTTTTTTTTTTAATTAAAAAGAAAGAAAAAGGTCCACCACATAAACCATTGGGACTGAAGTACATATGACACCTGGCCCCTATCAATAAGGAGCCATCTTAGTGAGGTTATGTGTCCTGTCATATCCATTGATTGCAGCCTTTCAGGAAGCATCAATGTGAAACTTCTGTGTATTGGGAATGTGGAAAACAAGCATTTTACATGTTTCTTTGTGAGACTTTGGCCGTTCAATCCTTTATTTTTCATTAATCAACTAAATGCTCCATAATGTGTTTTGCTCCAGTCATTTTGTGAATTGATGAGAATAAAAAATTCAATTCTTTCCAGAATGAGAGTATATCAGAACCAAATGTGGAAAACTTTGATGTCATGGATAAATACATTTAGATTTAAAGTAATCTCTTTTCCCAATAACTGCATGAATCTGGTCACTGACAGCTTTTCCTTGTTTTTAATCATCTCATATCTGTTCATATTTCTAAGTGCAATTTTTACTCATGTATATCAATATTATCAATTACATTATCTCAGCTTTGCAGAGAGAGTTTAAGGATATATAATCACAATATCTATGCAAAGCTTAAATCAATATGTAATAACCATCGTTTTATAGCAAATACAATAAAAATGCACAGATCGCAGCTGAGAAGGGTCTGTGAAATTGATATACCTTTGTCATAGCTTGATAGATATTCATCTATACATCTATATGTGAAACATTTTGTTAGTGCCAGACAGGAAATCAAAAGGAGAAGTAGATAGATGCACCGTCATTTAGAGAAATGAGAAATATCATCCATAATGAATGACAATACATAAGTATTAATATTGCATCTGAAATGAAAACTATAAAGTTTTCTCAGTGAAAGTGTCGTCTGGTGAAAAAAAAAGGAAGCACAAAGTCATCTGCAGCAGAAGGAGTCGTTGCACGCCGGTGGATTAAATTTAGCGATTCGTGGAGCAAATAATTATTTCAAATGAGTCAATATTTACTTGGAAGCATCACCTTCTCTCAGAAAACAACATTTGTAAATGAGATTACTAAATGTCATCAAAATGTTGACAGAAGTCCTCAGATATAACTATAAGGGCCTCATAAAGGCAGCCAAGCAAAACTTCAATACTTCTGCTTAAGACCCCTTGGTTTTACACTTCCGAATCATTTATTTGAATGCTTTTTGAAGGTCCCTAATTTGCATCCTAATGCTGTGCCCTTGTTCAATTTAATTTACATTCTAAGTGCAGAAACGATAAGTGTGATAAAGGTTCAGTCCAAACAAAAGGAAGGCAGGAAAAAAATCATTTGACTTTTAGATGTTCCTATGATTTGAAATGATAAAACATAGTTTTTTTTGTTGTTGTTTATTTTGAGTGCATCATTAAATAATACACAAGGCATAAAAAAAACATTTCTAATGCTGCTCAAAGGAAGTTTCATGTACCTAAATTGTATGACCACACTGCCTCTTGCTGCATGATTTGTTAATCTAATGTTTCAGTTTCTGTCTACATGTTTACTTTGCACTAATTTACAAGCTCACTCTACAAAAGAACATGAGGACAAACAGCACATTTAGAGAGATGGCAGAGCTGTTCTCTGAGCTGGCATAGGGTGAAAATGACAATACTGTCACTGGAAACAGATTGGATTTGGGCTCTGGACACTTAGGGTCTTTTTTCTTCCAAGGATGGTTTAAAAGTAGGTTGCAATGCTGGGGGTGTATGTGCCTAGCCCCTAAGGCGATGACAAAAAAATATGGGGCGATCTTGTTTTCTTCCTTACACCCACACAAACATGCATGCACTTCCCCTGTCTCTGTTGAACTCTGTTTTCCCCTTTCCCTCATTATGTCTTCAATTATCAAGTCAGGAGAGAAAGCCATTATTTTTGGAAGCTAATGCCCATGCTTGTTTTCTTTTCAACACAACTCAAGAGGGAAGCAGACAAGATTTCAATCTCTTAATAGCATTAGTTAATTGTGATAAAAATCATCTTAAAATTGAGCAAAGGAAAATATCATTTATGAATTTTCACTTTTAAGCTCCTGGCCTTAACCATACAAATGTGTCTTTTTTATCATCCTGTTCTGTATTAATCATTGAGCAGCAAGGGGTAATTACTGATGGATGATTTCACTATTTGATGCAGCTTTTTAATTGTCAAACCAGGCATTCTATGCAGCCATGACCAGGCTGAGCAGCACATGACCCACCACAGGGACTGTATCTGATTTCATTATTAGCCCCAGTTTGACTGGCTTAGCCTTTAGATCTACCATGAACACCTTTACCCTTGGGTGGCTCAAGTTAATTACTTCAGCCCATAATGCCTGAGATACAACCTAATAAGCATGGAGGGTTACAAATTATGATGCTCGGATAACGTGCTGCTAGCTTCCAAAATGGAAGTTGAATTTTTTTTTGCATTTAAATCTTAATGGGCTGTGAAAACAAATCATACTTTTTTGTATTTGTGGTTGTTGTTCTTCTTTTGTTTGTTTTTTTATTTTGCTGTTTGCTTTTATGTGCACTTTTATGTGTTCTGGACAGATTATAGGGTCACATTATCCAAAGTTATCAATACAAAGGGCTTTAACAGGGAATTTTGAACCTTTGGTCTTCACAAATTATCACCACATGGGGCAGAGTTTAACCAGATGATTTGTATGTTTCCATTCCGTTCTAAGATTAGCTTATTTCTAAGTATTTTTATTTTTTTTTCTCCAATCTTCCAGATATTAAAAAGGGGGAAAAAGGAATTAATAACTGGTTCTGATATGGTTGCTTTCATTTTCGTTGAAAAATCTTAAACTTACATTTCACAATTGGATAAACATACTGTTAGTCTCAGCATAATTCCCTATGTCATATTTCAAGGTTTTATAGGCAATGACACAAAGTGAATCAGCAATGTTAGGAGAGCAAAAATAGGCAGATATCACAATTTGGCCAAAATACGACTAGCTACGAGGCTAACAATTTGCCAATTTGACCAAACTGTACCATTAATAACAACACAGGTACCTTTACATTTGTACAGTTTACATGATTTCATTGACTCTTACTAACACAATCCTAGCAGCAAGTATTGTGGCCATTTTTGCAAATAAGATGAGCCTTATTGGCACAAAAAGATGTCCTTCTTTATAACCCTCCTATTGGATAATTACTGCATGGGTGATTATTTTTCAGCTGGCAACAAGTTATTTAACCCCATATGATGCAATGAGTAAATCTGTAAATTTCAAAGTTTTGTTGTTGTTTGTTTTTCTTTCCTTTTTTTTGTGTGTGTGGTTGGTGTTGGTGAACTTAAGGTTCACTTGCCCTGAGCTTTTACCATTGTTGTTATCCCTGTGCGTTCACTAAATCCTGCTCATCTCTTCATTCTGTGGTAAAAATTAGTCAGCATCCTGCTGTTTGTTGCTGCTAGCAGCACTGACCTAAACTTTCTTCTTCCTTTTCTGTTGGCTCACTAGAGATGGCACACTATAAATACCGTATAGTGGTACAAAATGGTATTACAAGAAATTCTAGAG
>JAOXYM010000023.1:8314132-8336058 GCA_028567055.1 Leptatherina wallacei
ATATATATGTATATATATATATTTGCAACTTCCTGTAAATAAGCTGTGCTGCCCAGCCACGCTGGTATATTTGTTTTTAAGTCGTGCTGACTTTGATGTGGCTTGTAATTTTGTCCAGTCTATTAGGATATTCAAATCGAAGCAGAGGGTAAATTAATACAGAAGCTCTCATCCAACTCGTGTTTTTTTTGGAATATTCCACAGCCCCTAATTGGATGAATGGATTTATTTTGTTTTTGGAACATTCACTGTGAGGCTTCTATTTAATCTCCACAGGCCCCTCATCCTGCTTCCCCACCCACTCACCAGATTGATTGTATCTCATAACAGACAATGGCATCAATGAATTCAAGTATCCCCCCCCCCTTTTTTTTTTTCTCGCGCAGGCAAGAGAGAGAATCATTTGCATGCAGGTGACGCGTTCAAACAGAGCAAGGCAGATGAATCAAAATGCAACTCAACAGTTTCTTAATGCTTTGACCTAATTATGCACCCACTTTTCTGGTTTCTTTTCCCCCCACATTGGCTGGTCATATCAAATCCAAATGCACTCAGGATTGGTTTATGATGAAAAAGTCTCCACTGAATCACTGTTCTCTGTAGTTTTGCTGACTTACACTGAATTCACTGGAAGATTCAATGTTTATTAAAACTCTGAAAGAGGAAATACTTTATAATAAGCTGAGCAGAGGATAGCTGAAGTTTTTCTTTTAACTGATATGCAGTTTTAGTGAGTAACTCTTTTTAAGTGTGTTCATAAGGCTGGATACAGCGTCTAATATCTTCATCCTGATCAAAACATGCAAATACAAAGGAATGGTGCTGGAACTTGTGAAGCAAAATAAGCATTAGAAAGCATATTCACATTAGTGTATAGATCCTTCCGGGAATTAAAATTGTGTTTTCAGGAATATCTTTATTTAATCCTTGATATGCTGAACATGTGCAGATGCATAGTGTACAGTATGATACTAAGTCTGGTTAGATGTAAGATGATCTACAGGTCTCTGATTTTTCTCTAAGATGACACTAAGAGCTCAGTTGACTGCACCTTGATTAAGCAATTTCTGCCATAAAGCTAAACACAAAAAAGGGGGGGAAACGTCATCAGCATGACAACGCAGGGGAAGCTTTGAAAAAATCTAAAAAATGAACAAATTGGAAATACGGAATACAGAGATCACGGTGGAACTTTTTCCACAGGGCATTTGGCAGTGATGGACATCGTTGCTGTTGCCATGGTGATTTATGAAAATAGTTAAGTCACCTCTCTGTGAGCAATGTAAGGTAATGACCTAACCTGTTATTTTTATGTTAGTTTGTTTGTGCATCAATTTAATCAGTTAAACTATGTCCAATGTAACACACCTTACTACCTTGCTCAAATTAACTATAATATAAAAAAACAGACTATATTCTGTCACTCTAAATGAAAATAATGGGAGCTCAGTAAAAAACAAACAGAAGTGTAACAATCATTGCCACCATCCTGCTCCACTATCTGGGCTGATATTAACACTGAAATGACAATGACCTCATCAGACATTCAGCCAAATCATCATAAATGACATGATATTAACTCTGCCAGACAGCTTTATTAGTATTTTTCTTTCTCGGGCAGTTCTCCATTTTGCCTCTGTTTGTGGTTCTGTGCCCTTGTTATCTGGCCCTCCAGACTCTTCTCTCACTGTGAGGCAGGAGAGCAGAAAGATGGCCGTAATTCATTTTGTGCCACGCCACAGGCAAGGCTCTTATTCCCTTCTGCCCATTACCTCCAGACCATACTCTGCGTCTCAGCAGGACACCGCTCCCTTCCGCTCTGGCCCAGACCCACAGTTTCTATCAGGGTCTCCTACAAGAATCTGAAGCACTCCACCTCAATGAAAACTACAAAGAAAGATGGTTAAAGTACAGTCAGTTTCATAGCTATTATTCTTCAAAGTAGCCAGTTTGCTTTTTGGCATTCTCATAACCAGCCTCATGAGTTATTTACCTGGGATGCTTTTCAATTGTCAGACTTGTCTCTTCAAAAGTTGATCAGTTGAGCATCTTGCCCTCTTGATGTGGTTGAAATGTGTTCTGCTGTGCCAAGGTAGTTTGGTAGTAAACAGACTTGCTGAATAACCATATTAATCTATAATATGTCAAGAACCAGTCAGTTAAGCAAGAAGGAACTGAAATCCATCATGACTTTAAGATATAAAAACTAATTTTGTTATGAAAATGCAAGGACTTTAAATGCAACTGTCAAGAGCGGCTACAAAACTATCAAACACTGATGACTGGCTCTCATGAGAACTGTCCCAGGACTGAAAGGCCAAGATTAATTTCTGCTGCCAAGGATGTATTAATCAGGCCTATCAACCTCTGAAATCTACTATTAACAGCACCTCATATTAGAGTGATTCACATTAATGTTTCACAGGATTCATCTCACTGTAAGATGCTCAGAGGACTGTGAAAATCAAACCTTCCCATTTGAGTCTTTGAATCTTACAATGCACTCGAAAAATTAATTATTGCATTAGTCAGATCAAATCTAGACTTTTAACATGCATTTAAAAATGTTAATCCAACCAAAACCGTACAAAATTCAAGCTCTTAACATCACATAAACGCACCAAATCAATGAAGTTGGGGTCAATAACTCCTGAATATATGCTTAAATAGACTCAACTCCACAGTTTCAACTACACAAAAAAAAAAGAGCTTGGAAGATAAAAAGAATAACCATAGGGGATTGCAGATGTCTCTATATAAATACAGCAAAGCTCAGGTGTATATTATTACAGCCAAATTCTTAATAAAGCTGCTTCCATTCACCATTTTTTGGATTCTTTCAGCTAAAGTGTCAGAAATGTTGACAGAGAAGCAGTCCATTAAGACTACATGTCAACTCGCTGTCACTAAAAGCATTTCCAGACTGTTGCTCTGCTCTAATTAACTCCTGATTTTATAACCACAGGGACATCTGGCAAAAGTAGCATTGAAGTAACTTAAAGACAAAACCCGTGCAGTGATTTGGCTTTACTTACCAGCACAATGATCTCCTACAGAGTCAGATTCAGGGGAAGCAGAATGTATTATACGTTGCTCACACAGTCCCCATTGTAACGGTGTCAGACATATTTCAGTTACCAACTTCATTTCCTTCTCATGCATTTACAATTGGACTTGGAAAGTGGTTTGATTAAATGGCCAGAAAGATCTCAAATCTTAGCTCAACTAAATTGTCCATATAACCTCTTGCTAATTGCAGGGAAATGGATGGTATTTGCACGTATAGTTCCTACTGTGAAGCATGGAGGAGAAGGTGTGATGGGATGTGGTTGGTTTCCTGGTGATCACTTGTTTTTCAACAGGACAATGGCCCAGAATAAAAACATCCTGGCTCTGTATGGGGTATTTAACTAGCAAGAAGAGTGAAGGAGTCCCATATCAGAATACCTCGTCTGCACAATCACCTGACCGGCATCAGGTAAAATTGTTCAGGATGAGTTGGGATGCAGAGTAAAAGAACAGCAGCTAATTAGTGCTCAAATCTGGGAACTCACTCACCTACTTCAGCGTGGTTGGAAAAGTATTTCAGATGATTATGTCATGAAGCTGGTTGAGAGAATGCCAAGAGTGTGTAAAGCTGTCATCAAAGTGAAAGGTGGGTGCTTTAACATAAATGTGGGAGTGTGCATGTGTGTCTGTCTTGCATCATGCACATTTTAGGTGGGATGGATGGATTCATACAAACAAACAAAAAAACATTAGTTATTATAACCCTGCAATTAAAAATCTTAATGTTAATACAACATTAAATTCAGGATGGTTGAATACTTATAGGTTGCATGTTGGAAAATCTCTTGTTTTCCCTCAACATTGCCACTAGACCTAATTTGTCCCTGTTGCAAGCTTTTGGATTTATCTTTATTTTGATATATTCGCTGTCCATGAGGAGAGCAGAAGAAATATCCTATTAACAGACTCTCTCCTATCTCCCAACATTAATCACTGACATGAAAAAAAAACTATTCTGACAAAACAGAGATGTATAGAAGGAATGAATACAAATGCAAAAACATCACACACAAACACGTCCAGGTATCTATCCCTTTTGTGTATTCATCATATGAAAACACTTCAGCCATTAGAACAACTTGTGAATAGAAAATTAGGAATGAAATGAAAATTGTGATTAAAAGGGAGAAGAACATATCACTGAGGGCTCTTGTATATACTTATCTCTTAACAGCCCCCCCATCATGATATCAATGTGAAATTGATGACTATTATCCCATATCCGTTGTTGTGCCATATGTAAGGCATACGTTTATACTATTTATATTTGAATGATTTGTTGTCCTTTAAAAATCACATTTTCACAACTTGGTAAAGCCACCGCTGAGCTCGTCATGTCTTCTGAGCTGTAGATACTTGCATATAACCTTGGTAGTGGCCAACAATCAGTACAAAGCTTCTAATGTTGTTTGTGGTCAGTGACTATGATGTTATTTGTTTGTCATACACTCTCATGTGTTCTGACATTGAATTTTTTTTAAAAACATACTACAATAAAAAGACATATGTGATGGGGATAATCCATTCTAAATAAGGCTAACAATTCTCAGAGCAGTCCTGAGTTTAAAAGATTGCAAAAATGACAAATTTATGAAAACACTGTAAGAACTGGTACAAAAGTGGAAGTTTCTTCATGACTATTTGAAGATTTTTAGCCCAAATTTGCAGTGACAAATGAAAAGTGGGAATCAAACACAAGTACTACTAACAATTGATGCTAAGGGCTTTTTTAATCTTTTGTGTTAAAATCAACCATTGAAGAAAATCAAATCAGACGATGCTGGGCAACAACAGCTCCAGGAATGTGCATAATGAAAGTCATTGTGCCATCAAAACGAGTCAGAAGCTCAGAGTTTTAAGGTCAGAAACGTATTGCTATGACACAACCGCTGACATAATGGTTTCCTGGAAGCCACTTGATGGCAGCAAACATCTTTTATAATAACATTTTTGCGAAAATTTATTCATAAAATTAATGAGTTTACTCTGGAATGGAATAGCCAGTATACCCAGATATAGCCTACATATGGACAGGGAGAATATGCAAACTCCCTCAGAAAAATTGCAACCAAGATCCCAGCGAGGTTCAAACCAGGAACCTTTTGGCTGTGACGATGAAAGCTCCAACTGTGCCGCCCACAGTCCCAAAACATGCATTTTAGGTTAATCGGCGATTCTAAATTCACCCTCTGCATGAGTATGAGTTGTTGTATGTCTCTGTGTTTGCCCTGTGATGGACTGGCAACCTGTCCAGAGGGTGTACATTAATCACTTGTCCAAAAGAAATGATCTTTTTCCTCTTTGCGCCAGATTAACTTCAAGAATATGCTTTAAGTGCTTCGACACAAGCATGTGCAGCTAAAATCCCATCCTAGGATCCCACATAGCTCCCAGAGGAGCATCTGATATTTACTCACCTATATCTATCACATCACTCATTACTCATTAAATCATTACATAACTCATTAAATCTCGGAGATTACAGCTACAAAAACTGGTGATAGGCAATCTAGTGACAACTACAGAGCCCACAAGGAGATAAAAATCCTTTGGAAAATAGCAACTATATTATGTTATAATATATTTCCCTTCAGGGATTAATAAAGTATTTTTCATTTCATTTCAACTGGGGAACTCCTCTGGCCTGTGGCATGTACAGTACCCCTGCAACAGGAAAATTTCGATATAAACAAAGTACTAAATGGTGATATATAGCAACATTTACTTCATTTTGATTGCTTGTGATTGTAACCCAGTCATAATATCACTCCAAAATGTGCAGGTATACTTGAAATGAATGCTGGGTGTAAAAAAAAAGCATTGATTAAGTGGGATGTTGATAACGACAGTGACTGCCTGGAATGCCGATCTCTTTTAAGTTCTTAAAGGTTAAGAATAGTGCGTCTGATTTATGTTTTATTCATTTTCTGCCTATAGAGCAGGAATTATTTTCTGAGGTTTTTTTCATTGAACTGAAAAACAAACCTTAAGATTCATTTGATTTCCAAATTGCAAGAGGTGTGACCATATCACCAATCTGCAGGAAAACCAACTAAGTTTCCAGCTGAGGGAGCAGGGAAATGACTTTCACTACTAAATGCAGAGGATTAAGTAACTTTTCCTTTGAGAAATTAACTAGTACACAAAGTGAGATAAAAGAAAAGACAGAATAACAAGGCCTGTTTGCCTATTCAGGGGTTTAGCCGTGTATTAAAAATCATATCGTTAAGCTTCTTGACAGATGCTAATGAAGTGATGTTTACATTTTTGATTCGCTGCCTAAACAATGATAAGACATGCTCTCGGGAAACAGCAATCCAAACACATCCATTGAGTCTGTCACCAAAGACATGACAGCTTTCTTCCCTTTCTCTAACAACAATAAGCGACTCATTTCCATATTAATGAGAGAAAAGAAAGGCAAGTATATGGAGGGGGAGTTGAGCATGGTGGGGGCGATGTTGCTTCTTGTTGTCTTGGCACCTACTGACAAAGTCTTCAAATAGGTTGTTAATGACCAGCCTAAAACACAGGGAGCAGCCTGTGGAGTAATGATATCAACATGTTGTGTATGCATATCAGGCTGCGTACTGTTGCCATGCCGCCTATGTGGTTGCTCTTGCATAAATGTTTGGTATTGTTTCCACAGACAAGACTGATATGTGCACATTCATGCAGGGACACGTGTGTGTGCATGTATGCTTGCTCATCCATAAACCCTGCAAACACACAAAACATCATCTTCAAAAAGAGACATCCACATCTCACAGGATGTAGGCTTCAGCAGACCCAAAGGGTAAATCTAAAATTAGAAGCTCTTTACTATACTTTCGGCCAAATCTAGAGAGGATACAAAAACATCTGCTGCATCTCCCAGTATTTAGTCCTCATAACCTGCAAAAAATATTCCTTTTTTTCCCCCAAACAGCAAGTTCAATAACTTTCTGTCAGATATCATACATATTGAATTTAAGGTCAAGTCCAACTTAAATTATTTAGATTTCTTAGTCCACACATTCTACAGGTCAGCATGTTACAGCTAACCCTACCTCAGTTAAGTCACATGACTTGGCCTTAAAATTACAGTAGAAGTAGAATCTCAGTACCAGGGCTCATAGACTCAAATCAGTAGGCCTTGCAAATGATAAAGAGATAAGACTAACATTACCTACACTAAAAAACATATCTAAATTACATTTAAAGACCCCTTTAAATGCTGATTTTAAGGTTAATATTTCTTCTCTGTGTGCATGTAATGTGAGATGTTAATACAGATTTTTTAGTTTAAAAAAAATCTCATATTGTAAATTGCTGAAGCACCTTCTGTCCTATTCTTTTTTACATGTTATGTTTAGCCCATTTTATCTGGATGTTTCATCCTTTAGGATCACCTTCATATTTTCTAGTGTGTTGTAAAGCTGTATGTGTGTTGATATTGTGGTGTAGTTTGGAAATCTGTTATTGTGCCAGCTCCAGATCTATCATAAGTTCCTGAAACACCTCTTCTGAAACATTACCAATGAACCACTTACAGTATTTTTGCATATAAATCTTGCTATCTTGTTGGTGTTGGCCTTTTATGAGCCTCTGGAAGGAGCATCCTATAGCTGACTGTGCCAAATAGCTGGAAGTCACATGACGTTGAACACCTGACATTTACTCGCTTGTATGCATTTCCTCCAGTGCCTCACTTGGATAGCAAGCTGGTAGGTGAGGGCAAATGTGTTGTTGCAGAGTAAAAAAGCTGTTTTATACTTAATCAATAAACACCCTTACGTGTGTTTGTTACAATACCGCTTAGAATGTAAAATCTAAAGCAAGTGGAAAGTTTAGTCTGGCAGTCTGATACATCTATTTTTACAGCGTATGGTCTGAAGCTCTTACAGGCAATGATTTTTTTATAGTTCACTAAGAAGTTATTTCCCGTTATAAACAGATGTTCAAACTTTAAAGAAGTCATAGCATGAGTAAACCATGGACTATTTAAAGACAACAACAACGAAACAGCATGTCACAGGGACAAAGCACAAAAACAATCTTACATTTAGAAAATGCAACTATTGCAATGTGTATGACCTCGAGCTGTGGCTAACTTGCAGACTTTAGGGGGGTTTACTCACACACGCATGCACAAAACAACATTCGCACTGATAACAGCATGTAATTCTAAGTAAAGGATAGAAATGAAAAGAAATAAATAAACTTTTTGGAAATAGAAGCACATATAATAGGAGTTTGACACATCTATGATGTGTATTTTCAGCATTCAGAAACATGCGGGTTTGCTGCAGTTTTTATTTTTTTCATAGAAACACTATGACTTCTCAAAATCCTCGAGGACCTGAAACTAAAAAGAAAAAGAAAGAAAGACAAAGAAAAAATCTGTGATATAAACTAAACTTTTGGGGCTGTTAAACCCAAAAACATAAAACTCCGTACCTCCAGGATTTATTTGTTTTTTGTTTTTTGTTTTTTTGTTTGAGCTCAGAGGCATTTATTGTAACACTTGACTCTGAGAGGCATCTCATACACAATCTTCCAGTTCACAGTGCATGTCATTAAAGGCTCCTAAATTACAAACATCATTAGAAGAATTGATTCAGCTTTGCTTCCTGGGGGGCTTTTCTCTGCTGTTCGTTCATGGTGTCCATCCAGTCTCACAAGCTGAAGCAGTCTCATTAGCGGTCTGAGCCATTCAGCCCCTATTAATTCCTGCAAAGTGAAGCCCTGCCTTCTCATTAAAAAAAAAGATTTTTTTTAAAACCAGACAACTGGTGTGACTGGTGTGTATGTGTTGGAGCTTTCATGCATGTTGGACTTGTTTCAGCCTCTGAACAGGTGAGATGAAACTCCCAGGGACATGCAGTAGAGGACCAAGTTGGGGGTTTTATAAAAAAAATGAATTGTTTAATTATCATTATGTGTCATTTTATATTAATATGTAGTATGTTGTTGCTGAATCTTTCAATTGAATGGTATATTAAAATTGTGGTTGAGCATATTTTTTAAGGGATACTTATTTTGCCAAAATGATGGGGGAAAGGTGGGGAAAGACTAACGACTAACTAAAGAAATGGAATTTATGTATAAGAAGGGAACATGCAAATAGACAGTTTAACTCATCTATCTGCCAAATATGCATTCAAATATAGAATGATTGAAACCCAACATTCTCATTGCACATTGGAGTGATCAATAATTCCAGCCAATGCACAAACCTTTGTGGGTTAGTTGTGTCTTCAATGATTCATCAGTAGATTGACAGATGTGCATCTCTAGAGACCACTGTGTGGGTGCTATGTTATTTAGCTCTCCACAGAGACTCACTGTGAGCACTGACAGTGAAATTTGTGTGTATAGAGACCGAGGTTATAGGGGTCAACATGAGACGGACTGATACAGCACTAAAGCTACCCCAAACATTTTACTTTTAACAGGTTGGCATAAATCCCTTCAACTCCTCAATTTCCAAAGAAATGTTTTATGTTGATGCAGCAGTGGATTTTCGTGAACTAAGAGCTGTGGTTTGAGCATGATTTTTTTATTTAAAAGGGTGTTTTCAAATTTGCTGGTTGTTCAAAAGGAAATTTCGAATCACTATGCTTTTGACTAATCTTACTTATGTTAAAGTAAAACAGGTAAAACTGGTTATTCATGAGTTGAAATGATAAATAAATGCAATGACAGGCTTCTGCTGGCTTTGATTCCATTCCAGATCTGAAATGGGAAAACAGAATTTTCTCAAAGTCTATCAGAGCAGTGGGAGCTGGAGAGATCTCTGCTTTTTTCTTCACATAGATTGCATTAGTGTGTTGTGTTTCTTAACATGTGGGCCAATATGCAGTGAATAGAAGACGCTGGAGATCTAGGGATCACTAAATGTTGTTGCCCTCATATATTGTTGAGAAAAAGAAAGTACACCCTGTTCAATTTCTAAGTTTTAAAGCCCTTACCAAGTCTTAGAATTTGGCCAGCGTAACCTCAGATTAACAACAACCCATCACATATTACACAACATTATCATCCATCTAATTAAACTAACCTTGTTATCGAAACAAGGCGAACGGCGATGATTTAGGCTTGTTTTACAGCCCCGGGACCTGGGCACCAGAAAAAAATCCAGAGCCTCAACTCAATTGAAATGCGGTGGTGGGACTTAAACAGAGCTCTATCTAAATGAACGAGCTCAAATCTCAAACAACTGAGGTAGCATTCCTCCATAATGACGTAAAATTGATTACATCACACAGAAAACACTTATTTCAAGCTAAGGCTGCTATGGTTGTGGCACAAGCAACTGGAATCATGGGTTGTGTTGAATTATTATAACACTGCTCCTATGTTTTTATCTTAGTTATTGTTAAATAAATAATGCCATGATGTAATATTTCATGTGTTGTTGTTCATCTAAAGTTGTATCTAAGACCTGGTGAGAGCCAGCTTTTTTTTTTCCCCATGTCATTCTCTGCTTATCCCCTTGAGTGTTTGTCTGTTTGTACTTTACCGCACCGGCCACCCACTTATAGCCAGCAATCAGGAAAGAAGAGAAAAATCTCTGATGATCAGATCAATACAAGAGCATATAGACCCCAGAAATAAAGAAGGTAAATGTGGAAAATGCAATGTATTGTATACGAATGAACACACCTCTTTAACTATTGCGCCCAACAATCTACTGCCTCAACACAGAGTGATTACATCAAGTGCAGAAATAAGCTTAAAAATGAAATGTAGAAATCCACTGTGGTGGCCTCAGTCTGTGACAGGGTCACACTTTCAAATATGTTCCCCATAGGCAAACCCTTTATGGATTAACATGGTCATGTGACTCAGTGCTTGTCCTTTGTGCAACAAGTTCCAAAACAGGAGAGTAGAAATTAATCATGTGATATTATCTGTGACTTTATGCATCCACAAAGCGCTGAAGCTATGGGCTTTGTTACATAGACTTGTCGGATTAATCAAGCATGGGTCCAACATAGACACAGTCATGCTATATTTACTAAACTAGGCGGTCTGTCTTCACAGATGCCACAGTACTGCTTGGAAAATAATCATCATAGAAATATCAAGGAAGCTCCAACAATAATCAATATTGGGTTGTTGAAATTTGTACAACTGCTATTCTATGGAAAAAGCTCCCTGAACCAAGAAAAGATAAAGTGAGTTGTATTTCTACTTATAACAACATGGTTTTACTTCTTTCTCCCTTGCAGCACTGCTGTACTTTATGGGTTTTCCATTTGCAGCATCCTGTAGTGATCAATGCAAAAGCGAACCATTAATTATGTTTTAAATTTTAATGATGTAAAACAAATATTACAGGCTTGTACAGGCTTCTATAACTTCTATGAAGTGTGTTAAAACTACACATAAATGATAAATTCACTGTAGACTCGAGCACCACAGACACATTAATAATTCTGTATGGTTACATTGTACATCTATTGAATTGTGTTCTAGAAAAAAAAATGCAGAAAGATTTGGATTTATTTGATTAGATTTTCCGGATATTACTCTTTAAAACTTGAAGCTTGTTTTCTAATAGTTTTCGCTTATTGGACGTATTTAGGTTTTTTGTCATCTGGATGGGCTGAAGTCTGGGTCAGTTCACCCAAATATTAAATCTGGTCCAAATTGGGACCACACACACAGATAATCTGTCTGGCTCTCAGCCCACACAGCTAAAAGCCAAAATCCACCCAGTAGTGACCGCTATCTGGGAAATGGTGCATTTTAGTTGCCCACAGAAGTGGGTAATTGTAAAGAAGCTTTCAGGTGCCTCCCCAGCACAGTTAATTTAAATCATTAATGAGAGTGATGTGAGTAAACATTCATTACTTCTTTAAAAAAAAAAATATATATATATATATATGTATACTTTTTTTTTAATTCAGTTCAGCAGGGAATTGCTAAATTTGTGTATTTTCCATTTGGTGAGAGGTGGGTAGTGTATAGCAGCTTTATCAGAACAAAAACAGTGTGGATGATAACAGTGAGATCGAACTGAAAATATATATTTTTTCAAAAAGGATCAAGTGACTGCAGCATGCAGGCAGAGACACTTTTTTTCTTTTTTCCAGACAATAGTGCAGCTTGACTTTGCTTGCTTTCCATACCAGACACTTTTCTCTTCTTTCCTCTTTACTGCAGGCTGTACCCCCTGAACACAGGCAGGATCAGCTGACTGCTGTCACGAAATACAGGAGACAAAAAAGTGTGCTGCAGAGCTAACCTGATGGAAAAAAGCCACATGGAAATGGAAATTGTCTCCATTACTTCAAACTCTCCA
This sequence comes from Leptatherina wallacei, assembly GCA_028567055.1. NCBI lineage: Eukaryota > Metazoa > Chordata > Actinopteri > Atheriniformes > Atherinidae > Leptatherina > Leptatherina wallacei. The sequence goes on from JAOXYM010000023.1 coordinate 8,326,494, forward strand.
GTACATAATGCAGGCATGTTGAAATGAAAGTAAATTCAACTTGACTTGAAATTGGTATTTGTCTAAGTTACGAAATACACCTTTAGAACAAAATAAGTCAATATTTTCTGATGCTGTTCTGCATCCAAGCACCATCTGGGATGATATTAAGTCCATCTGATTTGTCTTTATGGTCACAAAAATGATTACAGTGTTAGACGTTGTGAAGGGATCTACTTAAAGGTAAACTATGATGTTATCCTAATCCCAGTCATTTTTAATGTATGAATTTATTCAAACAATGCCAAAACAAATAGCAAATAAAATCAACTAGAATGAAACATGATAAAAGGAAAAAATGAATGTGTCACACTAGACACAGCTGCTCTGGAATTGGGATTGAGCCCGTGGGACCTGTGTTGTGGGAGCAGGCCTGTAATGTAAGAAATCCAGCGGGATTAAGCAAAGACATCCAAACAGGGTTCTGCATCACACCCTCAAGCCTCTAAATACAGATTTTTTCCCCCTGTAAACAGTTGGTAGAGACTCATTGTGTGACAGTTTTTTTTTAATTTTCATGCACTGAGTATTTTATGTTTAATCAGAAATCTCCTTCTCTTGCTTAGCTAATAGTGGAAACATTACTATGTGAAAGGTATGCAGAGGTCAAGAAAGAAATTGACAATTCTTATACCTTTGCATGTTAAAATATTTTTGTCTTGTGTCGTTTTGATGGTTTAACTAGTTCAGCCAAGTTGAACTGTACTCTAAAGTTGGAAAAAACATAAGGAAGACACTAAAATGCTTTATGAAGCTAAAAGGAATTGAAGTAAGCTTTGCACAAAAATTAAGGAAATTTGTGATTAATTATTTTTCCCCAATAGCAACACCATAGGAAAACCAGATTTGATCACTTGCAAGGATCATGATTCTGTAGGTAGAGCAGCACAGCTAAATGTGTGGGTAGTGCCCTAAAATGTGTCAAAATCCCCTGAAATATGTTCCTGTTGTATTCACTTTTGCTCTAATTTGCTTGGTGGATTGCACTCTAACACAAAAATAAGGTAAAATACAAACAAACACATTTGCCTTTTTTACACTGTATCCATTTTACATTGTCAGTAACCTCTGTAGTACATGTAGAATCCATACGCAACCACAACCGCTTGGCACCTCCTCCTCATGCTTGTCACCCGTCTGGTCACATTTTCCTTCATTCTATTGTCTCCACTCCCAAACTCTGGAGGTACTCTGAAGAACCTGGCTCTGTGGAGAAGAGCCATGTCATTCTGGAGGATGGAGTTACGTCCCACATTGTGGAGATATGGGATTGCCACAATCTCCAAAATCTCATCCTGATATGTCTGTGTATCAGATTGGTGCCAGTCATGCATCTTTGACTGGCACACATCTGGCAGCATGTGAATCTCAAAACAAGAGTGAATACTAATAGGAGAACATTGCTCATTTTTGGGGGATACAACCCACATGTTTAACTGGGTTGCTCATTCCACAGAAGCATGATCTTTATAAGTTATGTTTTCTATATTTATAACAATTTTCTTCCTTTTTGTGGGAAATGTATGAATTTTGTTTAAGCATGGAACATTGATGTCCACTTTTAAACATTACATAAAGCAGTTTGACCCACTTTTAAAAAAAATCTAATTGAAAGACAGAATAGTAGGACCCTTTCTAGGCGGATTTATAGCCCAACCAGACTAAAAATGCCTCATGTAAGTTTCTCTGTCATATCAGGCTGATTTAATCCAACTTAAGTATGTAACCATACTCCATAGTCTGACTCTGTCTCTGGTTGCATGTTTTTCTGTGCATAATTGAAACATGTGGGTGTACACTGATGCAAGGAAGAAATATGCCAACAGCAAAACAAATCTGGTCTGTGACAGATACAACTTTTTAGGTAGGGATTATGGAAGAAATAAAGATTAACCCAAACTTTTTTTTGAGAATGCTCAGTTCAGGATTGATCAGTGCAGAAGAATATCTTCCACCTGTCATGGTTTCAGACTTTCATACACAAGCTTCTTTGTGTATGAATTGATTGTGAAGAGAGGAATGGTACGTGTGTAAAAAACAATGGAGTGTGTTCAGAGAGAGGCTCCTTCAGGTCAGCTGCAGCAATGAACAGAACAGAATGTGATTCCTATCAATAGCAACAGCCCCGTTAGGCTACTCTTAAATGACCAATATTACTCATGACTGCTAATTATTACAACTACTTAACCATTTATAATTAAATGGGTTTTTTTTTTCATTTAAAATAATTCTGAGAAGAGTCTTCTAGAAAATGAATTGAATTTTATTGATAAAGTTGCAGGGTAGGGTCTATAGAATCTCTTTTGGGGAGGTGGAGCTGAAGGGGCACAAAACAGAGGAAGGGTGGTGCATTTGAATGAGACAGATTTTTAAAAGGAAACTTGATTTTAGAAAACAATTAAGTTATTATTATAACTAAAGTGGTCAACTGATGTCAAAAGTAAAGCAAATTGTGTGTATATATATATATATATATATATATATATATATAAAGAGTTATTTTCCAAAATGCTGTAAAAGCCAAATTTTAAAAAAGAGTTTGTCATGCCATTTTGCTGTGCAGTGAACCTACTCTCTGCTCTATCAGTGTTTCATGCCAAATCGCTATATTTCCTTGTATGAAGTGGAAAATCCAGTTCCTCATGCAAACCAATGTAGGGTAAGTAGAAAATGTCATTTCCCCGAAAACTGTTAAGAATGGATTTATAGCCTTTTGGAAAATAACTCATCATATATTCCTGACATGAATGCCCTCAATCACTGCTGCACAAATACTTATGAGTAATTAAAAAAAGGAAAACTTGCAAGTTTTATCAGTGTTTCTTCAGCATTTTTGGTTGTTTAAATTTGCAACGTCGTCACATCTGGTGTTTTTTATGAATTCTACATTCTTTTCATAAAATGTAAACTATTTGGACAGAGAAATATATCATGTTGGCAATTGGAAAGATGGGACTGAATACATGCCACATTATGATCACTTACATGGGGTTTATGTGGGACATCATATAGATTATACATTAGATGCTGCGTTTACTTGTGCATGGGCCATCTGAGGTTTACCCAAAATACTTTTTGAGAATTGGATTGTCTCTTGGGGTGGAACCTGGGCAGTCTGACCTAAACTTCTACCCCTCTGGCCCCGCCCATGTAATCTTGAGAAAACAAAAATTTTTCTTCTTTTCTTGTTATATTTTCCCCGGGTTAATTGTCAACTTTTCACATGTCAACAAAAGTTTCAGTGTAATTAAATTCTTTGAGGGAAGTATGAATAGAATAGTATCAAAGATTGAGGTTTTTAATCTCTACCCATCATGATTTCGGCAAGAGTTAAGAAAAACACTTGCCTGTGTAAATAAAGGTAATGTCTAGTTACTCTAAATGTTCTACAGACTTCTATCTTCAAAAGCCGAATTAGTTACTGATTCATTTCAGTTGCTAAAAACTTAAAATCAAAGATCATCACTGAGGAACAAGAACCCAAAACATCTTATTTGACCTCATCATTTGCTCCAAACATGTGAGCAGAAGGTGATGTTTTTGTGTGATGTGGAGGAGAAGGAGGGAGGGAGGGAGGGAGGGAGGGGGGATTCTTCTTCGTCTTGGTTTATGTCATTGGTTTAAACGACCCAAGACCCCGCCTTGATAAAAAAAAGAGTTCGACAGACTACAGCCAAAGAGACAGGGAGCGAGAAAGAGAGAGAGAGAGGGGGGGGGGAGAGAGAGAGAGAGAGAGAGAGAGAAAAAATAAAGCGGTGAAACAGTTAGACACCTACTCGGCGTTTATGCTCCGCCGTATTTTAATAAACAAGGACTCGTTTTTTTTTAACACATCGCAGCCTGTTCCCAGTTATTCTTCTCCTCCTCTGCTATCAGCTCATTTCTTCCCGCCTGATGAAAAGAAGCCACACGGAGGATTAACAAGGTGGAATCAGATTTACTCCAAAAAAAATCTTCGCATGAAACATTTGTCCTGAAGCGGATGATGCTGCCGCCGACGAGTGCCTAAAAAAAAAAGAAAAAAAAAGAAAAAAAGAAAAAAGTCGGCTTCTCAACTTAAGATTACACATCGTTCCTCCAGGTAAGACTGCGGTGCAGCGCTGCAAGACGCATTTACTCGTTTTTTTTTTTATATACAGTTTTGGGCTTTAAAACGAGAGTTGTTTTTTGGACCAGCTGCTGTCGGGTTTCAGGTCCGCATACGGCTCTGACCATGTGTGTCCACCTTACTGCGCCATGAAGATGGGGAATGGACGGGTGGGTTGTAACATCCACAAATGTTTCTGACCACGTTAAAGCTGCCCTGTCAAACACGGACACGAATAGCCTGCGGTTTAGTTTTTTTTCTAAACCTCCTGTGCCCGCGTTACGTCCTTCATATTTGCACGGAAATGGGTTTTAAAGCTAAGACGCGGGGGCTAGATTGTATTTGCAGACCTCATACGGAGTGTGTGTGTCGGTTAAAAGAAAATAGGAAGTGTATTAGTAGCTGGAGTGTGTGTGTGTGTGTGTGTGTGTGTGTGTGTGTGTGTTGAGCGGTTGTGGAGTTTAGCTTTTGCAGCGAGACTATACTTGCTCCTAAATCCTCTGATATCGCATGCTTGATCCGAATGAGTGAGTTTTTGTGGGTAAAGTAGTGTAGGGGAAGACGTCATCCTGTGTAATCCTACTGCTGCTTAGCCTGTGCGTCTTAGCAAAAAAGAAGAGAAGAAGAAGAAAAAAAAAGAAAAAGTAAACATTATCTTCTGTCCAGTCTGCATCAGATGTCGCTGACCTTTCACATCTACACACTGTTGCACAATTTTAAAACTCTATATTGGAGCTTTGAGGTAACTGCAACACATCATCACCTCTTTAAACTTTTTTTTTTATTATTTTTATTTGCACATCAAGAATCAACAAATGATGGAGTAGTTCAAACACCTGCACGCGATGCCCCCCAACGAATCATACTTGTAAGAAATTTGTGCTTAAGTGTGCATGTAGTGATGTTCAGTTTGCTGAGCAAAGTCAGGTGATAGAGGCTCATGAACAGGAAAGTTGTTAAGGGAATGAAAAAAGTGCAAGGAAACTGAGCTTGACATCCTCTTGTTTTATTGGATTCTCCTGTAGCATAAACTTCTGGACTGTCCAGGATTTTGGGAAACACTTGGAACAAATCTTTCTGCTCCAGTTTTTAAGTTACAGAGCTGTTAATGCCAGCGTGGATTTAGTGTCACAGCGCTTACAGTGTAAACTCCCAAAAAAAAACTGGTAAGGAAACCACATCATCTGTTAGCAGCCAGTGTATGAATGAGCTGCTAATTGCCTTGTGTTAACTTGTTAATTACACACTCTAGTGAGTACTCTTACATATTATAGACCAATTAATATAGCGCTGACTCTAAAAAATAACAACAGGAGTCATGTTCAGTGACTGGAGGAACTAGAGTTACACCAAAATGTTAGATTTTCCGACCTCCCCGGCAGGTCACGTCAAATTTAATCTTGACATCATCGATGCAAATTATTTGGTGTCTCCATGCTAAATAAGAGATGACCTTGGTAGCGCAGCTCTTTGTCTCTATTATGAGCACCCATGTGCATGTATTAGATCAGGAAAGGGAGGGGTGTGTGTGTGTGTGTGTGTGCCTGAAGGACTATAGGGCCACTACAGATGTGTGCAGCCTGGACATCTGCTCCGTTGTGAGCCATTGACAAGGAAGTGGTGGGTTTGACAGAGCTCTCTTGTCAGAAAGCTCATTTTAACAGCTCCAGTCACACTCGCAGCAGGGAAGTGGTCAGAACACTGAGCGGTATTCTTTTCCCTCACATGCCAGGTACATTCACATTTATTACAGGTCCACAGATTGTTCTTTTCCCCATTAGAGGATCAGTTCCTCATTCATAACCAATAAACCTGCCATATATAAGTTGAGATAGAAACACTTTTTTTCCTTTTTGTTTGCACATTATGAATCAGTGTTATCACTCAGAGCAAGGGCCATCATGTTTCCACAGAGGAAATTGAACAGACTCGCTCAGTCGACCCAGCGAAGAGTCTGCCCTCTGCCATCCTCTCCTGTGTTGCCGAGCAGCACCCTATCACTCAAGGCAATTGAACGTCTCTGAGGGGACCTCTGTTAGCCCCGTGCAATATTTATTACCATCCATCATCCCGAGACTCTCGCTCTGCGGGTGAATAACAGTGGCTGCTAAGTTCTGTGTTAAAAAGTTCCCTCTCCAGCGACCATTAGAGGGGGGGATTTATGAGGGCGGCTTCCCTACGAGTGCTGTGGAAACGGAGCGAAACGGAGCATGTTTCAGAGTCACTTGCATACCCGCCGGGCTGTGGTACTAAATATGTCGTGGATATCATTCTGACTGGGGCTGCGCTAGTTGAAGAGCTGCCTGAACTTTTCATTCCCACTTTTTTTTCTTGAGCGCATTTAGTACTTAATTAGACTGAAATTGAAACCTCAAATATCAGAGATGGAATAGTTTTTTTGGGTTTGGACTGCTCTTTGGAGCATTTTTCTGCCATCAAATCCGTCCACTCCATCGAACGCTTTCAGTCCAATATTTCCAGCATAATAAGTGCAAAGAGAAAGCAAACTTCTGTGAAGTTATTTTCTTTGTAGCAAATCTTTCTTGCAGCAGAAATAGTAATGATCTAATATTCACTATAGTCTTTAGAAAAGGATCCTGTAATGTATGCATACTGCCCTACTGAGCTGGTAAATCCTGCCCCCATGTCCTTTGAGTGAGCTTGAACGCACACTGTGGGAAAATTAGTACATCTGTATGTGCTCGCTGCCTCTCGATGTAGACTTCAATCCTGTGGAGATGAGAGAGATGCTTTCCAGCCCTGTTAAGGTAGTTTGTTTGTCAGTTGAAAACAGTTGCGATGAATCTAAAAGGAGGTGAAGCTTCAGGGACGGGGCAGTGCTGTAAATGAATGTGTTACCGCGCTTCTTTTAGGTCAATTTAATATGTGTTTTTAATTGGTCTCTAAAGGCTAAGATTTTCTCCTCTTCTTTGTGCCTTCATCCGAAGTGCCTGTGTGATGTGACTGTGTTGAGCAGAGGAGCCCGGAAGCAGTGGTGTTCATTTGAAGCCCAATGAACGTGCTCATTATCTCCAACTAAAGGCAAGATTGATTTAGCTGAAAGCCGGGGTACTTTTTTGGAATGATAATAATAAATAAATAAAACAACTAAAAAAACACAGAGGTAGAACTGAGAATCGATCAAGTCCGTAAGCCTTGCCCTGGATTGCACTCAGTCAAAGCGGGGAACTTTAAAACAGTGGGAAAGCTACTTAGCATCTTCACTTCTCTGAGCAATTTCAAGTGTCATCACTCTCACTCTCCTCTCTTCTCTCCCTCATAGTCCCAGCTCCTCTTACCTTTTTATTAATGGTGTATTGAAAAGATATCTCAGAAATACTCTCTACCTGACATCCCCATTCTTTGCCTCTCTTTTCTCTTGCAGCATTCTGCGTCTTCATTTTGTGTGTGTGTGTGTGTGTTTGTGTGTGAAAGATGGGAGTGTGGAACTATGAGGGTTTTTTTTTTTCCTGCTGTCATTGCTTACTCCCCCATCGCTATAATTTCATTGACAGCAGCAGCGATTGTGTTCTCCGAAACTACATGGGAGTAAAGGATAATTAGAACCATGAATGTCTTTTTCATTGTAAAGGAGAAAGTGGGACCCTGTGCCAGAGCTTTTCTCTGTACTATACAAAGGTCTAAGATCCAGCGATAGGGCTTGTATAAGAGATCTACAGTATTCTCTAACACAAACAGATGTATTTTATTCTGGCTGAAGCCCCAAGAGCTGAATCTCATGGTTATCTGGCAAGCAGATAGGATTCTTCTTCTGTTATTGGACTGAATGTAACAGCCACTCTGCTTTTTTGTACCTTGCACGACTCTACATTAGTATCAGGGGAGAGTGAGGTGGCAGTGTAATAAAGTGGAAGTACATAGTCTCTCAGCTGTGTAAAGGTCAAGTAACGCTTCTGTTGGCCCCTGTTGGCCATTTCAAAGACAGTCTTGTTAGCGTTAAGGCACGATGCAGCCTGGTAAAGCGGCGGCACAACTATTAGAGTTATTAATTATTTTCTTACAACTTAATACACTTCCATTTAATGCATATTAATTGATGTGTCTCCGAATTTGCACTCACCATAATCCACCAAGGATTTCTCAAAGGCAAGCACAAAAGGATTTTATTATCTTAAGGAGGAAGTGGTCTTTTGGGATGTAAAGTGCCCCTGCTCAATTGTGTATTACATTATGAAACAGACATAAGTGAAATGAAATTACAACATATCATCAGCCCGGTGAAGGATCCTATTGAATAATTACCTCCATTGTTGTAATGTCAAACTTGCTCTTTTGGATGTGAAGGAGGGAGGGTTTTATGAAGTCCTCATCTAAGGGAGTAAAAAGCTGTTTCAAGGTTAAACTGTGTGAAGGCCAAATGTTTGGGGAGGGTGGATTAATTTCATGTCCCATAATGTGATTTGCAATATCTCCTCCTCTTCTGCCCTTGGTTTCTTTGGAGATGTGCGAGCCTGATGAGAGCTGAAAGCGGGGGGGGGGGGGGGGGGGGGGGGCGGGGGCTGCTGTAGCGATCTCCTGCATTTATAAGTGTTTACAGGGCTACTAAACAGAATTATGGGAGACGATGCATGCTTACAAATTCCCCATCATTCATTACTGAATACAAATTCAGAGGTTATAGAGAGAAAATCTGCTTTTTCTTGCAAGCAAGCACAAACTGAGTCATGAATACCCTTTAAATGCGTAAAACAAGTCAAGCACAAGATGGGGAGGTGGTTCCAGCAAAATCACAGTGCACCACTAATTGTAAGGCAGGCTATCAGGACCAGAGGAAGACCACCATGGAAACAGATCCCTTGCTGCTGCTTAGTCAGTCTAAGCAGCCTGGTCATACTTAGTTCTGCTACATGGCACCTGCAGCTTATTATTGTGTGTCTGTACATTGGGCCAGGTAATGAAACTGTTGCTCATTTTGGTAACACATTTTTTTGCAATATAGATGCCGCCGCAGATATGTACACATTTCATACAGCCCCAGTAAAGATACATTTCCACCTCGCGTTATGTATGCAATACGAAGAACTGATACAATCAGTGATTAAAGTTTCTGCAGCTATTGAGTGGGTGGGATGGAGGTTTTTATAAAGGAGGAAGTGGGTGATGCTGGTAGCTTTTCTGCCCTGCCCATCGCTTATAGCAAACCTTTTGTGATTGAAGTGCTGTGAAAGTCTTAAAAATAATGGCTGCTTAGGTTTAGTGTGTGAGTGGAAGCCTACTGCACATTTTCAGTTCAAGATTTCACCAAAACTTTTTCCAGTTCCGATAATCGGGAGTAAATTGGCACATTGGAAATGGATAGAAAATGGGGTTTAAAGAACTGACAGGTAGATGAAGTTATGTCCATCATTTAATCCAAAAGAGAGTTTGTTTCAGCAGCAAATCCAATATACTAAATATATGTGTATATATATATATATA
>JAOXYM010000023.1:8344313-8356497 GCA_028567055.1 Leptatherina wallacei
TATGTATATATATATATATATATATATATATATATATAAAATCTAATGCAAATGGAATATTCACTGGCTGCAAATGCCGATAAGTTACATGACATATTTGATATTCGAGAATGACATCTGCTTTCCTGAAAGGCATCTGCCCCTTTGCCTACTTTTTCATTGTTTTCTCCCTGCCATGACACATTTTTATTGAAGAGCTGTCTGGGAGTGTGCTTTAAGAACTCAAGGCTATATGTTGACTAGCTGATTTCAAATTTCAGCCTGCGTGCAAGTTCCCACATTACAAAATAGAGACTTGTAAATTCAGCTAATGCAAACAGAGCGTCTATTTAAACAGAGGCATTTCCTATAATTAAACTAATCTATAGGAAAGTATGCTGCGGTGGCTCTCTTGATTAATGGAGCAATTATATAATCCATTACACTGAATTATGAATGTGCTAATGATGAGCTCATGTTGGGTAATGACTCCTGGAGTTTGCTTGTGTAAAATATGAAAAGAGAAGCAGAAAGGGCCGCTTGTGTTTGCAGATGTTCCTCTAATCACTAGGAGGTAAGGCTAAGGAGGAAAATTGTGCAAGACTTCCTACAGAGAGTGGCAGCTCCACAATCACGGGTCATTGCTTCCTGTTGTAAAAAAGAAGCCTCCTACTGTTCCCAGTAAAACTGGATGTTGTGGATTTAAAGGTCTCCTGCTATGATTTACTTAAGTCCAATACAAATTTAAACGATTGCCGAGTGTAATTTCTGATGGCAACATTAATTATCCAATTGAGAAGGCTAAAAGACAGCTTGAAGCATGGCAGTTGGCAACTGAGCCGTCATGATGTTCTCAGCCAAAACCATAGCTATCGACCAGTAATGTGTTCAAATTCTCCCACCAATTCAACTCCTGATAGAGCAGATGACAATTTATCATGCAGAAAAGATGACGATCTGGATTAATTTTTTTTCAAAGATGGATTTTTTGATAGCTTAAGGATTTTCAGTTGTGTACACAACAGTGTCTATATATCTTTGGTTTGTCAGCGTTTAACATTGTACCCTGCCAACGGGGGGCTCTATTAAGTCTGAACCTCATTACAATTTAATGGAATTGTATAAGATTATTCTTTATCTTTTAGGCCTCAAATCCAACAACTAATTTAAAACTTGAGCTGAAATAAGGTTTTTATTTCAAAATCACATTTTGTCTTTCATTCAAGGCCAAACAGAGGCTCAGACATGCCTGTGCTGGATTACGGTGACCTTGTTTGCATGCATGCTTCCTCACAATGCACTCTATTAGGGAGTACTGAGCTAAAAATCTTACTGCTCTTACTGCTTGTTGTCTGCTCATGATGGTCGGTTAGCATTGTCTACATGTAGGGCAATATGGACCAGGAATAGATATATGTCTGACCAAAGATCGATCGTTTTTTTAAATTTTAATCTATATCTTTCTTTTCTTTCTCTTACTCAATGAAGTACAAAAGACAAAGGCATCACTCAAAACTAGTTGGACATTTATTTTATCCATAGAGTGAGTAAAAGAAAACAAATTTTCCCCTCTGAATTAAATTTGAGTATGAAAAGAAAACCCATGGTCAACCTTCAATATCCACCATATGACAGTATTCCCTACTGATTGCTCCCACGTCTCAGTATTGAGGGGCCTGCGGTGGTTGGGTGTGCAGTCCCCATCTTGTGCCTCCCGATTTTGACCTCAGAACACAAACGTAAATCGGAGCAGCATCTCAACCCGATTACTGTCCATCCTGCTGGTACTCGTCTCCTTCGTCTGGTGGAAGTACTGGAAGCACCATTCCCGACAGGATTTGGCTGGAATGGTGGAATGAGCTCTGCCATTGCAACCGGTCTTCAACATTAGTGAGACAAATGTGTCAGACCTTCCCTTGCTCTCCATATTTTTATGTCAATGTAGGATTTTTTTTTTTCAAAAAAGCTTGGGAAGTTATGGGCTTTGCACTTAGGATTTATTTCTCTTGCTTACTCCCAGAATGTGTACATTTGGAAAAAAAGTCCTCTAACTATGATGGTCCCTTTACATGGAATTAATTTGAAAATTACTTAGAATTGAAAAAAACTTTCAAAGCTGCATAGTGTTTAAACAACAGTGTGCCCATGCTGTAATTTCTTACTAAAACATAAGAGATGATGTCACAGATTTGACCTTTCTTATCTTTCCAATGTATTATTTAGAACTATTCTTAAAGAACAGACTTCTACTGCTGTCTGGTTTGGTAGATGGCATCTCGCTTCCTTTGTACTCAGTTTGTGTGAAAGTGAACAAAATGCTGTCTCTGCAGGTGGTGTGTGTATTTAAAGGGAAAAAAAGCAATCTGGTTCTATTACAACTTTAATTCTTCAAAAGTACAGAGAGCAAAATGTGTGCTTTCATTCAAGCAAAATGCATCAGTCCAGTGTGTTTTCTGTTTATATTGCCCTACTGGATACCGGAAATTATCTTACTGATTTGTTGGGGTACAAAAATTTCTCCATTAGTGTTTTGCGAGTCGTCCAAATTACCTTCTGTTCTTTACCAGATTCATTGTCTCATTCCATTTTGCACAACAATTCTTAACTCAATGCAATATTAATCCCAAGTTTTGGGCATTTTTTTAAAAAGAGGTCTTTTAGATATAGCGTAAATTTCCTTTGGTCATAATCAGATGTCTGTTTGATAGTTTAGTCTGATCTACATTTGCAACAACTGCCATTGCCTTGGCAGATTTAGATGTTTCAAAGGTCTGACCTGCAGATTTAGATTTTCTGTTTATTCAAGAATAACAATAGATCATCACGATTGGATTATTGCAAGGCACTATACACACGTCTCAGCAAAACCTCCCTAGAACGACTGCAAGTTGTTGAAAAGGCTGCTCCAAGGCTTCAGAGAAAATCCTCTAAGTTTTCTCATGTGACTCCGATCTCGATGCAACTGCACTGGCTTCAAGAGTGCAATTTAAGATATTTTCACTGACTTGGAGAGCTCTTCACAGAAAGGCACCAGGCTATATCAGAGGGCTTCTGCAGCTATGTCTCCCTGGCAGGTCCTTTAGGTCCTGTGACCAGGACCTGCTGATGGTGCCCCATTCTAAGCTGAAACCAAAAAAGAGACAGAGCCTGTTTGATGGCCCCTGGACTCTCTCCTGTTAGAGTTGAGACTAGTGAACTCTGTTGTTGCTTTTAAAAGCCAGTTAGGAGCAAATCTTTTTATGTGGCATGTTTTCATGCACTGTTGGCTCTTGTGAAGCACTTTATGATTTCATATCTTGAAAGGTGCTATATAAATAAAGTTTTTCTTACTTACATGACAGCTCTTTACTCACAATTTTTGCATTGTCTCGTTTGGAAAATCAATTATATGATTACAAATAGCAATTTATTTAACACTCTAACATTGTTTCAGTGTACAAGACTTAATGTTTTTTGTACAAGTAAAAGCCAAATGAAAATGAATCAGACTGCCGTCCAGTAGGAGTCTCCAGCTGTTTTATGGTGTAGCGCTATATGAGCTATTCTTAGCTTTATGTTTCCTTATTTCACACCGAGGAGCTTCTACATGGATGGCATGGATGTGTCACTCTTCCCATGACATGAATCATGCTGAGGTTCATATATTGCATCCCAAACGGTAATGGATATTTGATACTGACTGGCTGAAACCGGTCATAGGGTGATCGATTGTTGCATCTATATTTTAGACAGGATATCCTGCACTTCCTGGCTCGCCACATTAAGCTGACCCGAGAACAGTATGGCTCAAAATAATGAGTTAATGTTTGTTTTCAGTAGGTGTTGTTAAAAGAAAATTCAAATCGGTGAACCGCAGATATCCACAAAGGCCTCTGTCAACTATTATTACGTAATATTCTGAGTGTAGTAAATATAGTTGATTTTTTTTTTTTTTACAGTTTACAGTTGGTGTCATGGATGTAAATTACAGAAATGTTCTCTGCTGTGTTCTGCTGTTTTGATTAGCACAAATAAACAGAAAAGGCAAAACTGTTTATCCTGACTGTTGGTTTGAGAACTAATTGCCAATTAAAGTTGACTAATTGTGAAAGACTTTCTTCCAGATTAATTCATCATCTGAGATGGAATAGCTTTTTCTGTGCTTTTATCCTATATAACATAAAAAGATTAAAAAAGAGAATATGGATCTGAAAAAAATTCTACTGGCGTTTGGGATGATCCAATAGAGTTATGGTATTGGGCTCCACATATTATTATGATAATAAATAACAGATTAGGGTTCCATGTCTTAGAAAAGCCTGTTGGTATGCTAACCTATAACACTGGATATGGTTGTTAGCGTGGCCAACAGATATACATCTACCAAGGGGTTTTTTGTTACTGCTGGCATAGTTAGTCTGCAGCATATTGCTTGTGGTAAAATCCTCAGGCTAAAAATGAGTGAAGTCATCGATTCACTCTGCTGAACAGAAAATATGATGCCTTCAAGGAGTTGGGGAGCCTCAGGGTAGTTGCCTCCTTTGCTGGTTACTGAACCTTCTGTGATTTCAGAAGAGATGTTCACACATGTTCACAGTCCTCATGGTTTTTTATAACTTTACTGTCATGTTCAAACAACTCCTCCTGCAGAGCACTTGGTGTTGTATGCTCTTCTTTTCATGCCAGTTTCTCAGGGCACCTGACCTGACATTTAATGCTTTATAACTACCTGCTTTGACGTAGACAAACTCATCAAAATTGAGACGCTGTGAGATTTAAATCTGCCATATTTCATTGTATTAATTCTCAAATGTTAAGATGGCATCTCTAGGTAACAGGAGTCACCTGCAAAAACAAGTTTTAATTGGGTTTGTATTTACTAAATGTTACTTTCATGTTCTACATTTACATACCTAGTTAAATGTAGAAGGTTTGCCCCTGGAGATTCTTCTTCTTCCCTGTGTGTGTATATTCATAGTTGATAATAAGTAGTAGACCTTTTTAGCTGGGATAATTGACATCCTTAATTCAGCCCACCCTGTCTGTTTTAAGCTCTGGTTCAATTGAAGTTCATTGTGTGAAAGTGCGAGTCACTTTCCTTAAAGATGGTAAACAACAATAATAAGCTTCTTACCTCTGAAGGAAAATGTTGTCTTTCCATGAAATTTCTCTTTCCGCTGTCTCAAGGTAACGGTGTTACTTTAAGAGGGAAGGAGACGTCTGCTGTTTCGCTGAAAGAAAACTAATCTCAGCACTTAAAGCTAGTAAAGTGATTTTGTCTTCACATTTTATGGAGAAACGGTTGCAAAGTGAAAAGCAAAAAAACTTTCTTATTAATTTTGTCATCGGGGAATGAAAGTGGGACTGCCCAACATGGTAGACCCTAAGAACAACACCCAAAGGGGAAATCTTTTTAGTCTTTTTTTAATGGGCTGTTTTGTATAAATACTGTAAATGCTGGTGTCCTTTTGAGGGTATTTTAGCTATTTTGTTATTTTCTTTCCATGTGTTCCAGTGTAGTTACTTTTCAGAGAGCCTATTTATGCAGAAACATGTAATTTGGTCCTTGAGCTGCCTTTCTGGCACAATGACAGTCTTACTATGTTGCTGTTCAATCTCTGAAATGAAAACCA
Organism: Leptatherina wallacei; assembly: GCA_028567055.1. Taxonomy (NCBI): domain Eukaryota; kingdom Metazoa; phylum Chordata; class Actinopteri; order Atheriniformes; family Atherinidae; genus Leptatherina; species Leptatherina wallacei. The sequence continues at coordinate 8,349,905 of JAOXYM010000023.1, forward strand.
TCACTTGAAGTGGAAAAAGTACAATAGGCACAAGATTGAATAAGTACTTAAAGCTGAATTAAACTACCATATTTTCCATTCACAATAGGGCATGGTTATGTCATGTGTTTCTGATTTTTTATATACAACAAGAATATGAAAACAGAAATGTGAATAGCACGTTTTCCAGGATTGGTTTGAAGTGAACAAACAAGGTTGCATCTTGTTGCACGTCGCTCGGAAGTTGTCTTGACCAGAAACTGGGATGGAGATGCACGATAGGAAAATGGCTTAAGCGGTTCTTCTGGAACTTCTTCCATTTCTGGGAATATTTTTTATACTAAATCTTGGAAGCTACCAGTCAATCAATTTATTGTTAGCTTGATCAGAACAGAAACAGCTGAGGAGTCACATCCTTTTGATCTTGGCCAGGTCCCATGCTATGCACAGAACAGTTCCATTCCCCTTAATGTGCAACACATCCTCTCTCTTCAGGCAGAAAAATCTCCATAAATCAGCAGATAATGTTCCCATTCACTTTTTCTTAATCGCATCTTCAAAATAACAACATAAACCTAGCTCATGTGTCCAGACAAAACTGTTGAGGTGCGTTCTGTAACAAAAACACATGTTTAAAAGCTAAAAAAACAACATTATTCTAACATATACTTTTGGCTGTTTACTATTTCAGAGAGAGGTTTATGTGAAGTGAGGCTTCCTCTGTCCTTTTTCTGCTGCCCAGGCTGAATACAGCACAGCATCCTTTGGTGTTTTCAGTGGGCCTCTGGGCCCTGGGCCACCAGCTCTGCCTTGTTCTGCTCTGTTGGTTGCCCTGGCCGTGTTGTGAAATGTGATCAGACAGCTCTGTTAGTGCCCGAACTGGGTGCTGTTGGAAAGCAAATGGCCCAGTCTTTGGCTGTACCACCCATCAGTTGAACCCCAGGGATTGGCCAGAGTGAGGGGCATCTGATGCCTCATTGTAAGTCTTTCGGGAATGCCCCCATGATCCCTTGTCATTGTGGTATCACAGACTTGTTTACCTAGTTCATTTCTTGCTCTGACCAAAGGAAACTTTATTGTACCGAATATCTTGAACAAAAAAGTGGATCATGTGTTTCCCAGAGGAAATTACAATTACTCCTCTAGAAGAAACTTCTTCTTCTGACTAAACCAAACCCCTTTGTTCTATTTACTCTGAGAACATATATCAGCAACCAGGTCATAATGGTTCTGAAGAACTAGGGCTGTATGTCATTGGTGGTAAACAACCTGGGGGAAAATGAAGAACACATTTTTCTTTTTCTGTGTTAAACATTCCAGCTTTACTATCAAAAACAAAGGTGAATTCACCTGCAGGAAACAGAAAGAACAAAAGCAAAGAAAGAAACTGTTTATTCAACTTTAATGCTATATAATGTGCCAAATGTCACCGAAGAAGGGAGGATCAGATGATACTGTGGAGGTGGATCAACAACCATCGATGGAGGTGTTTTAATGTTTTTGGTTCTGACTGTGGACGTCCTTTGCAGTTCCCCTTGGTAAGCTTCAATTTCTTTAAAGCCTCTTTTCAAGTCAAATAATGCTGATCTGTTAGATTCTTGTTTGATAAATATCACTTGAAGTTGGTGACACATGTTACATTTCTTTATGGTAAAGATGCAACATCTCTAAAAGGTTCAGGACTATCAAGTGGACTTAAGATGATGGAGTTTATCTTACCAAATCACAAAATACAATCCAAGTTCTAACACAGTCTTTAACAGTTCTCGTAAGAGATGGGTATAGTAAATCTGACAATGACATTTAAAGGATTTATGTCTCAGTTTGTGTGCATTTGCTTGTGACTTGACTTTTTGCCATTTGTCATGCCTGATTCGTGCATGTCTAACGACGCCTTGCCGGGATTCATCCCGCTCTAACTTTCTTCCTGACGTCTCTTCAACCCAGTGTATTTTTATCTGCTTTGCGTGCAACGTTGTGGTCACGAAAAATGGATAAAAGCCAACTTGGTGACCAACTGTTTTGAGCAGGACAAATTAAAAGGTTGATGTTTGTGTAGCTCAGGCCAAATCTCCATTCTAGTCAATGGAGTGACATGAACTGATGCCTAAAAATAGTAGCACAGCTGACCAGAGGCAAAAATCTGCTGCTTGTTGTACATAGTGAGCCATGATTCAGATAGAGAAATGCCTTGACCTGTTTGGAAGTTACAGCTGCATCCACTCAAGTGAAGGTAAAACGGCTTCTTTTCCTGTCTGTATTTTGCTCTGTAGTTAACCTGTGGAGACCTAAAGATGACGCCCCCTGATTGGCTTAATTAACCTGTGCCTAAGTGGCATCCATTGTCCTCTTTCTCATATGACTTGCACAAAGCGACTGGAATAATTCTACCCTCAGCGAGCTTTCATAGCTGTGGCAGAAACCCACCTAGATTTTGTGTTTGCAGAACACTAGATGATAGTAAATTATACATAAATGTAAATTACATGAGGGATATTTCTGCTTAAATAGGATACTCTCAGTCTCTGCTTTAGCTTTGTACTTCTGCATATACCTGTGAAAGGTATGCAGAGGTACAAAGCTAAAAATCCGCATTAAATAGTCATTCTTATCTACAGAAGACAAAACCCCCAAGTTCCATAGCATGCATCATTTTTGTCCATGCTTTTTGTTATACTTGTATGTGTCCAAATATTACACATTTTCATATTTGTCTACTTATTTTGTGGTTTTTCACACCTCAAACAAAGAATAAGTGGCTGTTTGCACCGTTTTCTGGACAAACGGTCAATCAGAGCAAACTGGGCCTTTCTGAAAGAACTCTTCAATTAAATGTAGTTAAAAGTTTAAAGAATTGGGACAGCGTTTATTACCAAACAGTTATTTTCCTTTTTTTTTGTTTTTTTTCATTCTTTTGTCCCATAGCACTAAGAAATTTTCAGTGACTGCGGGACAAAGCCCTGTAGTCTTGAACAAGTCTGGGATATAAAGTAAGGCACTTTTGGTCAACAATTTTTACAGCTGAGTCCAAAAATGACAATGACAAGTTTATATCAGTTGATTTTAGTTCTTAAAAGAAAATGGAATCAATCAATTTAGGAATAAACCTTCCAGGCCTGCAGTTTCCTTTTTTTCCTTTTGCATGGTGGCAGGATGCAGTAAAACGTTTAATAATAAAAGAGTCAAAAAATAAGTGAACCAAAGGCCAAGGCTGCTGCAACAAGGCTTCTTCAGTGCACAAAAGACTTGTCTCATAGTTTAGTTTGTATAGGCCGTCATATTTAGTGTAGCACCAAAGATTTGGGGTTTAACTGGTGCACTTTCTGTCTTTTTTCCAACACAGTGATGGTCATTCCACAAGATTACTTAAATTCACCACAGCTTTAAGAAAGTTAAACGACAGTTAGATCCAAGTTGTATCCAACAGCATCAGAAGGGAGTTGGAAAGTGAGTTCATTTTGGTGTTTTTAAAGCTGTTGTTCAACTTTTCTTTTTCTAAAAGTATTCACTGGAAACATTCACTGGAAAATGTATTAAAAATGAGAATACACTTGATCATTGTAGCCCTAAATGCCACAGTTGTGTTCAGCTCATAGAGCAAATATCAGACCAGCTTTTCAAGTAAGAACACAAGAACAATTTCATGCCATCACCCTTCGTCACCCATGACCCACCTCCTTTTATCCCACTGAAATTAAGCCGTCTCATTCTTGTCGAGTCAGCTTGATGTTTGAGCCGCATTTTTCACAACATCAGCATGTGGCCCTGAAATACAGGGACCCAGGAGGACTCTATAGGTGTGTGTGTGTGTGTGTGTGTGAGTGAAAGAGAGAGAGACAGAGAAAGCGAGAGGCTGCAACGTTCATCTCCATTCTGTTAGGGGGTATTTTCTTTATGTGTGTCATCTCTTGAGTGCAACACCAGCTTGGCCCACTTCTGCCTGACCGCCTAGACTCTAGGCTCATCTGGGCCCTTCCCTCCCGTGTCTCTTGTTTTAATTTGCTATCTCCTTCCTTCTCCTCCCTGTGTGGGGTCCATTCCTCACGCTTTTTTACGATAGTGACAAAATAACAACCAAAACTTGGGAAGATCTACAAGGTCCCCAGGTGAATCGGAAAAGAATGTCACAGCCAGCACCTCTTTCAGACAGGACCACCCAGTAAAGTTCCACACCAGTGCCTCCACACACACACACACACACACACATCTAGGTCAGACAGTGAAAGAGAAATCTGTAACTGTCGTCCTCAAAGCTCTGTTTTCATGGAGTGCAGAGGCTCTGAGGCATGTTGTATTTGATATAGGGTCTCTACTGATGTACAACTAAAATACATTTACAAATACATCAGATGGTATATTATAGAACTTGTACTGGATCAGTGATAGAAGTCTAATTGAATGGCTTAGTTGATCTATAATCATATTTAAGTGGTTAATGCATGATGGCTGATTTAATCTAAGGTTACTAATATATTTGTGTTTTTGCTAGAATTCAAAGCCATCCTCTTGCTGCTTAAATTTTGGGGATCAAACACAGTTGAAAAGCATTTTTCTTTACTAAGTTGAACAAATATTGGAACATTTAGATCTTATAATTTCTCATAAGACGTGACATACCTGCTTCTAGTGTTTATGCTGAGCTGAATAACACATCTCCCACCTGTGGTTTCATGTTTATCCTACACACGAGAGCTGCATTGACCTTCTCATCCGTCCCTCCAGAAAGCAAATAAGTGTATTCCTCAAAATGTCAGCCTATTCCTGTAAGACAAAACTAGACACTTGTGTGCACAAGAGAGGTTTGGCTTTTTTTTTTGTCTTTAAAAAAACTTGGCATTATCATAATAAACATGTATATACTCGGTGAGTTTTCATTCTGACATTTGAGGCAAAAAACGGTATTATTGTAAGAGATTGCGAAACTTAGTGTGTGGCTGTGGCGTCGGCAGGCAGCTCACACACATCACTGGGTAACTAGGAGACGGTGTCAGAATGATGGAGATGGACACATCATAATCATCATCGTCCACATCCTTTGTGTGTGAGTGGGTATATGTATCGCTGCCATCCTTCCTCACTCCTGTGGCAAAAAAAAAAAAAAGTCACCCCAGGCTGTAGTGTGTTCATTATGCCATTATCTGCCTCAAGCCTCAGTCCATTTGCTGGGCAGGGAGTGTGACAGAGCCCTTTGGCAGGGTCACCCCCCACCCCCCCCCCGCCTGTTGAAGGTTGGTCAGCTGAGAGACGTGTGTGACAAACTCAGTGACGGATTGCTCACCTCACATTTACAGAATGTATTTGACACTAATCATGACTTAGCACAAGATGTATTGTAATTAGCCGTTACATGTGATTTGCACTGCTCCACATTGTTAATGCCTTTCACAGACGACGCACAGATCAAAAAGATGTATTCAGCGTTTGCTGCGAAGCAATAAAAGCAGTAAGTACACTTTATAAGTATAGCTCCCAAAGCAATCTAAATCATGTCTAATGAGGTATGTGTCTGTCATTTTAAGACGCGCACACACTTTCAGCTCCATGATGTTCAAACAGTCCTTCATACCTCGGTGCAGGAGGGGTTAATCCATCAGAGGCGAGTGTTCTTGTGTAGCAGAACTATATTCCCTAGGCCTTTCCCACTCATCCATCGCCTGAAGAGGACGGCCAGCTTATTTTTTCTGCATATTAAAAATTGCCGGGAGAGGTGGAAGGCAGGGCCTCGGGAGGATTCAGATAGCAAGGGGAAAAGATGAGTGGTAAGACAGAGACTGTAGGGGGGGATCATGGGTGTGGTTTTCCTTTACTTTTTTTTTTCCCTCAAATAAATGATTAACTAAATAGATCCCCCATTCCTGTCCAGTTTGAAAGACAGGCCAGCTTTGATCTCCAGGGCTCTTTGAAATGATCTGAGGAGTGAATGAAACAGAAGAGATGTAAGGGAGGGGTGAGGGTAATTTGGCGAGATGGGGACAGGAAACGCCTCGCTTCTCTGCCTGTGAAGGGGAGACATCCCAGGTATACAGGCAGAGGAGACCGAGCAGAAGCGTATTGAGAAGTTTCTAGATTTAAGGCTTTTGGTGTTCTAACTGAAGGACTAGGGGTCGCTGTGTGGCAGTTGTTGTGTAAATTGAGCTGGTTGAAGACTTTGCTGCAGATATGCCAGGGGATAGATTGGTTTCTCCATATCCCCAGAGATCAATGAGGCAGCAGATGTCCCTTCCCCACTAAAAAGCAAATTGGCCTACCCTTTCCCTTTGCATGAGGGTAGAATACTGCTGGATGTAAATCCCATATCTTATTGGCTCTGCCATGCTTGGCGGCCTTTGTAAACACTGTGAGGTTGACTGAGGCGAGAAGTCACACTCTGACTTTCTCCTTTAGCTTTCTTTAACAGTTGCTGTCAGCTGCTTGTTGCAGTGATATTTAACAATTTACTTATTATTTATTCTGTTTTGTCATTTTTCAACTTTTTAATGGACTCAAAGATGCTTTGATGTGTGTCTGTGTGTGTGTGTGTGTATATATATATATATATATATAAATTATATATATAAATTATATATATAAGTCTGAGTATGTTTATTTAATTAGAATATATTGGTTACTTGGAT
>JAOXYM010000023.1:8366381-8377357 GCA_028567055.1 Leptatherina wallacei
CTGGCGACCTGTCCAGGGTGTACCCTGCCTCTCGCCTGATACTTGCTGGGATAGGCTCCAGCCCACCCGCGACCCTGGATTGGATTAAGCGGTACAGAAAATGGATGGATGGGTTAGGAATGGTTCTGATTGGTTGGGGGGCAAAAGTGACGTGTGATGTCTACCGGCAGTAAAAAAAAGGCCACTTCCCGCTTTGTTTCTTTTTGACCAAAACATTGAAAAACGACACAATATAATCCATTTTCACATGATTTGGATTCTACTTTTAAAGCAGCAGCTGGTCGCTAGCATACTACTTAACTTTCACGCGAATAGACTCTGTTTGAGTCAGCACTGTATATGGTCGTCATGGCGACTGGACAAGGGAACGAACATGCGCAGAATGGCTGGAAGTAAATTAAAGTGGAATGAAGGTATAGATGATTGAGGATGATAGAGGAATTTATTAAATCGGAATTGAAAGTGGAATAAACCAGCCACTTACTGCGCAATTAAGTTTAACATTAATAATTAACATTTTCATTCGGAATTGAGTGTTTATATGGTCATTTTTCATCTCTTTAAAGTTGAATTAACTTAAATTCAGAATTAAAGAGGAATTAAAACTCTCATGTAAACGTAGCCAATATGAAAGACTAAACCTTCAGAGGTCAATGAATAACCGACACAGACTCACTTCAACTTCATCATCAGTTGTAAGAATGAAGTAGTTAAAGACCTCTATCCTGAGCAAAGTGAAAAGGGAACTACGGTGCGTTAATTCAGCAAATTAACTGTCCATCAGCATTTGAGGATATTGATTAATACCTTATTAGGAAGAATGCATGCGATTAAATTGTATGCCAGTGTGACTAGTTGAGGTCATCTAATGCATTTAAACGGCCAGATGTGATTTCCTCAGCGTTGCATTCTGACTGTTGGAAACAGCAGGTTACAGTTTTACCATGTGTAGGTGCCTCCAGCAATTCTGAGGTGAGAATATGTAAAAAGAAAACAAAACAAAGAAAAACTTTCAATGAAAGAAGACGCAACACTATCATTGTGGCCTGCCTGACTCAGTGGCTCCCTGTTTTTTTTTTGTTTTTTTTGTCTATTAAAGCTATTTAAACAGTTTATTTGCTATTATGTATTTATTGTCAGATGTTGAAACAAATTCTACGTATGGTCATTGCCCACAAATACGCTGTAAGAAGGCATTTCCAAGACGACATGTTGTCTATGGAATAGCAATTTTGCCAAACAGCATTGACCTTTTAACTAAGTGATGATAATAAAAATTTAGGGTCCATTCACAGCAGCCCTTCTGATTTGAAGTTTGTTTGCTGGTAAAGTCTGCTTCATTTGGGAAAGTGTGAATGCACTAATAAACTCTGATGTGGATCAAAGAAGTGAACTCTGGTCCGCTTAGAAGCGTAGGTCTCGTTCTGCCTGAATGAAATCAAATACAGAAAGTGGACTACAACACTAAGGGTATTGTATGGAAACACAACCAAAACGTACCAGCATGCGGGACAACTGACAACTCCCTGAATTATTGCTGCTTATCAGAGCACAGAAGTTTGAGCAGTCTTTACGTTTTAAAACCGTTAAAAAGCAACATTTTCAATCGCTACTTCCATGTTGATTTCCAGTAGTCGAAATGTTAAAGAAGAACAGAACACAATCATCAAACTGTTTATCTCACAATAGTTAACTTATATTAAATGGATGACTTTGGACCTCATGACTTGAATTGCAAAGATTGGTGCCACAGCATCTTTGAGGGAGCAAGAAAATAAGAGCAGATCTCTCATGCTTACTGCATGATTGCCCGATCTCAGTGAATTGAGCTGAGTACATTTTTTTATTTTTTATTTTATGATTGATTTTAAAAAGCTGGATGAAACTTGCATTAAAGTCGATTTTCCATGACTATTTCTGCATTGATGTCATTCATTCTTTCACTTTCTGGTTCCAGCATGTGAAAAGGAGGAACTTAATAAGATGGAGAGCTGGATTTGTTGGATTTGCTCCAAACAGGCACTAATACCACTAATCTATATCTAACAGTGACAAAAAAGGAAGATCTGGAAAGAGACAAATAATGTTAATCACTATTATTTGTAGAACAGTCATCAGCAGAATTGGCAATATTATAACAGTTTTGACTGAGTCGATATTTGGGATCCAACGAACTCGTGGCATCCAATGGGTTTGGAAAAGTTTAACTTCTCCAACAGTTCTAATAATACAAATCTTGGTCAAACAGCCATTGATTCTCCATATGGTTGATGTAGTGCTGCAGGATATACACTTTACGCAGCATTTATGGAAAACTCTTCTCCACTTTTTGCTTGTTCATCTGCTTCACCACAGAAATCATGTGTGAGAAGGCTGAAATGTTGAGTCTGGCTGTGTTGTAAAACACTCAGAAGAGGAAAAACACTTGTTACCAGATGTTCCCCATCATGGTGTCATTTGCTATGCTAATAGAAAGAGAGGGGAAAAAAGAGCTGTTTTCTTATGTTTTGGGATGTTTCATATATGCAGAAGTCTTGCATATAGCCTAGTCTTCCTTGCGATGGTAAAGTGTCACTTTCCATTTCATCTGACTTGGACTGGCCTGTTGAGAACGTGCAAGGCTGCATTAGATCTCTTGCAGCAGACAGGTAACAAATCTTCTACATGGTTAATAGGGTTTAAGTGGAATGACCTGAAATTCTGCTCACAACTTTACACCCTAGCATAACCTTCCCACCTCTGTCTGCTGCTCTTGCTTTTCAGACCAGCTCTGATTAGGGACTTGGTGGTCCTTATGGTCATATTTTAATACAAGCCTGTGCACTTTAAGGGCCCCCATCAGCCTTGCACTTGCCACATCTCTCTGTGCTGTTGGGGCTAGCCATCCTCCAGAGAGCTGTTCTACATACGGCATACAAGGAGCACAGCTTTGCGTAAAAGCCTGCTGAGACCCCACACCATTTATCTCTCAGCTGCAAGGTTGGGCCAGTACTAATTGACTGAGCTGTGTGTGTATGTGTGGACGCAACATATGTGTGTTTCAACCCCGGTCCCTTGAAGCATGGCGTATTAGTAGAGCCTGAGATGATAGGATGTGGTAAAGAGAGGGAGGGAGGCCAGGCTCGTGTTGCAGGTCCGTCGGAGGAGAACTGTCCTGTACAGTTATCGGCTCCGGCTCTTTAAAAACGCAAGCCCGTACAACTGCTCTGTGAGCAGACAAACCGCACAAATGTTTCTGCTTATTAAAGAAAAAGAAGTATTCACTGAAGTGCAGGTTATTATATAATTGAACTTTTATATTAGATTTACTGAAACTCAACAAAAAAAAGTACAGAAATGTGACCTATTGTGTAAGATGACCCTAATTTCTCAAGTTGTATAGAAACCAGATTTATTAAATGCCGTAACGAGTTTGTCTGTGCCAAGTGGTGGATGTTTACAATCGACACTTTGGTGATTTTTTAACAAATTATTCCAGTATGACCAACCAGCATTTGTTTAAAACTCCTCTGTGTTTCTGGTCACACGTTTTTTTGCTTGCGGGCTTCATTTTAGTGACGTTGTCACGCTCCCATATGCCAACAATTAACTCGTTGCGATTATTTCCAATAGAATTGATTGCCAGAACGTTAAAAATAAGTCAAACTGGAATTATCCGTAAGTGTTCCTGGCTGCGTGATCCACATCTTGTGTGTTGCAGCGCAGCGCCCGTGCTCTTTCTCTATGTTCCTCTCCCCACTCTGTTCTGGACTTTATCAACATGTTGTTTGACTTGGCCTCCTCCCAATGTAAGCTGAAGTACAGCACGGAGTTGGCCGTCTCACCGCCCGCAGGGAGAGGGTTGAGTGATGTGTGTGTCTGTGTGTGTTTGTGGGCACATTTTGGATGTTAGGTTTTTTTTTTTTTTTTGGGGGGGGGGGGGTTGGTGGAAGCACCTCATTCTTCTTGGACCTGGAAGGACCAGGAAGCTCTGAATCATGCTGGCTCTTCCTGGAAGGGACCCAAACGGAGCCAGGCCGAGCCGGCTGGACTCAGGCAGGCTGGCTGAGCCGCAGCCTGGCCTCTCGCTGACATCAAGCTGGTGGCAAGTACACTTCTTACCTCACCCTCACAAGGCAGGCCACGCCTTCCCTCTGCTCACCAGGTTGGCACACTGCAGGCGGTTTCCTGTACTGGGAAGTGTTTTCAGCTTTGGCAGTGGCGTATACTGATAACCTCAGCCTTTGGAACTTGAGAAACAAAAAATTATTGATCGGATGTAAATAGCACGAGGTGGGCTACTGCGCAGTCAAATGCTGCCTCGTTCGTACATGAGATCTTCATTACTGATAGCAACGGTGCAGCAATCTTGCAGTTTGAAGGCATAATGTTGAGCATGCTTTCCAGGCTAAATATAATCGTGTCAAGCTGTCACCTGCCTACACTGTCACAGGCCATGTTTAGTAGAGGAAAATCGTACTCTTGTCTGCCTGAGGTGCTGAGGATCTAGGCATGTAAGCTGATATTAATAGTAGAGCCGGGTTGGTGCTGCAGGGTGTCCAAACCTTCCTGTTTTCTCTTTCTTTGTTTTGGCCCACTGCTGATAGATTTACCTCTGGAGGAACTCCAGCATCGTAGAGGGGAAAAGGGACTCTATTGTTCAAACGGGGCTCTAGTGGAAAGAAAGCAAAGGGATTTTTGAAGAAAATGACAAGGGAGTAATAATAATGTTTGGCAATATTAATGCTATAAACATGGATGTAAGTGAGACTTCTGTTTGTTATTTTTTTAAGGAAATTTAGAGAGTACCTCTTTGGGTGAAAGTGTAAAAAAATTGAGCTTTTCATGAGGAGGCCCCCACGTTTGAGTCTCTGAAGAGGCTTGCTGAGCTCCAGCGTTTGATAGAAATCAGCAGTAAGAGCGATGGAGATAGCTCGCCGTATCCCCGCTGCACACTGTCAGATAACTTTAACAGTCGACTCTTCTCACAATTTTCCTTTCAAGCTCCAGTGGGAAATTATATCAGAAGAGGGAACTGCAGCAGTTATCCTACTCTGTCTTAAAGCAAGTGTTTCGTGTTTCCACAGCTCTGGCAAGGATTTCCACAGAAGTGAAATTGAGACATTACATCCAAATATAAAGAGGTTGTAGCACCAGCTGGGAAAGAAAGATGAATGCAGACTCCGGGGCTGCTGTGTGTTTGACAACTCATTGAAAGATTGGATCTAAAGCTAGCGTGATGGTGATATATTTTGGCAACTTCCTAAAAAGAAAAGGCAGTTACTGTAGATAATCTAAATCTTTCTGACTCCCCATTCAGTAGAGATAGAATAAACTCTGACGGCATGTGTTTGAACTCAAAAAAACCCATTCATCATTTGGAATAAATCAGGGCACTATTTTTCTATGTAAGATGCAACACTTTACTGTGATTTCTAGATATAAACGTGTTTAAAAGGAGGAGGAAAAAAAAGGATTTTCAGTTTGGTTTTTTTTGCCTCTTGAGGTTAGATTGGCTGTTAAAGACTTTGGTACAGTAAAAGCATTTGTGGTTTTATGACAAAATTTATGAAAATACAAAACCGTTTCCCCATCTAATCCTACATCACTTTAATCTTTGGAGATTTGCGCTGCGAGTCGAATTACGATGTTATATTAACAACCGCAGCAGCTTTCGGAAGATTTTTCATCATAATTGCTTGGCAAATATTGAGATGAACTCAATTAGACTGTATTCATAGTACAAATGTGTGCCAAGCCTCAATAGTCTTCTGCAGAATAGCAAATTTTCGAAAGTTTATTGGGATGTTCAGCTGATTTTATTAATAATCTTGCAGTTGTTGAAAGCATCTCCGCCACCACATAACCACCAACAAGCTTTATAATGACCTTTTTAAATGGTGATCTTAGTTCAGTTTGAAGGCTAGCTGTTGTTGCTTTAGGGCTGTGGCATTGCCATCTCCAGTGTTGTGGAGTTGTGCATAATATGTAGGAACATCCATCATTTCCCTTTCTTCCATTTATGTGAGGTCAGGCTGTGGAGGCATCCCCGACATCCCTCTCCCTGGTGACACTGTCCTGCTTTTCCTGGGGGATTTTGAGGCGTTCCCATGGCCAGCCAGGATATATAATCCCTTCAATGTCTTTCAAATTTGCCCCCTGGGCCCTGCTTTATGATCGGTTATAATCACAATATACAGTAGATGGCAATTTTGAATCATTGACTCCTGAATTTGCAGTTTCTCTCTTACTGGGCAGACATGCTCTTGCAACAACGTAGCCTCAGTGGAGCAAAGTTTTTATCGTTCTTGGATGTAAAAATATTAGATGCTTCAACCTTTTTTTTTGACAAATATTACTATTCAAGGTATATCAAAAAACAAATCCAAAGAATTGTAATGATAAAATGTTGCATGTGCTGTTGTTATTCTGACAGTTTACCTTGTGTGTGGTTTTTGTGGCTAAAAATGCTGTGCAAAGCAACAGCCGTTAATGACTACTATTTGAAACTGAAATTGTTTGTCCTACTTTTCTGGTTTCTGAATCTTTGCCTCGCTAAACAGAGCTGAACACAAAACAAAATGAGGTTCCTTTTTTATTAACTAAAGGTAAAAATCGTCATTTTTGAGTTGAGATCTTTTGCCTTCAGCTTTCAAGTTGGTTTGGTTGCCAGTGTGTGTATACGGTGGGATCAGCTTTAAATGTCTTATCCACGCTAGAAAGCGCCCTCTTAATATCTCTTGGAATTGATGGTTTTTCTTTTTCTTCCCGGAGGATGTCAGAAAAGCCAGGTGAGAAATGCAGCCGAGCTTTGTTCTGCTTTTGATGTGGATTGAAAACATGTTAAGTAAGGATTCTCTGGATTTATCCATCGCTCAAGTGTTTCATTGGGAAAATCCTCAATGAATGAATCCCCACAGTATTAGGAAATAACTGACATGTGTGGAAATTCCTTTCTGTTGGATGTATAAATGTCAGACACAGCCTTGTGAAGCATCAGAACAAAATAAAAACGTCCCTTTCAGCTGTGAGCCGGGGGCTTCGCTAGCCCTACTTCACATCCTTAGAAAGTCGAGTCTTGCTGGAGCAGACCCCAAGGCTTAATGTCAGCAAATTAATTATGGATTCACCCAATTAGTTCACAAACTACACTGTGTTCTACGGAAAATGATTATTCCCCCAAATGATGTCTCTTCTTCTCAGTCTTTGCCCCAGTGAGCATTGCACCTCTCTCTGAGCTATGTGTGTGGTCGTCGGCTTGTGTGAAGCGACACACAGCAGGCAGGTAGCCTGACCTTTTTAATTATTCAATGTCCCAAACCCATCCACAGTTGCTCTCTAAGAGTCCAAGCTTCCAGTTTGGCTTTTTAACACCTGTCTAAGCACGTTTCCATCTGTCTTAAAGGAAAAGAGATGGCTTTTATGTTTAATTTCTAAGGCTTTTTTTTCCTGATCACACAACGCACGAAGAGTGTTTGTAGCTGCAAAGAGTTGATCAATGCATGGGATCAAGATCCTCCACCCCAGCTCAAAATATGTCAGACAAAGCAATGAGTCAGTGTTACCCACTGAAAGTTAGTCAGAGGCAATGCCCACATCTATTTGCGAAACCAAATTATTTTCTTATTTCGACAAAGTCAATTAACCACAGAGACAATTCTCCGGAAGATGGATTGTGACAGCGGTGGTGTCATTAAATTTCATTGCATTACAAGAAGATGTTATCACAAATTAATTCACATTCTCATGGTTAAAGTCATAATCTTAGGTGGAGAAAGAAACAAGGCAGCATTCAGTGATTATTTTTCAATTGAATTAAGATTTAAATTCCATTCCTCGTGATTCTTTAATGACTGGTTTATTCAGTAGAAGGTCAAAAAGAAACAGCAGTAACAAGCTCACAAATTTGAATCTTTTTTTAATCAGTTTTATTTCAAATTCATTTTTATTAAATTTTAATTTAACATGGATTTTTACAATTTCCCTCTGGGGAAAAAAAAGTTTTTTTTATTTCATTTTAGTCTGAAAAAGGATTTGAAACCTAATGAAGCAAAATCTGAAGAATGAGTCGGATCATAGCTAATATTTGTATTTATTGAACAATCAATCATTGAGCAATCTTTTTGGAAGCATCCTCCATACCACTTGAGCTACAGTCACGCTGCAAAAGAATCTGCCTTTTATGCCCACATGTGACCCATATCTTGTAAACGGCACAAACCAGATTTTTTTTTTTTCCCCAAATCCAACCCAGGTCACTTTCATACGAGGTATTGAATAGGAGTTCAGTTCTTTGCCAGAAGAGTGAATGTAAACAACGAACAAAACATAGTCTATTACAGTTTGTTTTTTTTAGCTCTGATTGCACAACAACTTCAAAATTGATCTCCACATGCTAACATGTGTAGCATCCATATTCACCTCAGCATTCTGCATGTGATGTGACATCCCCTTCTTCTTATTCTGGCCCTAGACTGCTGGAGTCCGATGGAATAACTAAAACATGAAAAACATGAAAAGACATCATAGATATAAATCAGATAAAACAAAAAGAAGCAAACTAAGAGAAAAAGTGAAAAGACAAACAATAAAATCAGTAAAAAAACAATGTCCCGATGATGGATGGAACATTTTTGTGTCATAAATAACAAGCAGTCCAGAAAAAATAAAGTCATCATGAACATCAAATTGCAAGCTATACATTAAACTGAATGGGACTCCAGAACAGGAAAAAGTTCTTGAGATGAGAGAGATGGTGGAACTGGGATGATACTAGTGATGCTTTTGTCTGTGAGACCTATTAAAAGTTAATGGGTATTCTGTGTAATGTTTGGTAAAGGCTGTAATGGTTGATGTTGACTTCAAAGGGTTGCTTGAAACTTCATAACATCATTTTATGCATAAGATGTTCATTTTCTTTCTTATAGTAAGTCAAATGAGGACGTCTGGGGTGTTTTTGTAAGACTATGCAATATATCAAAAACGTATTATCCCAATATCAATATCACAGGCATTTTGACTTGAAACAGGACAAACGGGTGTATTAATGAGGGCTGCACGAGTTGATCAAGATTAAGCTGAAGTATTTGTTTACAGCAAGTCGCATCATTATCACAGTATTCATTATTGATTTCACATTGTCACATGCTTTACTAATATTGTGCAGTCCTGGAATTTGTAGTGTGTAAATTAGCCGACCTTTTGCTAGCTCTATCATTATTGATTAGAGTTAAATGGACACTCTGATCCTTTGTAACTCCCAGTAAGAAGACGAGGCTTGCAACTGAGCTTTGACAAACCTTTTAGGGCTCTCCTGGTGCACTTTTTTTGTTCCAGATTTTAGAAATGCCATTCCCATCAATCTATACTTCATAACCCATGTTTTAGATATTTTCCAAAGTGTACATAAAGTGGTCTGAACACATTCTGCTGTTGTTTTTTTTTCGCTGATTAATCTTGTTCTAAGTAATTTCAGCAGTAATGTTGCTCCCACATTTGTGTGTACGTGTCTCCATTTTGCTGTGTTCAGACCCCCACTTACTGACTGCCCTTCCCCCTCTTTGTGCTCCATGCTCGGACAGTGATCCCTGTGTGTGTCGCTGATGTTGGGCAGAGTTTGTGGAGTGTGATTGTGCTCGAAGCCGAGCCATCCTTGGGAAATGGAGCTGACCGTCACAGATATGGATTCCTACGTTTATTGTCTTGGCCTCGCAAATGTTTCTCTTTGCAGTGAGCTGTGGCCACGCGGGCAGGGATTTTTATCGATCATCTGACTTGTAATGCCTCTTAAAATATTAAGATTCATGTGCGTGACCTTTGTGTGTGGATTGAATGTGTGAAATCCCTGCTTAAACACCCTTCTCAAGCCCTGCCGGCTGCACTTTGAGCTCTGTAGAAGTTCTTCTTTTCCACTTTGATGAAACTGCCCTGCATCATCTGATCTGCTGTATGAAGGAACTGGCATTATTTTAGGTTTTAGGGTGGAAAAATATGGAGGGAGTTTTTTTTTTTTTTTACTTTTCTGTTGCTAAGGGAGGATAGGAGCTTAACAGAAAAATAAGAATCTGTGCGGGTGGGCACTTTCTTTCTCCACCCTCTCTCACCCACTCTTGCTCTTTATGTTAGACTAACACACACACACATAAGTGGAGAGCTCTGGAAGAGGGCCCGGTGATTGATGACTCTGTGAGAGACCTCAGAGGGAGCAGCACTACAGAGATGGACAGATGAAAAGGGAGGAGGAGGGACTAAAAGACGACTGAAATGAATAGAGTAACAGGGTGAGGCTGTTCAGCGGCAGTTAACGTGCTGGAGCCAGCGCGCTGCATTGTTGTAAAGACACCCTGGAAGTAACCTTATGTGTTGCTTCCTCTTGTCAAAATCACTCATCTTTCAGTGTTGGAGAGACCGTATTTCTGTCCTGGATGAGCAATCCGCCGTCCGTCAAGAACCACCGACAGATCAGGTGAATTACATTTATCGTTTTGTCACAGTACAGTGTTTTTTCTGGCAAAGCTCACATGGATGTAACTTTGACATGCACCACCCACCTAAACAATGTTTGCATACCAAATGCACAACCCCATGGTAACCATACTTACTGATGGCAGCAGCCTCCCCCTGCAGGACAATGCAGCCTGCAGCAAAACAAGAACAGCTCAGGAAGTGCTGGAGGCGCTCGAGAGAGTCCAAATGATGAACTGGCATCCAAAACTCCTCAGATATAAGCCTGATGGAGCATCTGTTGGATGTTCCCAAAAAATTTTTTTTTAATGAAAACTGTAAGAGCCACAGGATTCGCCGCCATTACTAGGGTGTGATAATATGAGAAAAAGTCCTTTCTGTGTCCATGTCCTGATGGATTGAAGCTGATTTTGCAGCATAGGCATGTTGCTTTAGGCCCAATCTCAGTTCTCCCCTTTAGCCCTTCCCCTCCGTTTTGCGCGTTCATGAGAGACCAAGGGGTGTCTCGATTCTCTTTTGGGGCGAGGGGAAGG
>JAOXYM010000023.1:8377457-8396586 GCA_028567055.1 Leptatherina wallacei
TGTCTCAATTCATAGGGCTGAAAACATTGCCCTTTGCCTCCACACTTTGTTTAAAGATGAAGGGGTAGGGCTAAGGGCTGAGGGGAAGGGCTAAGGGGGAGAATTGAGATTAATAACAGGATCATTTTGCTCGGGGAAACAGAAATGTTGATGACAACACACTCCTGATCCACAAAGAAATAGTTCTGTATGTGCTGAGGTGTCCAGATTATTTCCAGTTTTAACACCTTTTATGTCAGCTTTAAGCTCAGTAGGACAGGACAGTTCAGACTAACTTCACTGTAGACTGAAGCACAGGCCCCCTCTCATCCACACCTCCTTGATTTTTTAACAACACCAAAAGAAACATTTAAAAAAAAAATTTAAATGTAAATAATTAGTTCTGCCTACAAAAGACTGATGAAGTCTTTAAGTAATGACTTTGTCTTGATGTTCTCTGACAAAAAGAGATGCTTTTTGTAATCTCAGCACTTTTCTGAGAGGAATGACGCCTCAGGCTCCGGGTTCTGGACAAGCGAGATGCAGGGGTACGAGTTTCCCCCCGAGCGAGAGCGTTTCATCCCTGTCGTGTTCCAGTAATTTTATTGTAATTCACTTAGATGCTGATCCTCTCTCTTCATGTACTGCCAGTGAAGAAATGCATACTCCTCTGTTTTCTCTCCCAACAAAGATGCAATTGTACAAATAATTGCTTGCGTGTCTGACAGCGATGCTGAACTGAAGGCTTTGTCGGGTAACATTTCCAGACAAATAGAAATTTCTAAGTTATCTGAAACCGGGAAGTACGACTAGAACTGAGTGTCCACGTTGGAGTTTAGGGGTGAAGAAGGTAAACAAAACTGATGGAGTTTGCCAGCTGTTGCTATAGAAATAGAAATATGATGGTCTGAGTGTGGTATGTGTGCAGAAGTGTGTGTAAGGTGCTCCCCTCTGAGTAGATTTTAACTACCCTCTGTTGGCCCGACCGTGTCATTACACAGCAGTCAGTCTTCGTCTGAAGAGCTTCATTTTGTCAGATGATAAATTTCCCTTCTCAAGTCGCACCGGCTTCTCTCACATTAGCTCTTATCACACTAATAAGTATTCTAGTGCTGTCTTTGTTTTGAATGTTTGAGTGGTTTTCTGGTTAAAAATGAAGAAAAAGATGCCTTAAATGTCACTGCCATCAGCAAAGGAGATGATGAGTGATGAGTGAGACAGAGCCTCAGATGGATTTGTCAGAGAAGGGAAAAACACACTTCAAACAGGAGAAGAGTGGAGCTTTTAGAGCACAAAAGTTTTGTCACTTTTTTAGAGCAAATGGAGCACTTTGTCGCCAAGAGTGTCTGAGTGCACGTGTGTTAGAATGTGTGCGATTCAGCGATTTCCTCTATATCTCTCGCCTGAAGCTCTTTGTGAGGCAAGAAGCAGGGAGACTTTGTTGTCAAGGGTTTTCTTTAATGCCTTCCAAGTCAGAGATTTTGTTGTGCTTTTACAGTATACGTGTGTGTTGAAGCAAGTCTTTTTGTGTGTGTTTTGCGGCTTTCTTGTAGGTGTATGTGCCGAGGCGGTATGCCCCGGGGAACAGCGCTGACAGTGCACTAGGAGTGAACCTTGTCAGTGTTTGTGGCTGAGGAGGAGCAGTTCCCCACCGAGTCGTGCCGTCCTGCACCGTGCTGTGTTTTGACGCCATGTCCCTGACTGACAAACACAAAGTGAAGAGGCAGCGGCTGGATCGGATCTGCGAAGGTAAAAGTTACGTCTGTTTTGTTTTTCTTACACGACTCTTCACACACTCTTCTGGATGACTTTTTTTCCCAGCATTTTGCTAACACACTGTCTGGCTGTAAGTGCTGTTTCCAGCATGTACGGATCATATGTTTTTATCAATCACAATTTCTATTTCATGGTTGATTATATGGGAACTGGGTGTGATATTGATTCTTGGTGTTTGGAGCTTGAGCTTCTCCAATCAAGCATTCTCTTCCCCGGTATCACAAAGATTATGAACGTATCCGTGGATATATTCTTGTAAATAAACAGATTTTGATATTTTGCTTCAAAATAAATGTAAATGTTTTGCAGGTCAGTGACATGTAAATAAGTCAAACATAGCTAAATGGCTTTTTTTTTAAGGACAAGTAATGGCGGTTGGTCAAGTCTTGCCAGACATCGGTGTGAATTGACTGGTTAGAGGCAGGAATTGCAGCTTATTTTTCATGTTTTAGAATTATAGAAAAGAAAAACTGAAAAGAAAAAGGCCCGAGGCTAAAGCTTGGACAAGTGTTGCAGCTTGTAAATCTTTCTTGCATCCAGCTGAGAGTCTTTCAATTCTCGTTTAGAGGATTTTTTTTTTTCTTGTTGCCTTCTACAAAAGGCACTGCTCTTTTGGCATCCTCAGAATTTTGATGATGTTTAGGGGGGGTTGGGTTGTGACAGTCATGATAAAACTTTCAGCTAGTGCCTCTTAATAGAGGCTCATTCTGGATATTGATTTCAGTGTAGGATCCTCTTTTCATCTTTAGTCTTTTTTTTTATAAACATTGTGAAGTCTGCTATCAGAATTTACCGGCATTTAACTGAATATCTATGTTTTTCTTCCACCTGTGAATGGCTCTTTGCAAGCCAAGGCCGAAGCTTGTGTTGCAGACATGTACTGCATCCTTTCTTTACTTCAAACATGTCTTCGCTCTAAGTGGCCAAAAAAACACATTCACCTGTAAGTTTGGTGTTGTGGTTGCGTGACATTAAGAAGAAGCTTCCAACAATGTCTTAGTGTATTTGTGCAAGTGTAGTTGCGGTTTTCAGAGTCTAAGGTAGTTTGTTAGTGGAATCTTTTCCTCTGATTTCTTCTCCATCATATATTCTTTTCCCATCTTCATTTCTCACGGAAATTGCTTCAGACCTATACATCCCATTTCCAACCATCCTTGATGTAAAACATCCCCAACACCTATCGGTGATCAATGCTAATTGATTGCTATAATTTTCTCCTGGCACACACTGCCTGTCAGGTACTGCACAAGTCATCAGTGTATGAATGTTGACTCCAGCAGCAAACAAGTCACCTGATGGATGTAAATGAGATCACTGCTTTTATTTGTGGCCTTCTGTTTGAGCCGTGGTCTGTTTGTGTCAGAGTATATACGGTTTTGGAGGACCTCTAAACATCTGATCTCGGGTGAGATTACTGCAGCGGTCTGAGTGCTTTCCATCCCGGTACGTCTGTTAAGAAGACGGTTTGTGTTTTTATCATGAATGGCAGCGATGATCATGCTTTGGATTGAAGATTAGACAGTGACTGTGTTTTACTTGGGGCCAGAACATAGAATAGCCCCCCCCAGCCCCCCTGCTGTGTACAAAGTCAACCCAGGCAGCAACGAGGATGCTTCTCTGTGTGGGTGTTTTAAACTGTATTTGAAGCCTTGTGAATGCACATTTTAAAACCCACTTGTTTGAGACTCCCCTACATGTGTGTATGTGCATGTGTGTTTGTGTGTCTGTCAGACTGTATCCTGAGGTAAAATCATCTTGTCTCTGCTGTCTGGGTCCCCAAGAGGCTTGTTAAGCTGCTGGGCCCTCCTGGAGCCAGTGCATGGAGAAGCAGACATGACTGCAGTGCTGGAAAATGAAGCTAGACGCACCATTACCCCCCCAGTGCCAGCATATTTGCTTTGCTGCATGATGTAAACACCTCAGTGTTGTGCACTTGAAATGAAGGGCATATGCCACACTTCCTTTAACAGGCTCTTAGTTAAGTTCAAGGAAAAACTGGTCCTCAGTGGTATAAGTGAAGACATCAGGAAAATACATTAATGTCAATAAAGAAGCATCAACTTTGAAAAAGTCTGAATCTGCTTTGTGTTTATACACTCTTGAATTCCCAGGAATGTGAAATATGTCTAACATCAGAATATGGCATGAAAATACTAAATCTTACATCAGATCATTCAGTAAATATCTAATAATATAATACCCTGCTACAACAATAATTTCCCTCTAAGAGGGATAAATAAAATATATTTCATTTCATATATTAGCTTTTTTAAAAATCTACTTCCTGCTGATGCCATTTGGCAAATTAATGGAGAGGATCAGATGTTATTTTGAGATAATTGAATGATCAGCAACAGCTGGAGATTTAATGGCCTTGTTTTGATGTTGAATAATTGTTTGGCATGAACATGGTAAGCTAAATAAATAACTGAATCACATCTGAGGTCACATCCTTTCATAACGAAGACTCATTTCTTTACACGCAAAAAAATCAAAACAAGATGAAAACGATGACTATTGGCCACTAGAAGAAGAAAAAAAGCATTTCTGTAACTTTTACACACAGCGAGGTAAATATAAATCAGCCCCCAACAGCTGGTTTGCTTAGATTGAAGCAGAGGAAGCTGCTCTGGCTCTGCCCAGATCAAATTGCACAACCTCCAGAGTGTGTGGCTATTTATTGGCCTGGACTAGTTGCCAGGCAACCAGCGAAGACTCCTAAAGATACAGGTCCCATCCAAGAAATAATGTGCTACACAACAACCTGGAAAATTGTAATTTTCACACAAGGTACCTCACCCGTGGTCTTAGATTAGATTCTACGAAGGCCAAGATGGTCGTTGTCTTCCCTAATGCTGGCAGCAGCTTCACTCTAAACAATAATATGATAGTCAGCTCAATCATCTCAATTACTGATCAACATTTTTTCTGAATCATTCATTTCAGCTGACAAATCACTAAGTAATTAGGACTGCAGAAATTTGTCAAACAGCACAAACAACATTACATAATGGTGATTGGAGTCTGCTGAAAGCCAATGAGCAGTGTTATTAAATAATCATCTGGCCTTAAAAAGTGAACCATAAAAGCAGCTACATTACATAGCACAGGTGGCCCATTTATCGGTGGGAATCCTTCTTGATTAGAGCTGCAGTCAACACGCACCTGCTGGACTTTTATGAATCAGACACCTGAGGTAGTTAGTCATTCCTGAGGGAACAACTGTCTGCTTTGTGGGGCGTGAACTCGCAGGAGATACACAGAGAGACCACAGCAGATGTTGCTGTGGTGCATTTCAAAAGAAAAAGTTTTACCCCGCGGGAATGATGAGGGGTTTCTGCATTGATTACTCCTAAAAAGCGGTTTTCTCTTAGCCTGACCGACGATTGTAGACAAATGGTAACAAAAAGTCCCATTCCAACAGAATTACTTCTGCTCTGTAAACGTTGAATAAATACGACATGCATTACTATGCATTTCTCTCGGGTAAAACAGATGGAAAAGGACACAGAACCTCTTCCTGGACTTTAGAGGGTTCTATCTGTAAGCTTCATTACAAAACTGTTTTGTAAAGGAATTTGGAAACACATTATAGCTGCTGTTTGAAACATAAATTATACAGTGAAAAACATATAAACAAGACCATACATCTGAAATTCAAAAAGTTTCTTCGACAAGTCGTTGCACACCTCACATAGAGTCAATCATGTTTGGACAGCAAAGCTATCCATCAAATAAGTCTGAGACCTTTTTGGTTTTTCTCATCCATGTAGTATAACTTTCAGGGAATGTCTGTGTTGTGCTGTAAACCCGACCCGAGTCATTCTTAATTATAAAATTACAAATGATAACATTTCATTTCAGTGCCGTGTTAGGTAAACATGAATGTAATTTAATTTAAAATGTTTTCAGGCTGGAGAGCTGACCTCCACAACGACGTCTTAGTTTTTTTTTTTTTAACCAAAGAAAGCGGAAAAGGATGACTTAATGATGATTTAATCCATTTGTTTGGAGGGAAGAACATTCTTTGGCATGCTCGAGCGGGAATAATCTAACACAAGTGGTAACATGGGGGTGTTGTATAAATTTGTTTTTGTTAGTTACATGACTGTGCTGATCTGCCAATAGGGTTTCCTGGAAAGTGATGGTACTGAGAGATCTTCATGATAAGCAGTTTTTTTGCCCCTGTCAGTAAACATACTGTGCATGTAGCTCTGGGAAATCGGATTTGTTTTTTCCAGCTGTAGTTATTGACGTTATTGAAGGTCCTAAATCAAAGTTGAGGAAGAATTCAAGGATCACCATCATTGGCTGATCGGTGAACTCCTTTTCTTGGAAATTTTATTGAATGGAATGAATTGCTTCCAAGGACTGCAAAGTGTCCAAGCCAGGAGATAGGAAGGCAGACCCCTAACCCAATTCTCTCCCCACCATGTTTGTCTTTTTGGGTCAGGTTTTGTTGTTGTTGGTGTTCAGCTTTTGTTGTCGCTTTTTTCCTCCGAGTGTCCTTTCATTTAAACCAGTGTATTTCTTGTAATGGGCAAATGATGAATTTGAATAAGTTGTAGAAATTCCTGCAGGTGTTTTTAATCATTTTTGTGTCTTTTATGATTGCATCTGTTATGTCGTAGCTTTGATCTGCTGGACACCTATCTCAAGGGAACAGTCCTGAATTTACTGCATTTAATAGCTGTTGTACATCTTTAAAACGTTCCATCTAAGACCCTTTGAGTTCCTATAATTAAAAAAAACTGTTAACATAAATGATAACAATCATCATAATATTTTTTTTCTTTATGAATCCCAATTGGGAAATTAGTTTTTGTTTTTTACCCTCTCGGTTTCCCGTGGAGCAGGTCAATCAGTCTCCCTTTAAAACAGCAGATGCTGTCAATAATTTGTTAAAAGACCTCAGAAGTTGTCGCCACAGAGGTTCACACACTTTTTCTTGTACCGACCATGGCTCTATCCCTATTACATATTATTAAAAAAAACACACACACACAAGCTCTCCAGATGGCCATCATATAGGATCAGTGAATCGGTCTTGTGGCCACCAATCGTGGAGGCATAAAGAAAGAAAGAAAAGAAAAGAAAACAGCTTGTGATTTGTGATTTGTTCATGAGCCAATGACCAGGCAGAGTCCTCCCTCTGATTGCATGTAGCGGCGTGATAAGGATGCCGTGGTGATTGTCTCAGAGCAAGGGGAAAACACACATTAAGCAAAGCTCTGCATTTGGTTTCACACACAGGTAAAATCCTCACAGGACCCATTTGGCTACTGTCGGGAGTAACTCATCTTAATCCAGGTTCACACTTCAACCAGTCTCACAGTTGGCAACAAGAACAGACAAGATGAAGCAATGGTTCGTGCCGTCTCTTCTCAGTCTTTTGCAAGTGAAAATCTGGAATGTTCTCTTTCAAAGCCGTCTGCTGAGACCACACCGTCTCTGCACTGTCCAACAGACTTCTCTTGTCTCTATTGTTTTCTCACTAATGACATACAGTTCTTGTCGTTTCCAAAACCATGCAAGGTGTAGATTGTCGTAAATCGAATCATCCCATTGCTGAAATGAATTATTCACACTGGCTGTTGGATATAAAAGCATTTGGGATCACAAATAAACTATTTCAGAAAGCGCAGTGGCTAGATGGCAGAGCCGATTTAGCCGTTAAAGTTCTTGATATGTATTTTGGATAATTTGTACTGCCTGCAAATAAGGAGTGAGGGAGCTGGTTGTGACTGTTTTTATCAAAAGATGTTAGTTGTTTCAATCAAAGCAGCGGCTTGGAAGCATCGGTTTTAATTCAATATTTTGTGGAATATAGAGAAGCTCTGTTTCTCTCTCAGGGGTTGAGAGGTTCATTTCTGTCATCTGAAGAGATGAGGAGTGATCTGCCATGGCCTGTGCTCCTCTCAGCCTCAGGTCCTTTCATGTCCCCTGCCTAATTTGAGCTGAACCAATGTTTATTATTCTGCAGCAACTGGGCCGAATGGCTGGGAGGGAGGACAGTTCCGATCTATGTCTCTCCCCCCCCCAAAAAAAAAAACAACCCCCACCCTTTTGCTAAGATTGTTGTTTTGCTTGTTGACTGCAACACTCTTCCCTCTGGGTTAGACTAAAGCTGCTCTAATCTAGTCAGATAATGTTTTAATCAACATCTGCATGTTATTCACTCCGTGCAACATGATGATTTTATGCTGATATTATAAAGAATATTATTTGTCTTAGCTGCTTAACAAAACACAAGTGATTTAGTAAACAGTTGATTTTTTTTCCCTCTTTTTGATTAATCTGATCAGCCTCAATGTTAGAACCACTGACAGGTGAAGTAAATAATATTGGTCCTCTGCAGAGAAATAGGCATCGTTAAACAATGTTGTGGATAAGACCCCATTCACCTCTTATCACAAAACACTTCTCCGAATTGGCTTACAGGGTAAAATGAATAGTTTATGACCCAGCTTCTGAACTCTCCAGTTCATCAACATGGCCACAGATCCACAGGAAACCCTGAAACAAGCCCCATCCATGGAGGCTCCACCCTGAAACCCACAAAATGCAAAGCATCCAGTGTCCTGGTGAAGAAGCAGCACAGGATGGGATCAAGTGACTGGATGGATATTCCTTGGTATTTAGTTTTTTATGTTGTTGATTTGATTATGTATTTTTGTGTAATTCCTTTTTGGGCATTGTTTCCTTTTCTGATTAATGACCTGCCCCATAATAAATTTAAGAAAAGCAGAATCGTAAATAATTAACCTGTGTTGTGCAATTCAGAGAATCTGCTAATGGAAACATAACCTAATGCTGCATGGACCTGCATGCTATGTTTTGTGTATACACTGTCAGCTTGCAGTGCTCTAGCAATCATTGTCCTCTTAATTTGGTTCACAGAGGGTACACCCACATCAGATGTGTGGTGTACAGCTGTGCGCGATCTGGTAAAAAGGGTCGCCACAGTGTGACGTCGTTGTTGTGAGACGGAGAGCTACAAAATGTGCCGTGGCCTAGCAATAAAGATTAGTTGACATACAGTCGTGGTCAGCGTCTTTCCTGGACATAACAAGATGCATTCCTCTTCTTGCACTAGCAGACTTTTTTTTTTCCCAGCTCTGTTGGTTTGCTAGCTTGTTCAGTTTAAAACCAAAATGATACTACATTCTTTCTATTCTTCTTCATATCAGTATCTTTTATGATTGCATTTGCTTAAAATGGTTTGTTGGGACTGGGAGTTCCTGTGGGACTATAGGGGCACACTCACACACCTTCATGCATGTATCTGCAAGTGTGGGTTGTTTCAGACAGATGTCAGCCACTTGGAAAATGTTAACGCATGGCCTGGTCCTATTTTAGGACATCCCCAGAGGTCCTAGTCATGCTGAGTCAGTTGTTACTATATTTCAGCGTTTCTGCTTGTTGCTAAAATGTTAGTGATTTTATTACTGTGTAACTTAAAGTCTGATGACTGTTTGATTTCTTGAACTTTTAACAGGATTTTTTTATGAGGCTTTCATATATGGCCAAGTGTCCCGTCTTTTGTAACTTCCACCGGCCTGTTTGCTTTCACGGCAAATAAGACTTATTTATTTTTACACAAGTAAGTGGTCGTTTTTCCACTTCTAAGCCTGTGTGAACTCAAAATTGCATTTTAAGCCGTCCTGCAATGCACGCTGACATCATATCTATGAATCTTTGCTTTATTTTATCTTTGTTAATCAGATTGCTGCTTATTTTAGATAATATGCTTTGTAGGTGCACAGCTGCTAAGCTTTGGGCAACATTAAATACTGATGGATGGCCATTCTTATATAGTTTGGATAAAATAAATCTTTAGTGAAAAAAAAGTTGCCAAAGGAAACGCTGACCTTTTATAAAGCTGTAACACCACAGGAAATGCTCATAAATGCCATGCTTGATTTTTCATCGAGTTCAGTGCGTGCAACATTTCCCCCTCACTACATATCTGCTTCTTACCACAGTTTAGCTGATCGTACTGTTCTTTCGTTAAACCAAACTCCACATCGTTTTTCATCAGCGACGTGCAGGCAAATTGCATTTTCTGCTCTGTCCTTTCCCTTCTTTCTCTTTCTCTCTCTCTCTCATGCACTTCTTCCCTCCCTCTTCTCTCACTCAGCTGCACACTCCTCATCTCTCCAAAAAGCAAGCGGGCTGTCGTCTCTCCCTTCTGTCTGTCCCATCTGTGATGCAGTATGGGCCACTGGCTTGATAATGATAGGCAGGCAGAGCGCGGGGCTGTGCACAAGGCAAAGATGGACTGCTAAAACGGAAGACAAAACTCCACTCGCTTGCTTCGTCGAGCCTACAAGAGGTCTTGCCCCGTGGCGGCTCTCGCTCTTTTCCACGCTCCTCCCAGTCATGCAAAAGTGTGACACGCTGTGTAATACACTGCAGAGATGTAGGGTTGTAAGAAGGTGGAGGACAGTCTTGATAACACAGCAGATGTAAAGTCTCTGAAGGCCATTGGACCAGAATTGGTACCATGTGTTTTTTCTCTCATCGTCACCCCTCCTACCTCCCTCTGCTTGTGTTCTTGTGAGGAAAAGGCCCAGAGGCTTGTTAAAACTTTAATATACTGTACAATCCCAGTAATTGAGTAGAATTTTCAAGTTCTTGCAGTTACAGTTTTAATTTATGAAGTCCCCATGAAAGTTTAATGGATCAGCAGTTGTAGAGTCGCCCCTATCTAAATCATTCTGCAGCTATCTCTGCCTGTGCTGCCTGCCAAGTCCTGCCGTTAGCGTCCTGTGCCCTAGAAAGATGGCCAGATTGCTCCAAAGGCATGACTGTTGCTGGACGTCTGTTCAGCACATTGTACCTAGAGGTCTTTTGCAGAGTTCTGTGACTGTTTGCGAGCGACCACGGCAAGTGTTGGCATCGATTTTGATGCACTTCACCAAATATCCAGCGTGTCAGTTTGTATTTTCTCTTTTATTGTATTATTCATACCAGCAAATACAAGATCCCTGTTGCTTGATGAGGGTTGAATGGCATGCCTACTTAATTATGGAGCAGCCCTTAGGAGAGGCATGTCAGAGAATGTAGACAAGATTTAAGTTCCCTCTGCTTATGAATTGTGGGAAATACTGTAATTTGTGTGATGGGAGATATGATATGATATGTCTTATACTTGTTTCAATTTTAGCGACAGAAGCCTGAGTGTACTGGAGATGTTTATTATTGTTATTAATATTTTGTCAGGAAGTGTGGCTCTGAGTGGCACACAGCCCTGGAAGGGGCCTATTAAAAAAAGTTATTGTCTGCGATCGCCGTAGAGAGATGCAACACAGTGATTAATGGTGTGTTTTACAGTTGACAAAACGCGCTCAGGGACTCAGACCTGCAACAGCAGCTCTGAAAAATCACTGCAAGGAAATTGCAAGGTATGCTTTACCGCAAATGAGAGAAAACATCCCTCAGATGTGCATCCTTCTGGACCACACGAGACCGAAGCGAAAAGGAAACCGTCCTGATTTCTTTTCGTTTGACCTACTTCCTGTTCTCCAATTCTGATGTTCTGCTTATTGTTTATGATATTATATCATTATTGCATCACTAAGTTTTGAGATGAAAGTAAGCTGGTTATAGGATTTCCCTCAGTGACTTGACACTGTGAGACAACATTAAAAAAAACACAGTAGCAGTGTCATGTCAGTCCTAAATGGTAATAAATTTAGCCCATCTCAGTCACGCTGTCGCAGAGTCTTAGCTTTAGAAGCCTGCAGATGATGTCACTGCAGACGTTTTGTAAAAAGCCCCATTCCTTCTCAGCAAACACAACATAAAAACAAACGCATCTAGTTTCCACACCTCAGAAAGTGTGGTCCAATCATCCCCATCTTCTCTTTTCCCATCTCATCTTTGTCTGCTATACAGGTGAGATCAAAAACAGCAGCCTCTTTTCTTATCAAACACTTATCAAAGCCGCCTCTTCTCTTCCTTCCACTGTTCCCATTACAGCAAGCAAAAACTGGCAGTTATATCTCAGTGGCAACATATCAGATGAACCAACTTTGCTCCATTGCACATCTGTTGTCCAGAATGTAGCAGCAAAGTTCAAGCTCAGCGAGTGGAAAAGAGATTGCAAATTATATTGAGTCATGCACATAAAATGGAAGCAATATGTTGATTAAATAAATGTCTATGTCTATCCCAGCAATTATCAGGCGAGAGGCAGGGTACACCCTGGACAGGTTGCCAGTCTATCACAGGGCCAACACATAGAGACAGACACACACTCATTCCTAGGGAGAATCTAGAGTGTCCAATTAACCTATCATGCATGTCTTTGGACTGTGGGAGGAAGCCGGAGTACCCGGTGAGAACCCACGCATACATGCAGACATGCAGACATGCAGACTCCACACAGAAAGACCACTGTTTCAAGCCCCTCTCGAGCCCGAACCAGCAATCCCCTCTGGCTCAAGCTCTGCCCGGGGCTTGAACCAGCTATACATATATATATATATATATATATATATATATATATATATATATATATATCTTTTGACAAGCAAAGCTTCCAATTTAGTGTTGCCATTCTTTCAAGTTATAGATTTCCTGGAAAAAGTAAAAAGTTCAATCACTCAGATATTATGATGTATGATCTTGCTATCGTGCTGGTTTTATTATTCTTATTGTGCAGCAGTGTCCTTTAAATCAAGCCAAATTTCTCCTAAGCGAAACAAATAAAGAAATATTGAATCTTGATATAACATGATGCATCTTGAAGACGCTGTATGATTGTGTGTCCTTCCCTCTTTGTATGTCTGCATGCATTTTCCTGAACGGGTATTTAATGTGTGTATCCATATATTTAAATCTCTAGTAGCCCAGTAGAAGAGGCTATGCCTTTTTAATAGTCCAAATGGAG
Source organism: Leptatherina wallacei (assembly GCA_028567055.1). Classification (NCBI taxonomy): domain Eukaryota; kingdom Metazoa; phylum Chordata; class Actinopteri; order Atheriniformes; family Atherinidae; genus Leptatherina; species Leptatherina wallacei. Next base: position 8,390,110 of record JAOXYM010000023.1, read on the forward strand.
CATGTCATGCTTTTCTTATAGCCAACACCAGATTAAGCAGGAACCTCAAAAGTAGTTGTGGGACTGGACTTTGTATCCTTCCCCTTGCTACAGGAACATGCAAGATTGCCAGTCCCCAACCTCTTCCCTCTCTTGGGAAAGAGCCATTCATATCAGCAGGGATACCGACTACAGGCCAGCAGAGAGGAGGGCAGTGTGAACGCTCTAGCTTTACACTCCATAAACACATCCAGGGTCCTCGGCAGTGTGCTGGCTATGTATACTATCTAGTTCAAGTGATGTCACAGGAGCAGTGGATTTAAGCAGGTTTTAGTTTGACGCTAATCCCTTCGTGGCAAACACAGTGGACACTAGGACTGTCCCTGCCAATGGCATGCATCAACCCCCATTGGATTAGTGCGTCTCGTCCCCTCCTCCAGTCTGTTGTCATTGTCCAGCATGTGTTTTCACCCCAATTTCTTACCCTCAGTCTTAGTTTGGAATGTGACCGTGATGCCCAACACAAGCATGATCCCTGCTGAGTGGAATAGAGCCTCGCTCTAAAGGTGTGTTACTTTTCTGTCTGTATGTGTGTGTATTCTCTCTTTGTGTTTATCATGTTGTGTGTCATTCCTGGTGGATTTCTAATGTTTCCAGGGCTGAATTATTTAGATAGGCTGCCAGCAGGGAGCTACATGATAGCACAAACTTCATAGTGAGGGGAGGGGGGACCCACAGCTGCAGATCAGGTAAAAGGTAGCTCCTGCTTCACCTGTCCTTCTCTCCTCTCCATTCCTCTCTTTTGATTGGGGGATGAGTGTAACAGGAGAGTTGAAACACAATCCTCAGCTCTATTTTCCGCTTTTATAGCTATCGTATTTTTTGTCTTCACTGATGCCTAACTCAAGTGAGCAGTCGCATTTTGGTGGCTCTCTGGGCCAGCAAGGTCCAGAGTGGAGCGAGGGCCAGAACGACGGGGCTGCAAGTCGCTGTCAGTACTGTGGTACCATAGCAGAGCATAGGAGTTCTATGCCACTGGATGGTGGAGACAGTGGAGTGTGGCTTCATCATCATCATCTAGATCTTCCTGAGAAAACGGATCCAATTTGTCAACCATCCTTGTACAGGCAGATCCAGCAAGACCAACATGGGCAACAGCTACTGAGGAAGAACTCTGCACCGGATCTGAGAAGTAGCCTTTATCTCAGGCGAGTGATGGCAGGCCGGGCCTCAGCACCAATTCAGGATTACTACCTGACTGACACTACCTTATCTGGTCATCCACCTGAAGAGTCTGGGTTTTACAGGGATAACCAGTGCTTGCCCAACAGATCAGCCTCGCATTATGGGCCCAGCGTTGGAGGGGTGAGGCCTGTGTGGGATCAAGGACATGCAAGGGCCACACCCTCTGTACTGGCCTCCGCTTCTACACCTACACCTGCTCCTCCTCCCCCTCCGCCTCCTCCCCCGCCTCCTCCACCCCCTCCTCCCCCTCCCCTTCATGAGCTGAGCCGTTTGTACAGAGAATCTCTGGGATCTAAGATGATCCCAGACGTCCAGCGTATTGGTGGCAGAGCTTCCTCTCCTGCTGTCTACGGGGTTCAGCCCCCTCTTTCTTTTTACGCTACTGAGCCACCGACTTTTTCTGCTCATCAGGTTTATAACGGCATCAACAGCTTCTCCTTGGAACCTCGCCAGCCAGCTGCCACCAGTTCAGTGGTGGACCCAGCTTCTCAGGGAATGGACGGAGCTCTCCCCCGGGCTTATGGAGCTGTAGCCTCCCAGAGGCTGCCTTATGACCCAAACTATGACCCAACCGCTGCCATCGTGGCTGCCACAGCTGGAATGAATCCCAACCTGCCTCCTGTCCATCCCAGTGCAGCAGACCCCAAGAGAATGGTGGACCCTAACTTCCTGGCTTTCCTGCGAGCTGAAGGCTTAGCTGAGAGCACAATTACTCTCTTGCTGCAACATGGCTTTGATTCCATTCCAACACTGGGTATGATGGAGGACCACGATATCCGGTCTGTGGCCCCTAACTTGGCCCAGGCTCGTGTTCTGTCCCGTGTAGTGCTTGGATGCAGAACAGGTGGAGCAGCACCACGTACCAGATCCAACAGCTTCAGTCATCGCAATGACCTCTACATGCAGCCCCAGGGCTTGACCATGGATCCCAGCCTGATGCAGCAACCACCCACCACCATCCAGACTGTATCCCCTAGGATGGGAGAGTTTCTTGGAAGAAGACCCAGTAGCGCACCCTCCCAACATCTCCTGGAGACCACCACCTACCTGGGAGCACGGCCACAGGCACCTGGAGCTTTTCCAGTCAGCCCTGGAGGATATAACAGTGTAGTGACTCAGGGAAGACCCCTCTCCTTGTACAATGCCCACACTGGTCTTGCGATGTCTGCTCTTGGACAGCAGCCTCCACCAGCCCCAGGCACCCCTGGAGCGGCGCCCAAAACCTTCTCTGGCTCCTATTCCCCTATGGAACTGATGAAGAGAGCTCCCAACCTTCCCCCAGCATCGCCTGTAGCAGCAGCAAGCCCACTTCATAGCCCACAACTTCTGCGGAAAGGGATCAATGCTGCTTCCGAGAGTAACATTGTCCCCGCCACTTCTTCCACTATCCAAGCTCAAAACCCTAACTACAACAAGCTGGTTGGACGCCGCACTGGTCCTCCTGTTATAGTCTCAACCATGGCCACCACGCCTGACACAAGTAATCTCAAACACTTACCTTTGTAGTTTCCTCAAACCCTCTTCCTAGTATCCTTTCTGTATTTGTTGCAGATTAGTATTTTTCTTGGGTTGTAATAATTTTGCTCCTCTGATTTAATTGTTATCAGCTGCGTGGTGAAATTTAGCTCCGCACATGAAAGAATTTTGGCGCACGAAGACAAAATCACTCTGGCATTGTTTTTGAATGGAGGAGAAGCATGTAAGATGAATCTGACAAGTTAAGCAGCTTTGCTCTGAGAGGTCTCTTTTTTAAAAATTACGCAACTATTTATACATGTATTGCAACAGAGTTGTGTCATTTTCCAGAGGGGATCGTGTCTCATCACAGAGTTGAAACATTTCATATGAGCAGCACTCCTTCAAATTTTTTTTGGGTCGTTCTCGCTTTAAATTAAGTGGTTGGTCTGAGTTATTTTTGCTCACTGTGCTTTTGGAGTTGTTTAGCAGTGCCGACTGCCTTTTTCAGAGGTTTTTGTACTTGGTTTGTTCAAAGCTTGTGGAGAAATTTTGATAATATGCAAACACATTGGAGAGCTTTCACAAAACATGGATTTAACACAGTGTAGTGTTCTACCAGCAGTCATTCTAATGTAATGTTACACTTCTTTTTACTGAGTAGAGTGAGTTATGTGACCGGAAAACAAGGTCCAGCTTGTTTTTAGTAAGTAAGAGGAGTTGCTTCTTTCTATTTTACACTGTACTCTCTCCTAATCAGGGGCTTAACAGCCTCAAATCCAATTACACTAATTGGATGTATATTTGTGTTGACTATAATAGGTAACCGTTATTTTTTTTATAACTTTAAATTCAGGTTTTAGTGAAGTACTACTAAAAGACATTTATTATTTGATTGTTTCTTTGCCATATTGATAGATAAATTCAAGCTACCTATTTTAAAAACTAAATATTATTTCCTTTGCTGTGTTGATTTCATTTATTTGCCATCATTTTCCAATTTATGATACAATGCTTATTAAAATCATTACTGATAAACAGCAGTTGCGACAGTGGCTTCAAAATTCAATTATCGTTTTATAGTTTTCATAGCCATGAAGGAAATTGCTTCTACACTCAAATGTGAATTTTAAAAGTCACATGATTTTATTTACATTCAAACGGCCATGGAAAGACTGATCTTCTCTTTTATATACACTCTGAAATGATGGTTTCTTTTAACCCAATATTCATGTGGATATAATAACTTATGTAGAAATTTCACGGAACTTATTTGTCTCTTACATGGTTAATGTAAGTAGTGTTGCAGCTTTTTATTTTGAGTTAACTGTTAGAGGCATCATCCAAGCTTATTTTTTAAATGTAAATGCTTTGATTTCAACTAGTAACAAGATTATGTATTTCCCTGCTGATGAGAGCTGATTAGCTCAGGGAAGAATTAAATCTTTTAACCTCGTTTTCAGCCATGTAACCCTGAATCTCGCCTGTCTCATTGGATCTGTGGGCTGGTGCACTCGTTGTACAGTAAATGACTTTTTTATGAAGTGCCCTCCCTTCATGTGTTGTCAAGGAAATGAGAAGCAGAATGCAAGATCTAGAAGATAGAGAAGGAGTTGTGGGGGAGGAAAGGGGTGGGAGGTCTCCATGTCCGACATCGTGGAAATATCCGCTTCTCTTTGAGGTCGGAGTGGCAGCCCCCCCCCCTCCTCTTCCATCATAACACTCTTGGCACAACAAAGTCATTTGCATATAGCTGACATTTGTTGCTTCAGTAACTTCATCTGATAATGGGCAGCCTTTGCTGCTGATCAGAAAACATATTTCTTAATTGTGTGTTGCTAGGCAACCCAGGTTTCAGTGCTAATCAGAGATGGATAATTTTCACACTTAAAGAAAGAGGGGGAAAAAAAGGAGATCTGCATGCGGTGTTGCACTTTTTTTGCTCTTGTTACCCTTTTTATGCAGTTTAGAGCAGAAGAAAATTGAGTGAAAATAATAAGATGTTGCAGGCCACTTAATGAAAACATTTTGTTTACTCGCCTTCTCCCCTTCCTTTCTGAGCTGTGTACATCTAAAGAAATTGCTTCTCATTTTTGTGCAAAGGCTCTTGTACATCTGTGAAGAGCCTCTCTTATTACTCGCTGGGTGTTTTATGCTCAATCATGCATATTGATGAAAATTTGACACATTATTTCTTTTGCATCCAGTGAATAAATTGGTGACTCTTTGTATAATTTTACATCAAAGTGCACATAAATTTCCCACAATGCTCTTGTGGCAACTTCCATTTTTATCCTCTTTAATTCAAATTTACTCTTGGAAATTTGAAAACAAAGATATGAGCAGAAGGGAAATTGGTCTCCTGGAAATATTTATATGAAAGCTGCAGGTGGGAGGGCCCGCGCCTGTGCACTCCTCTCAACTGTGCGCTTTGTTGGTTGGCTAAAGCCATAAGCAGTGTTAATAATGGCTTTAAACGGTTGAGTCGAGCTTAGCTGCAACAGTTCCCTTCCACCTAAAGAAGGGAGAGCGCCTTCAAGCACTCACATTGGCCATGGAGTTGTCTATCAGTGGCATTGCACAGAGCAGCACAGGTGGGTGAACCATAGCTTCAGTGTCACGTGAAGCAGAGTAGCCGCCCCGCTTGGTAGAGACGTGATTGGCTCGTAGCCTGTATTGTGTGCGTGCTCGGGAGATTAAGTAAAGGTGCACACTTGCACGTGGAGTCCCTGTGGAGATAATCCGCAGAACATCTTCAGCTGTGCTTTTCTGGGCTGGAGATTTAGTTAGCAGTGCGGGGATGTTGGTGGTGGTTTGTTTGAGGGCAGGACTTATAGCTTACAAGAAGCATTGAGACTATTACTTTGCATCCATGCGGGATGTGTCAGCCGCATCTCCTCTCTTGTCGACAAAGCGCCCAGGTCGTATCCACTGCTTCCTGGGAGGTTCGTGAAAACATGGCAGATCGCTTTGTTGAGAGGAAGCCATCACTGTTGCAGCTGACAGTTATGTAACCTTCCGGCACATGGGTCCCATGGGGACTTGAATGAGATTTTAATTTCCCTGCCTGTTGTTTGGAAGGACATTCATGGGGATGCATGCCTAATGTGTTCTCAGCTGTCCTTGGCTAAACTGCTTTGTTCAGGTGTCTGACAGTGATTTTAGTGTGCGCTCCACCTGTTCTCCACAAGATAATCAGAAAGAAAGCACTCCTCGCGTCAGTATGGCCTTAGACTTTAAATCTCAACATACAAGCTCTTGTGTGTGAGTGTGTGCGCTAAGTTTGAAGTCATCCTGGTTTTGACTTTTATGAAAACAAAGTGCTCAGATTGAGAGCTTACATTGTTACACACGCACAACTACAGACTATCTGCATCTTGTGATACATGGTATGTACTGCAGCAGCCCCCCCCCCCACTTTCCAAGTACAGAAGGGGAAGGGAAAAAAAGGCTCGATAGATGAATTTGAAACTCAAAATGTGCAAAAGCTGGAAAAATATCTAAGAGCTATCCTTTAGCAATGTTTACACAGGCAACAGATGTCCCTCTTTCAACAGCAGGAAGTGATTATTCTCATCTGAGGATGGCTGGATGTCACAAAACTGACAGCAGGACATGGGGATGAGGCGTTATGTTTCCTTTTTGCTGTCGGTTTCTTCCTTTGACTAGCACTATTCACTGCACATATAGGGCAGTCAAAAAGTATTAGGTCAGTGTTATGATTGCCAAAGCGTAAATACAACTGGCTGAATATCTATGTATCTATCCTTTTTTGACAAACTTTCTCATATACATATA
>JAOXYM010000023.1:8422236-8444975 GCA_028567055.1 Leptatherina wallacei
GGGGGGGGGGGGGGGGGGGGGGGGGGGGGGGGGGGGGGGGGGGGGGGGGCAGGGATCTTTTTGTTTGTTTTAACACTACCTTATCAGGAAAAACATGATTGTAATGTTCACTTCACCAGCATATTCAGCAGTTCACAATAATAACTTGCAGTCTGGGTACCCACAGGGGCAGCATAGATTGAAAATGTCCAATCTCTTCTTTGTGCGGCATGCATGCAGAGATGTAGTGTTGATAACTGTGGTGTAATGCTGTTGAGACAGACCTATCTTCACACACACACACGCACATAAACACAATGCAGAAAGTTATAGGAAAGACTGTTCCAAAGGTTGAATAAGAAAGTGGCCTAAGGTTATACCAGGTCTGCTACCAGACAGTCCCTTATTTCTCAGGTGATAGGGAAATGATGAAACATGCAGGCAAATACTGAACAAGATCAAGTTATAATATCACTCCAGTGAGACCAAATCCTGCTTTCAACACCTGTGCACGAAACGTCGTCGTCATCCAAGGTCAGGGATATACAGCTTGTAAAAGTTGGATGACAGCCCACATGGCATAGAGTCAATATTAGCTTATTACAGAGCTCGACCTTGTTTATCCAATACAGAAGCTTAGGAGAGGCTACTAATTGTGTTTAATGCAAGTAAATGATCTACTCAATTTGACCACTCATTTTGTATATAAAAGACTCAAATAGCCAATCCATGAACTTTAAAAAACAAGAGCTATTTTTACTTTAACATGCATTATTTATAATGGCCAGCAGTGGGCGAATTTAGTTCCACTTGAAATATATGGAAAGTTGCAGGGAAATTACAGTTATTTATATAATTATTGACTTTTAGTAAACATGCTAGTGAGCTGAGCATTTTTTTCTTTCAGCAGGGGAACCCTTGAAAGTCTGTGATACTACTGGCTCTTGGTTTATTGCCATTTCTGAGGTGGAACCACATTTCTGCCTATGTTCACACAGAGATGAGTTTAGGTGTATCTGCTAAAGGTTGTTTTTTTTATCATTAAGATGTTTTGTCCACATGGAAATGGCATTTCGGGAGCCTGAAAACACTCATTTTTTGAAACCGAAATCTTGAAATGAATAAATCTGAAAAAGTTTCTGTGTTTACAATCTGCAACTCATTCCTGATCCGTATCCCCATCTTTCCCTTTACCTTCATTCTAAAGCGCATGGATTGCAGTGGCTTTATTTCAAATTTTTTTCTTTAACACATGGTTGATATAAAATCTACATGAGCATTGAGAGTAAGAGAGAAGCTAACGGTCGTAAAGGACCGAATGCAACGTGCAAAGTAATGTATGACTAAATTTGGGCATATTTAGGGACTAACTTTTGCCACATCCCATTTTACTCTTACTGCATAGTCCTCTGTAAAACAACTTATCACTCAAAACAATTGTATTTGTGAGTCTTTGACATGAGATTGCGTATGTTAACTGTTGAGCTTTTACACGTTGAACAGTAGATGATATGAATCTCTGCGCAACGCTTGATAAGAAACAGAAAAAGCTTCAAAAGGCTGAAACTAAAAGTCAAGTGAAGACCTTTTATTATTTAAGATTTGCTTTACCATGTCAGTAAGGCAAAAAGAAAAGATTCTTCTTGCAAGCTGTCTGCTACCTTTTACTCACATCTCATGCGTTGCTGAGGTGGGTTTAAAAAATTGCACAAAACGAGTCATAACTTTACTTTAATGTTCTTATTACTTTGTAAGAAGTGATAAATGCTCTGTACTTTTACGAAGCAACAATGGCCGACCAGTTGGAAAAAGTTTGTTCTCAGCATTCCAACCAGCTCTCAACCACAGTGTATCCACTCTCATCACTAGTGGGATGACTTCATAAACATTCAATTCCTCCCCGTTAAGCCACAGAGTCAAACGCATACGCATCATACGGTATGTTCGCCACTCCGAACCTCTTTGGCACACTTTTTCGTGCAGGTTTACCGAGGAGGTCTTGAGCCCGGGCATCTTGAGAAATGATAGATGCTGAAAGCATTAAGACTTTGGTTACAGTGGGCGAGGAGGGATATATTTATGGTCAGAGTTTCCATTAAAACAAACTACAGTCTGAGTGAATCCCCCTCCTCCCTCCAAGAAAACCGTCTGATTCTTCAGCTCAAAACCAACACGAGGCCCGCGGGCTTCAGTGCAGAGGGAGAAAAGTTGTGTGCGTGTGCATGTAAGGAGTGTTTTAACCTTGAACCAGTATCCGCAAGGCCCGTCCAGGACACAGCTCTAATAAAAGCAGTATGGAAATTCAGAGCTAATCTACTAATCAAAGGAAAGCGAATTCAGTTTGGCTGGAGGTGAATGTGGGGCTGTTATTTAGGCGCTGATGGAAGGCCGTGGCTGATACTGAGGGGGGAAATAGTTTAGATCCTCATCACAGTGAATCACAGCCCGGGTCACCTTGTATATGTTAAGTGGCAGAAGAGTCACTGGTGTCTCAGAGCGACATATCCCTGTAGGTGGCCTTTCAGATTCTGAACAAGTCTTTGAATAATTTGAAAAAAACAAAAAAAAACAAACAAAAAAAAAACTGAGTATGAAGACTGAGTCAGATTAAACAGCGCCTCCGTGTGGTTATTTATGAAAAACTGTTTTCTCATCCGTGTCCTTTTTTAATTTGGATTTGTTGCTGACATTAAATTAATCGAACAAATATTTAAAGCAATGTTTTGCATCTTTTATTCAGTCATCAGGAATAGGACGGATATCACATAGTTTAACGTAGAGAGAAACGTAATTACTACTTGATACTTCAAATGTCACTTATAGATCTCTGCTTCAAGCTATCATATCTGAAGGTTTATACTGTTATTAGAGCTCGCCTTGAACCCTCTGTCCAGTCAGTTGAGCAGACCCTTTGTCCGTAAACACCCTCGGGGTTGTGGCGATCACACAGATGCGCCGCAACCTTGCAGACTTGATTCCGCGTGTCTGTTTTTCCCTCTCTGCACCTGTTTTACTGCAGTTGTTGTGTGTTTGTGCATCACTCTGCCCTTTCTCAACATCACAGGAGCGACAGATGCTTTTTCCTCTCACAAGTCCCTTCAGACTGCCTCCTTATCTCTGTGTCCACACACGCACACACACACACACACACATATATACATAAACACATTAACTCATCCTTACTTACACGTCTCAAACAAGAACCCAGACTTGCTTTAGCTGTCTCCTCTACCGGTCGCTTTGGCTTTTAAGGTGGCTTCAAAATGATGTCTCTTGTTATTGGGAGGCTGAACAGAGCAAAAGCCGTCTGGTTTTTTTGGTTGTTGGGTATCCATCTGCACAACTCTGCTGACTGGAAACACAAAGACTAAAAGCGCTTAATGTACCACATATGCCATTATTTTGATCCTTTACAGAATCCATTTTTGGCTTATTCACACTGATGCAATACTTTGCCCGTAAACACCCTCGGGGTCTGAGCGCTGTTATAATGACCATTAAAATCGGCGGCCCCTTCGAGACAATATAGTGTCTTGTTTCCAGAGCAGGTCCTGTAAATGGACAGCGTGGCATGTGACATCTATAGTAGCTCTCGCTGTGAAATCCTAAGTGTTCCTAAGTGTCCGAGGTCATGCCAGACATGTGATTTAATGGCTCCGGCCAAGAGATGGGATCTTGTGATTGTCATGGGTCCATGCGAACTCAATTGAGTGAACACACAATGGAAGAGATGGATGGGGTTTTGGTTGAAAAGAAATGTTCTCAGTTAGGTTTTGTGAATGTGTTTGTCTGCAGGTGCTTAATGAGGCAGTGGGAGCCATGATGTATCACACCATCACCCTGACCAGAGAGGACCTGGAGAAGTTCAAAGCCCTACGCATCATCATTCGCATCGGTAGCGGATATGACAACATCGACATCAAGGCGGCTGGAGAGCTGGGTACAAAATCTCAAAGCAGTTTTTTTTTTTTTTTTTTTTTTTTTAAACTAGAAGCTGCCGTACTGTATTTGTAAAAAACACATTCTTACATCTGACTAGGAAGAGTCATAGTAGAAGTGATGTTTACTCTATCGCTTTCAGGTTCGCCTCATCCTTTGTATCGATTCCCTCGTATGCAGTCTGCTTCCTTTCTTGTTTAATCCCTCGTTTGTCCATCAGTGACAAATGCCATCTCAGGTGCCGTTGACAGGATTTAGGTGACTCTAGAGGGAACGATCCATCACATGGTTGCATTAGAGCATGTGAAAAATGGCATTGATTGTTCAAAGAAGGTGCTGCAGTTAGATTAAAAAACAGATCCTTGTGGTTTGTTTCTTTTTCCTTTCATTAAAGGGGTCTGCTTCAGGCAGCTTTGTCGGAGCTGAATTTTAGTGTCGGATGAACTGTGGGAGATCCCCACTGTGAAGGCAGGATGTTCAAAGAGACAGAGAGTGAAAGACACGCGGGAAGAGTTCAGCTTTCTGTCTGAACCACCACACAGGCTCATATCAGCAGGCTGGTGGCTCAAACGCCTCTTACGGCTGACAAAGCTGCCATTTCCCTGCCAATGCGAGATACTGTGTCTAACTGCCACCCACTCACCGAAAGCGCTCTGCCTTCACAGCGCAGGAGTCAAAAAGCTATCATGCCTGGAGAAGGCGGCGCAGATATGACGGCGGGTTCTCGGGGAGAAGAGAAAGGGCCATTGATTGAGCGGATTCTGGCTATTTTTTGCTGTCCAGAGACGACCCCGCTGTTACTCTGAGATACAGAGTGGGAGGAGGACATTAGTGGAGAGCGAGGGCAAGCAGAAGGGCTTAAAAAAAATAACAAAAAAAATCTGTGTTGCTGAAGGAAAGGCAAGGTAATACCACAAGGTCAGGAGTTTAAATTGCCTGAAGGAAACAAAATTGAGAACATTGTGCAGGACAGTATCTTGACCAAAAGCAAAACTTGCATGAGTACACACCGCCTTGGTGAAGGAAGAAGGCGCAAACTTTGGGGTTAAAAATCGGATCAATGTCATGAATTTATCATGGGGTGATGCATATTGGTATTAGTGTTTATCAATGCACACTTAATGATCTTGGATAGATTATTTTAATGGATTCAAATAAGCATCTCATCATACTGTACTGGAGTACAGTACGATGAGATGCTTATTGGAGCATACACTAGAAGAAACCATATTAAGGATGACAGTATTGATTTTGCCATTAGCCGGACCCATTTTCAGCTGCTCTGGTCTCTGTTTGCTCTTCCTTCAGGCATCGCCGTGTGTAACATTCCCTCTGCAGCCGTGGAGGAGACGGCAGACTCCACCATTTGCCACATCCTCAACCTTTACAGGCGGAACACCTGGCTCTACCAGGCTCTCCGAGAGGGCACGCGGGTCCAGAGCGTGGAGCAGATCCGTGAGGTGGCATCTGGCGCCGCCCGCATCCGCGGCGAAACCTTGGGCCTCATTGGTTTTGGTGAATATGAATAATCATTTATGAAGCCGTTTGTTTCAGCATCGTATCGCCGACCTTCTCTCCTTCCTTCTTCACTTTCGTTGTATTCTTTTTCTCTAATTCCCTCCCTCTCCTTGCCTTCCCTTCAGTGTTTTCATATCCTCTCTCCGCTCAGCGGGCCTTCTGTTTTCCTGCTCTGATAAGGTTATTTTTCTCCCTCTGCCCGTCCCACAGATTATCTCAAGGTTGTCTGTTTGGCCCCCCTCCGGGCTGACTTCCTTTCTCTGCCACAGTGTTCTCACGTCCCACTGCTCTAATGCTCACCATTATATCTCCATTATTCTCTCTTCTTCTGCTTTCCACTCTTCATCTCTGTTTATTGTGCTCCCCTGACACCTTGCCCTGCCATAATCAGGCCTGACGGTGTACTCGTCCCCCTCCCGTCTGGTTGGACGCGCACCTGTTTGGCTGCTGATTGTGCGTGTTGGTGCATCATTTCGCCCTGTCTCAACATCGCCGGGCTGACACATGCTCAGTCCTCTCACAAGCCTTTCCAGAGTGCCATCTTATCTTTGTCCACATACATACAAACCCCCCCCCCCCCCCCCCCCCCCCCCCCCCAGACAGCTGCCTAGACTTTATGTGCCTGGGCAGCAAGTCCTGGCGATGAAAATGCCTCCCCTGTTGTCTCCTCTCTTTCTTTTTTTTTCTTAATAAACCAATCCTTCCACCTCAAGCCTCCTCTTCTGGTCCATTTGGCTGAAGCAGTTTCCAAACAATGTCCATTGTAAGTGGGAGGTTTGGGAGCGCAAAGGCCTCCTGGTGTTTGTCTGAAGGACAGCTGCACATATTTACTGGCTGGAAACCCCATTGTCTGGAGGGGGGAAACAAACACACTGGCTCTGGAGCAACAATGCACTGAGAATCACTTTTGTGCTTTACTTTAGTAGAATTCTAACACTGTTATTTTAACAATTTATGCAACATCATGAGATGTATACATTTTGGGAAATATCTTGATTAATATGATAGAATTAAATCCAACCGTACAGACAAATGAGTCGGCCTGTGGTGTACTTTTCCTCCTTCACCCATTACCTTCACATCTGCACGTAGTCTCACGAGGATGTCCATCAGGTTGAATTCTCAGGTCTGTGGTTGAACCCTGTATTTGACTGCTGCGTGTAATCCTCCCCTCTTCCTCTGTGATGCAAAGCAGAAAGCCTGCCTGAGAGATTCAAGAGTGATGTGCCACAGATCGAAACATTCGTGTGGGTGGCAGACCCGCTGGTTTCTCTCTGTTGGTGGTATTGATCAGTGTGGGAAGTGAAGGTGGGGGTTAGGGTTTTTTTTTTTTATTTTCTTTTTAGATATCTTCATATTAAAGACAAATTCTAAGGAAAAAAACCTGAGATTTTAGATACAAACATAAAATGAAAGCTATTTTTTTAGCCACCAAAACATCATCCCTTAAGATTACTGAGATGATGTTTTTCTCCAAAGTCACTCTGCAGCAATTCACCAACAATCACGTCGGCAGAAAATCGTTGTCGAAGAGCGTTGATCTCATTTTCGACTCCATCCCCCTAAAACCGCTGTAAATAAGATTCGGCTGCAGCAGCATGGCGACCTGATGTGTTTCAAACTGACTGGAAAACACCATTCCCCTGCTGCTGGTATCGCTGTGTCAGGCTGCACTCATAATGCAACAAGTTCATTCCTGCTCTCTGCGTGGCATCTGGGGAAAATGGAGAATAAAATAACCAGCTACAGTAAATAGATTAAAAAAAAACAAAAAAAACAGTGCACTTTAGAAGAACCTTTTTATTTACTGTAATTAAAGGAAAGATTATGAAATGATTCTTTTACTGCAAATGTAATCCTTCACCAGAATAATAAACTGGTCCAGTAAAGCATCAGTCTTTACCTGCTGTCTCTTAGCAGCTGACACTTGAAAACAGGAAGATAAAGAGGGAGCGCTATGGGCTGTGGAGCTGAAGCACTGGACATAAAACTCAATCACAAAGAGAGGACCTTGAGATTGTAAAGGACCTTATCGATCCCTTACACAAGCAACAATTTCCAAGTCTCCATTACTCTCTTTCTCAGCTTCAGCTGCAGAGCAGGAATGCTTCCTGCAGCCAGCTAGAGAGGAGACTCCCATCCTACCCAACAAATGGCTGTGAGAGACAGAGGGGAGAGGCTTATTATGTGCTGCAGACTCAGTTTGTGGTTCCCCGCCTGTTACCTCGCATCACGCTTCTCCTCTGGGATTATTTTCTCCATCATGGTTCTTTCATTCATCCTTCACACAGTTTTCCTAATACATGTTTAATATCCTGTAAGTCATGTTAAAACATAAAACTGGAGCAGATCAATCATCCTCATTTCATTGTTAGATTGTATGCCATGGGTGAATTTACAAACACATTTTTCTAGGCGATGTGGGGCAGGGGGGGGGGGGGGGGGGGGGGGGGGGGGTGTGTGTGTTTGTTTTTGGATGTTTGCGCTACAATTTGCACATAAAACCAGCTGGAGGAAAAGTCACTTTAAACAGATTTGAGAAAAAAATTTAAGACATTATAAAAAACAGTTTTGGTTGAATGAAGTAGACAGCTTGATACACAGTATCGACCGAGTACAATGGCAATGAGTTCAATGAATAAATGATTGTATTACAAGAGCTTTGCCATGAATATTCACAGCCTAAAATCTCTGTTTCCTGTCCCCTGACTATCATATTGTATATTCATTCAGCTTTTTTTACATCGTCTAAGTAAAGTAGATCATGAAAATATGCATCAATATTTTTTTTAAACTAAAATTAATTGTGTTAATGTCATCCGGTTGTGTTCATCGGGAATAATTTGCCTTCATTCACTATAATTGCAGTTGTTGATACTAGATCAGATTGTAGAGTCCTGTGATGGACTGTATATGTAAACGAGCCTCGTCTACCGCTCTGTGTCCTCAGGTCGCTCGGGTCAGGCGGTCGCGGTGCGCGCCAAGGTTTTCGGTTTCAACGTCATCTTCTACGACCCCTACCTGCAGGACGGCCTGGAGCGCTCGCTGGGCGTGCAGCGCGTCTACACCCTGCAGGATCTGCTCTACCAGAGCGACTGCGTCTCCCTGCACTGCAACCTGAACGAACACAACCACCACCTCATCAACGACTTCACCATCAAACAGGTGCGTGAGTTGTTTTTGGGTTTTTTTCTTCTTTTAATAAAAGGTTTCATCCAGACAGAGCTGAGCATCCTGTCGCACAGCTGTTACCTGAGCTTAGCGCGCTGCCGTGCAGTATATAGATGTGAGCTGCTGCTGTATTATTACTGTCAGCCTGGAGAGTGGCATAAAGACCATTAAAAAGCAGCAGAAAGCAAAAGCGGGGAGATGGAGAAAAAAAAAAAAAAAAGCAGCGTTCCTGCCTTCACATTCCCGGCTCTTTATCTTAAGCTCCACCAAAGCTGGACACAAATTCATTCCTTTGCTCTGTCAAATGCAATTAGCACCAGCCCACAGCTACAGCAAATATATCGACTAGGCTGCACAGCAGGGGGGGGGGGGGGGGGGGGGGGGGTGGGGGCGCTGGGAGGGGAAAGTGCTGCTCTCTAAGTCAATAGCCCCCTCTCCTGAGTCTCTGCCTGGGGTGACACCTGCAGAGCGGCTGAGGAACTGCACAGGCCGAAGAAGGGTCACTCCCCCTTCTTTCACCGCCGCCCGCCGTGTTGCTTTTTCTTGCTTTTCTCGCCCCTCTCTCTCCTCCTTTCGGATCCTGCGCGAGGAGATCAAAACGAGTGGGTGTCGGGTAACAGCGTAACCTAGTTAACTGTGTCTTCTCTAAAGCTTAAGTGCGCAATGAAAAGAGCACTTCTCTCTTTCCCCCAAAAAAATGTTGGCAGTGGTTCTTCGCTTTTAAAGTGGAAACGTGTGTGCGTGTTTGGTTTTTTTTGTTGTTTTTTTGTGAGTGTGTCAAAACCACCAAGGCCTAATAAAAGACTCTCTGCCAGCGTAAAGGCTTTTTGTGCCCTTGGATTTGAGCTTTTGTCAAGATTAAGGGATTTTCTTTTGATTCTTCTTTTTTCCCCCCTTTCCTACCTCATATACTTTTTTTTTTGTGCCCTTTTCAGCAGATGATGGTGGTTACGCAGCCTCATCTTTAAACTCATCCATCATTTCATCTCTTGCTTTTGGTTATAAGATTGCTCTCACTCCCACATCTGATATTTACCCCCCCCCCCAACGGATGCTCTCTGTCACCCCGACCAGACACGTATTCTTTCCCTCTCATGTAATATCTTTAAGACCCTCAAATGTAAACATCCAATCCAGATTGATCCTTCGGCTTTGGATCAAACGGTTAAGCTGACTGTCAGGCTGTGGCTGGATATTTCTCTTGTTTATCTGTGTCGACTTGTTTGTGTGTTTCGCAGATGCGTCAGGGCGCGTTCCTAGTCAACACCGCGCGGGGAGGTCTGGTGGATGAGAAAGCTCTGGCCCAGGCGCTGAAGGAGGGCAGGATACGTGGAGCTGCCTTGGACGTCCACGAAACTGAGCCCTTCACGTAGGTGCAGAAAGTCGTCCCTCTTAAAGCTGCACGGGAAAAGGAATTAGAAACTTAAGGAGGCGAGGAGAAAGATGTGCGTGTGCAGGAAAGGAAATTATAGAAAGAGAGGCTGAACCAGCGGAAGAGGAAGCAGTGAGCGGCAGATGAGTTAAAGACACCTCGTGCTCCTCTAAAAGGCTCCATTAGGATTGCGCAGGTAATGGAAGTTAAAGAGATGAGGAACTGGCTTTACAGGAAATTAGATAAGGATGTGGGTGGATGGTTAAGTTTAGAAAGACATGCCACAAAGAGTATCATCTCATTCTTGTGGCATCCAAGTAAAACAAAAAGATGCTGCAAAGATTTATTATTGATCTTCCATAAACTTTCTCTTTAGGACTCTTAACGATGTCTCAAGCCTTGATAGAGAAATGTTTGCTTCTTTTTCTTTTAGTAATGGCATCGAAGATTCGTATCAAATGAAAACACTTTGAACTTTGAATCCAAAATTAGAGGGACATTCTAAAAGTACATCCTCCACCAAGGCCATAGCCGTATTTGTCAGTTTTAAAGAAAGTGATCCTTTGCTAATGTTCCACTTATCCAGCAAGTTTAACACCACAACAGCCTGAAGTGATAGAGAACACACAGAAAACATGACAAAAGTAGACAAGAGTTATACGAAGGCAAGAATATTTATATCATCATGATTATCTTCACTCTTTACTATGAGGAGGCGGGGTAGATCACGTCTCCTGTTCTGCTGCAACTCCTGCACACAGCTTTGCAGTATGTGCTGCAGGTATTGGAGTTCTGTGTTTTTCTTCCCTACCTTCCATCTTGTCCATACCTGGTACCGCCTTCCTTTTGGGAGTCTGCTGCACCTTTGGATCGCACTGAAGTCCACCTTGTTCCACCTCCCTTGCAGGCTGTTTACCTTCATAAACTCCGCTTGAAGCTTTTAATTACACATGGCAAAAAACTCTGCTTTTAATTTATCTATAACAGATGTACAGCACTTTGTTTCGTCTGTGCTTTATAAATAAATTGATGATGATGAAGTTCCTCTGCCAGCTGCTGCAGAAACTTACTTTGCGCTATTTGGGTGCCAGTGCACTTCTGGAAAATGATGTGGGCATTTATTCCTGCGAGGTCCAGCATGTTGAAAAATACAGCTATAGGTCATCTCTGCATACCCCCCCCCCCTTTACAGAATACTTCCACGTTCTCTGATCCAGAACGTCGGGAAACTAAAGATGGAACGGTGAAAAATCCAAGGCCGTCAAAATGACCTGGGCCTGAAATAGGTAGAAATGATCATATTTCCTCTGTCCTTTACATGCTGAATATCAAAATTAGTTTTGCATGAAAATGAACATAGTTTTAGGAAAAGTCAGGGCTTTATGATTTTATTTGACAAAGTTATTGAATATGCACATTTCAAAAACAGTGGAAATGACCGCCTTGGCCATTCCAGTTTGAATGAAATTCGTTTTTTTGTGCAATCTTGCAGAAAAACAGCAGCGAAATCATGTCTCCTTTTGGTGGGGGAATGACGAACACTACACCATGAATCATTTCCTGTTGACACCAGTGTGAACTTTAAAACAGCAGCAGAGCATGCTTCGGTGTTTTAGTCCTGAGGTGTGAGGTAATTCGTTTAAGATTTAGCCTGTTAAGTCATATCACCTTTTCCCCCATCGCAGCTTTACGGTCATGAACTCAGTTTCTGTCTCCCCTTCTGCTCTTACTGGAAGGAAAAACAGCTTGCTACACCTCCTGCTTTCCCACCTTTAAAAAAAACAACAACAAAAAAAACATGTTTCCAATCTCAGAGGGTCACTGGTGCTGATGTGTCGTTCATGCATCAAGGGCAGCGGAGGGCTTTGGAGGCTGCTTATTTCTGGCTGGCTGCTCAGCTGACTGGCTTGCTGCAGACTGAAACTGAACCCGATGAATCTGGATCTGCTCGTCCTACAGCTAACTCAAAATGCCAACAGGGGAGTGTTTTATAACTTTTACCCTCCTGTCCCACAAGACGCGACCCGGATTCGTTGCGCTGCTGAGGCGTTGCACTTGCAGAGCCAGGAGAGGTGTTACAAGGATAGAGGAAGAGGGGGGTGTTGAAGCTCAACTGCTTTTTGGAGCCACATGAGAGGAAAGAAAAGTGAGAGAAAGGAAGTTTTCAAGCAAGAGTACGGTGTTTGTGAAGAGCACATTTCATCCCTCTGGACATATTTCCACACAACTCTTATGCAAATTCTACACAAACATGTGAAGTCTAGATGTAAAATCAAGGGAATTTGTTTCGAGGTGAAACGGGCTGATGCACACCTGTGGATTTTCTGATTTTATCGATCGTAAGATGGGAGAAATAACAAAGCCCGCAGTATTTAAACGCATCAGGTTTTTTGCTTTGCAAAACAACTTTGAAAACATCTCCCTGCTCTATGTATTCATTTCTTCTTTACATAATGTTATTATCTGTGCTTGTGTGTTGCAGGTTTGCTCAGGGTCCACTCAAAGATGCACCCAACCTGATCTGCACGCCACACACAGCCTGGTACAGCGAGCAGGCTTCACTCGAGATGAGGGAGGCGGCCGCCACAGAGATCCGAAGAGCCATCACCGGTACTTCAGTCGCATTGCCGCATTTAAATTTTGTCCTCCAACATCATAGATCCTCTTCCTCCTGCCGTCCACTGTGACCTGTTCCACGGCTTTCTTTCCCACATGTTAAATTTCCACTTCAATTAGCCCTCAGTAGCCTTTATTAAATCTGGATCTCTTAATAAAAGTCATCATTAGCTACCCGGTGCAGCGCAGAACAGAGCGCCTCCCGGGGGCCGGCCGGCCTCTCACACAACATTACTACAGTAAATGATCTTAATTTGCATCCATGTATCCAAGCCTGATATGTTTGTCGGTTTGAACTCATTAACACTTTGGCTTCTGATATCTTATCCCCTGTAAACAAGTTGTGGCTGCAGTGTGTGTCCTTCACTGCTTTTAACTCTCGAGTGTGTGTCTTGTACGCTAGGCCGTATCCCCGACAGTCTACGAAACTGCGTCAACAAGGAGTTCTTTGTCACCACGGCACCATGGGCGGTTATGGATCAACCAGGCGTTCACCCTGAGCTCAACGGAGCTGCTTATAGGTAAGGGCTGGAGATGCAGGGCGGCAGCAAGCCTCGGCATATCGTGAAAAAATGTTCACGTATCAGATTAACAATGAAAATGTTGTTTTCCTTCTTTTTCTCCTCTTTACAGTAAGATTGCAAAATATTAGGATAAATGAGATAATTGCATATTGTGATAGTAAAATAACTTGGGAGTAGGGATGCACCAATACCAGGTATCGCTCTGACACTATGTGCATGTACTTGCACTCAGTATCCATAAAAGTGTTCCAGTACTACAGAACCTGATATCATTGTGAAAAAAACTAGGGCTGCCAAAAAGATTCATCTGTGGAAGTAACGCGTTCATTTTTAAGGCATTAATGCATAAGCAACAAAGTTATTACTCATGCCATATTAAAAATCTGAATTTGGCATAATCTTGGAGAGAGAAGCCGATTTTGGGCATATTAGTGCCTGATCACAGCAGCGGACCGAATCCAGCCAAAACCTGACTGTTTTTAAGTCTTATATTTCGGGGATGGCCGCAGGATGACCCGTTGGATACGTCACACACAATTAATCACTCAGTTGTTACATCTGATAATCTGGTCCACTCTCCTTACCAGTGAACTGTAATGAGATTAATTAATACTCATATCAGTTCTCAGTATTGTCAAATACTCAAATGTAAGTACTCGTAAGTACTTGGTTTGACAAAAATGTAGTATTGGTGCATCCCTGCTTGTGATTATATAAACACATATTTCAATAAATGGAGAGAATTTCAGGTGTGATCCACTTTTGCACCTGTGCATACTGTAGCCCTGATTAATTAGCCTGTGCTTGTCCTATTTCATATCAAAATGTCATTGTGGTGGCGTCTTTGCAAGATCAATGTTGTGCATATTGCGATACATTTCGGAACATATTGTGCAGCCCTACTTTTTATAGTTTAGAAATATTGTTCAAACACAGCAGTGAATAAATGACCTCGACTCTAGAATATAGTGCCCTTCCTCTCATTCGCTGTGTTCTGTAGCAGTAGGAAAAAACAACAACTAACTGTCCACTGACCAACTCTGGGCCCGTCTTGATCTCAGCATGTCCACCTCCATGTGCTTCTTTCACACAGCCAAGTGAACCAAACTCTCCCGGCCGTAACAACCGGCATCCCCCAAGACAAAATTAATGCCTAGATCAGGAGCAGGTAAATACGACAGCCTGGATCAGGCCCTCTCACCTGAGCTCACCTGATGTGTGTCCCTCCCTTCTATAGTCCCCCCCACCCCACCCTCCCCCTCCCCTCAGCACCCACCTGTTTGACTGAACTCCAAGTAGAGTTGGATGGCAGTGAATGTGGGTTTCGAGTGTTCCAGTAAGCATGACATAAAGCCATTCGGACACAGTTTCACGGATGGCGTCATGCTTCGTGGTTTCCTTCTCATGGCCTTGTTTGGCCAGCTTCTCTCGGACTGAATGTCTCCAAACTGCATTTTCCTCCTCCTCCTCTCCCCCCTCTCTGGTTGATGGGTTTTATTGTGATTTTGCTGCCCAGTTTTCCGTGCCACACTGTCGAAATGTTGTTGCCCTTTTCCTCTAGATTACTCTCAGGAGCTGAATCAGGAACTGATCATCTTTTTCATTTATTCGTGTTTCAAGAACCATTAAGATAATCAAATCACACCAACTTTTTTTTTTTATGCTGAATAAATCACTTGATCGGGAAAAAATTTGGATGATTGATGAATTAATATTGGTTAGTGCTTCTCAAATGAGAGGGTTTGCTGTTTTACCCGGTCACTTTGAGGTAAATATCTATGAATTATTCACTTTTTTCTGTCCAAAAGAAGCCTTTAATTGATTAAAAAAAAATAAAAAATCATAAGCAGTTTCCTGACAAAGCTCCTGGGGTAGAAAAGCAGCAGTATTATCTCTGGATGTGTGCAGAAGAATCCTCTTTCAGGTGATGGGAATGTGTGTTTAGTTATCTACGTGCATACATTAACCTCTGACCCTCCCCATCACTAGATACCCGCCAGGTGTGGTTGGAGTGGCTCCGGGGGGCATCCCGGGGGCGTTAGAGGGCATGGTGCCCGGTGGGGTGCCCATCGCCCACACCCTGCCCTCTGGTACACACCCTTCCCAGGCCCCGTCGCCCAACCAGCCCTCCAAACACGGCGAGACCAGAGAGCACCTCACGGAGCAATAGCAGCAGAAAGGATAAGAAACGTCTCGTCCGACCCGATGACGCTCAGAACCAACCGATCACAAAGCAACCAACCAACTGGGACCAAGAGACAGTGAAACAACACAATGCGGCTGCCTGTTAAATCAGCCAGCAAAACAGGAACAGAAGAAGTGTTCCAGGGAATTTGTACTTTTATCGTTTTTGTTTTTACTCTGTCTCTTTGGGTTCAGTACCGACTCTACTCTTTGATGGTTTTTTTTCCCTTTTTTTTTTTTTTTTTCCTTTTTTCTTCGGGACATGCCTATGATTGTGGACACAGAGTCCAGTGTTTTTAGTGCTCCGGGATTACCCGATGAGACTCTGTCCCGCCCACCTTGTACGCATCAGAGCTCATGGGAGATGTAGGCCCACTTCTCAACACACCAAGGGAAGAACAAGAAAAGAAAAAAGAAAATGAAAAAAAAAAAAAGAAAAAAAAATTTGGCCTCATGTGCTACTGGACCTTATTACCCCCTCCCATCTCCTCCTGACCTTCCCCCACATCTCAAACCTTCCTTATGTAACAAGTGTGTGTTGTTTAGGCCCTGCCCCTTTATTGCTTCAGAAGAATATTATTTTTTCTTTCCATCATTAGTGTGAATGATTAAAATGAATTATCAACTTATATATATTTATCATTTGTCAAATAAAAGGAAAAGATTGCTCATCTGTTATAGTAATGTACAGTGGGTTTTAACCCTTTCCTGGCAGCAATGTATTGACAGCCATCACAGCTGCAGTAGCAGGTCCTCACCACTAGAGGTCACTGCTACACAACGAGGAATTTCTTCTGCAACTGTGACCACTGAGACGTCCGGTTTTTGAAGCTGTCGCTGGTTTACACTAAACTTTCACTTTGTACATTTGACTGTAGCTGAAGTTTTAGGTGATGTGAAATTAGAGTGCGCTGCCAGCTTACTGTTATTTTTCTTTTTTAATCACTTGAGAGTGGGCGACTGCGAGCTGCAAAGGAGAGAAATCTGAGGTCAGGGCGTCCACGTCCCAGCAGCGGCGCAGAGACTCCAGTTTCCTCCCGTCTATGAGCACATTTCACAATGAAGGCAGGAAAGGGTTAAAGCAAACTTCAGTTCTTAATGACTCAGGAAAACACTTTTTTGCAGATATTGTTTTTCCCATGAATTTTGTCTGAGAAAGAAAAAAAAAAGAAAAACCTTACGACTGATCTGGTTAGTTTGATATTTTCTCTCCTCCATCATCCTCTCTATTGTGGTATTTTTCTATAAAAAGGTGCATCCCACGTTTTTTGGTGTTAAGAGTTTTGAGGAGTCCTGTTAGATTTGTATTGCCTAGTTAAATGTTCCTATAACCATAGTCCTATGTGATCCACCCTCTCTCTCCTTTATAATTTTTGTTCTATTGAAGGCCAGGTTCTTTGGGGGCATCCTGTACTCTGCAAGAGCAATAGCTGAAACTCCTACTTAGTGTCCCAACAATAGCAGAAGAGGCAGCCAGCAGTATGTTTTTGTTTTTAGTGTGAGTATTTGTATTTGTTTCTTGTACAAGGTGAACATTTAGCATTCAGTGCAGTTCAAATAAAAAGACAATTCTGACAACCAGTTGTCTGCTGCTACTTTTGCTGATGTTTAGGTCGTCTTTATATGAGAAGACGCTTTTTAATTCAAGTCCAAAATGATGTGTCAAGTTTTGAAAATGTAATCTGATACGATTGCTTAAAAGAAAGAGAAAAAAAAGGCCCCTGAAGTTTTACATTTCCATCACCATGCACGACCTTTGAGTCTTTTCATCCGTCTCATCTGACCACAAACCCCACAGGAAGATGTGTCCAGGTGAGCTTTTTTTTTTTTTTTTTTAATAAGTAGAGTTCTTTCAATGTGCAAGGAGACCAACTCTGCATCATCTTCACAGAATTGCTCATTCTCACTGGGATGCATTTGTTAATGATTCTCTGCACCTCTTTGATCCTTATATCAACAGTCTTGTCGGTCCAACTCACTTTTAATTCCCTGTCACATTCCAGCAATAAGATTTGGATTCATAGCTTAATTTTAAACTCATTAAATCTTTCTTTAAAAAGGTGAATCTGTAGGTCCTTACCAAGTTCTTTCATTTTGCCATGACATTCAATAGATGAGATACTAAAAACTGCTAGATCTATCAATTTGAAGCTAGCTATAATATAAAAGCAGGGAAGAAACTATCGGTACCACTGGAAATATAACTGATGTTTGCAGAAATATGTGCAACTTAAATGTTGCAAATAATTACTTAAAAAAAATGCAAACATTGAGATTGGAGGAGAAAAAAAGAGTTTAAACTACTTTTCACATTTTTACCTATATTTTGCAACTTATTTGCCGTTTAGGAAAACCACAGTAGGTCCAATATCTTTTTTTTTTTGTATCAAATATCACAGTGGGCATGAATAGTTCTGGGCCCAAAGTATGTTTCATAAATATTTTGTCCTTTGTCACAGGGGGGCGCTAAAGTGTAACCAAGTACTGATAATAGGACAAGAAAAATGAAATGCATTTTCATTTATGTCCCACTCCATCAGAACGAAGAGTTCCTCCCCCATCAATGTGATCAGTCATCTCACTCATACACACACAAACTTGGAAAAACATTCCCATCTACCATCATCCAGGGAGTTCTGAGTCATATCAGCTGTGGCAGAAAGAAAAAGCACCAACGAATCAATCTACAAGCAAAAACATTCAAATCTAAATGCAAATAAAGAAAAACAAAAACACAATTTAAGTTGATGCAAGTGAGTCAAATTTAATATCAATGCTCTCCACTGAAAGAGGCAGACTGTTTGGTTTTCTCGTATTCCCCACCAGCGTCACCGCCACCCACTCTAACATGAACAGGAACTATCAAGTCTCATGTAAAAATGTCAGTAAACTCGAATGTCATCCCCCTCCCCCCCACCCCTTCCCCTCACAGAATGTGGGTATTATCTGTGCAAAATAAAATACTTCAAGACTGAGTGGATCAAACAAAACACAGATAAAACAGGGAAGAACAAAAGGGTAGCGCCTCAGTGTGCTAACACTTCTAGAGAAATAAATAAATCAAACATCAAGTGGGGTTTGCAGAGGGATCAGCAATCAGGAAAGCAGGTGCATTTAACCCTCTACGTACAGACATGGATCAGCATCTTCTCCGTTTTAAGCACAATTTCTGTCAGGCAAGTCTGTAAATGAAATTCCTCTAGTGCAGCTTCGGGATGTCCTTAAATAGAGTATATGTTCCTATATGTTCTAGTTGAAATGATTACTCGATAACAACTAGGGAGAAATCAGAGTATATGAGGGGAAACCAAGAGGACTTGATGGGCTTTTACGGGAGCAGTAAGAAGGATTCTGTTGGATAGTGCTGGTATCTTTTCTACCACAGAGCACACAGAACACATGCATTTTACCAAGTGAAGGATTTACATTTTGGATAAAGAAAAAGAAAAAAAAAGAAAAAAAAAATAGTAAGGTAATCTCTCACAGAGCCTTCAATGTCCATTATCAAGCTCTACTTTTGTCCTCTCCGCTCACTCATCTTCATCCTCCTCCTCCTCGCCGTCAGAGAGGGAGGCACAGGGGCGGATCTGGCGGTATCTGTCCAACCACTTCTCCACCATCTGGGTGACCAAGGGGTGGTTACGGCGACGCGAGCTCTTTTGCATGGCGGCCAGCATGCCTCCTTCTGTCACGCAGCAGTCCAGCCACTCCCTCAGCAGCTTCTCCTGCTGCTCCTCGTTGCCCATCTGAGTCACAAACATGTCCAAATATGTCACTTTAAAACATCCAAACAGTTTTTTACAAAAAAAAAAATTCTGCCAGTTTGTCGGAAATAAATCTCACTTGTGTCGGGTTATAATTTAAGTGATTGAAACCAAGTTAAATGTTAAAGATACAAGAAACCATTCTGGGATTTAACATGTTATTTTTTTAAATGTTCCTCAGCTTGGGGAATACTGGTGTTGCACAGATTTCTGATGTGATCTTCTGCCATTTTTCCAAGATAGGAAAAGAAAACCAGGACTCCTTCTGTCAGACAGTTTTTTTATATATTCGCTTAAATTAATTGTGCCATAAATAAATCCAACATTTGTTCTCATCCACTCAAAGTGGTTCATCTCAAACACACCGGGCCTCATCCGACCAAATGATTTGCTCCCACTATCCCTTAGGCTTTATTTTGTGTTCTTTTGCAAAGTTTAATTTTGTTCGCTACAAAAATAAGTTTTTACCTCCTTCCTCTCCCCTTTGGCACCGTCTATAGGAGGGTGATCTAAAGCACTTTCCTTGACATTGTCTCAGTTAAAACAGAAAAATGATTTCCACCAATAAATAATCCCTGCGGCCAGTTTTAAGCACTTGCCTGTTTTTTTCCCCCCAGAGTGAGTACACTTGTCTATGAAGTTATTTCAAAAGGGATAGCAACAGTGGATCTGATTAGGGGTGCTATGATTCATTCTGCATCTCCTGACTTCAGCTGGAAAGCTGTTTTGACAGCTTCTTAGTTGGTCATTGAACTTTCTGAATCATGACATCAGTCTTCTCTCATCCCTCTTGTGGAGCTATGATGTAGACACAGTCCACTGGTTTAAAATGGTATTCTAACCAGATTCATACAGTTGAGCTAAATGAGTTTTACAAAAATAACCAAAATTACTTCTTTTCTTTTTTTTCTATAAAAAGTAAACAAAAGTGCACTATTGTTTGGTCTGCACTGGGAATATCTTAACAAACTTCACCCATTGTCTAGGTTTGTACCTCTTGGGCAGACAGAAAGTGTATGTGTAGCAGCTTCCTCTCACTGTCCACCAGTGGTAAGAAAGTGACCGTGACATCATCGTCAGTATTGAGGTTGGCGCCTGCACCACGGTTGTCGTATCCGTCGTTCTCCATGGCCACCAGGGCCGAGAAGTGGCCCCGTGTGTAACCCAGAGCAATGGGGCTCTTCCAGCAGAAACTCTGCTCCCATAGCAGAGGCAGGTACACACCTAAAAAAAAGAAAAAAGAAGAAAAAAAAAAAAAAAAACACAGAGCAAGTCAGACAAGCTGGGAGCTGCTGCACGCCACAACACTGGAGGCACCTGGAAGGAACAGGCTCTGCAACCATACGCTCAGGTTTCACCATGTGTGAATGTCAGCTGGGGCCAAGCAGCGTATCAGATCTGACATCAGAAGCTTTTCAGCTGACTACAAACAACTGGCTTACTATTGTGAGCAGAGAGCAGCTCTGTGGTGCAGCCGGCTTCTGCAGAAGTTACTCCCCCTCTCCACTCTGACAACCGAATACTGAGCACGAAAAGCAATGACTGCAACTGTACACATTACTATCAAAATGACCTTTTCAACCAAATTTATTGAAATATAGTTAAGAAAACAATTGTTAAAGCATTTCAGTTTAGCTTCTTCTAGTTTTCAGGCTCAGTTTTCAGGTTCCCCCAAATGATAATTATGGTACAAGCAACGTTACGCTAAGGCCTGTTGTGTTGGAGTTCGAGTCCAGGGTGAATCACTGTCATCTGGATAAATTAAAAGAAATAAAAAGCAGCAATAGAGATTACAAATAAAACATTAAGTGAGCTCTGCTATCATCATACAGTTGAAGTTGAAGATTACCCTGCATGCCTTTGTGCTTTGGTTGACCCCAACATTTAAGCTCATTTTAAAATGTTGGAAAAAAATCGTTATGAAAATGACAATTAAAATGTTTTAGGTTTACTTAAAAAGAGAGAGAGAGAGAAAGACAAAGAGAGAACAGCCTCACCTTGAAAACGAGTGTATCCTAACGTTTCCCCACGGAAACTTTTGT
The DNA here is from genome assembly GCA_028567055.1 of Leptatherina wallacei. NCBI lineage: Eukaryota > Metazoa > Chordata > Actinopteri > Atheriniformes > Atherinidae > Leptatherina > Leptatherina wallacei. The sequence continues at coordinate 8,443,346 of JAOXYM010000023.1, forward strand.
AGTATTTTACCCCGTAGACTATAATGGGTCTTCGAAGAATATGTGCGAGAACAAAAATGTGGGTCTGCTCCAGGCTTGCCCCAGGCTGCGGAGAAAAACATTCACTTTCACTGATGATACTCACACATACACACACACACACACTCATTCGCTTTAAGTTTACAGCAACACTGCAACACAAAACAGACATTAAATGAGTCTGAGCAGGGACGGCAATAGTTTAAATATCCCCAAAGCTCATTTCATAATAACTGGTTTTGGTAATCTGAAGATGACGGAATATACTTGCACATAATATAATCTTTTAGCATACATTTTCAATGAATATTGTGGCTATACAGTCACCTCCTCTTGACACAGAACCAGTCTCACTTGTTTTCTGCTTTACAAGAGAGGAGCCAAGCTATGCAAAATCTCCCAAAATCTTCTCCCAACTCAGTAGATTTTTGATCCACGCTAAAAAGGTGACAGACATGCCAAGCACCTCAAGAGCCTAGTAGTACACTGACTGCACAGAGTTGTACAACAAACAGGCTTCTGTGCTGTTTGTCAAAACAGTTTGACAAATGTGGCTTCGTAGCAATGAAATATAATATCTAGGCCCATATACAGTTGTAATCAACACACATACACCTACCGGAGTGTACATAATACATAAAAGCTCCTAAAAATAGTGAAGAGGGCCGACACTGCCAAGTACTGCCATCATACTGCAACACTGCAATTCTGAGTACATCTGCACGCCTCAATGTCCTTCTCATCTTGCAGCTGGACTAACCGAATAAGCAGAAAGCAGATTATATAACTACTCTGAAATATACCACAGCTACAATAATTCCTAGCAAAAAAAAAAAAAGGGAGCTTGGGGGCTTTCGTCCTTCCACACTTTTGGGGTGGGATATTAACGTTGACGTTTGAAACTTATCCGTCGGTCACTTTTGAACCCTCACATGATGGTATCAAATGGCAGCTTTTGCTGTGTTTATGCTGCCAGCGGAGTGGCTCTGAGCTCAACGCTTGTAATCCCAAGGTCACATGTTGGGAAGGAGTGCTGCCTCAGCGGGCATGCCAGCCAAGTGGATCAGCTGTCCGTTAACCTACAACTCCATCTTAGGGGGATCAACAATAATTGCTTATGTCCTCCTTGTCATTCACAGATTATTCACCTTTCACGGCAGCACTTAACCAACGCGATTCCCTCCTCTGTACTGGCACGACTGTCAATGATGAGACAACAGTTATAAAACTGCCAACATCCTCTTTTTGTGCATTGATGAATTTGAAGATCGCTTGTGTAATTACAATTTGGTGTAATTATCTTAAACATAACATAAAAGTAGATTTGTGGTTTTATGAGCCTGTATTGCTGAACTTTTCTCAGCAGTGCTGCTGACAAAAAAAGAGAGAAGAAAAGAAAAAGCAACCCTGGCATCCAAATCACAGCCAAAGAAAACAACAATTCACATCAGGTTAGATATTCAAAGAATTTGACCACAGGTGCTGTGACACCGCATTGCATGTGGAATATTTTTGACCACTGCATCGTCAGCCTGTTCAATTATTATTATTATTATTATTATTATTATTATTATTATTATTATTATTATTATTATTATTATTATTATTATTA
>JAOXYM010000023.1:8447187-8468467 GCA_028567055.1 Leptatherina wallacei
GCCTAAATACACCACAAGACTCCTTTGAGACCTTCCATGCAACACACAAAATTGCAAGACAGTTCACCAGCGTTCACACAACTACAGTGGGAGTGTGACACTGGTTAAGTGTTTTGGAAGGAGCATACTTAACACACTTGTTCAATAAACCTTATTTAAAAAATGGAAAGAAAATGATGCAGGAAATAGTGAGCTGGTTGGAGAATACAGACAAAATCATCCTACAGAATGTCCAGATCATTTACAAAACCAGCGTGCATGAAAACATTTTTCTGTGAACTTGTGCAGATACCAGATTTAAAAGATGTATAGATCTCAGGTACCTTTCTGCACATCTCGATCCAGCACCTCATCAAAAAGCTTCTCCTGAACAGCAGGTGGCAAGTCCTCGATATCTGTGAAGACACATGGGTATGATAGGTTTCTAATGCTCATTATTACCTAATGGTACACGAGGCTGAGAGCAACATAAACGCTTCAATAATGACCCACAGAGGGGATGTTCTTTGCAGTTCCACTCACTGCATGATGTTTTGTCAGTGCCACACTGTAAACATGAGCTCCGTGCAGCATGTTGCGTTTCAGTGTGTATTGAACTGCACACACATAAAGCTAGAACACTGGTGGCCATTCTCTGGTTCAATAGTGAATGACGTTGGCTTGTCAGAAAGCAATAAAGACAGAAACAGAGAGAGACACAGAGAAAGAGAGAGAGAGTGAACCCTGCAGCTGGCCTCAGGCCAATTTCAGTCTGCAGTGAAATACTTGGCATTGCACACTCACAAAAGATTTTTTTTTTTAAATCTATCAGTGAAGCCTGCGTAATCTTTCATCCCAGTGGCACTGACAGCGCTGAATTAGAATACTGGTTGTTCTTAAAAGCAAAGTGCATGTCATTTTAGTGATGACATTATGCCACAGGCATAAGACACAATGCTCCACAACAAGAATGGGAACCAGTCCTCCACTTCGTCACTAAAGGAAAACAGTCCAAGTTCACATACTCATATGGAAAATTTTACATGTGAACTGGAACGTAATCTCACAATATCCGAAAGTTAATCATTTCCCTATTCTTTTCTTGTAGAGTAATCGCAGCGTGCAATATCAGGTGTCAGCCAAAAGACAAGTATTTCTTAGGTGGCTGTTATTTCATCTGCAGGGAAAAACAAAAAAAACAAGCACAGACCAGTAAAGTGATATTCATGGAGGGGTGAATAAAGATGGAGGCGTTTTATTAGTTTACAACATGAATGATCCAATTATCGGGGTGTCACAAGTACCTGCAGGCAGAGTGAAGGTGACCAAGTCAGTGAGGAAATAACAGGCAAAGTCTCCTTTACGCTGATGTAGTGATGCTGCAATCTCCCTGCGGATTTGCTCCGTCAGCTCTGGACACACCATGGAGGGGATACACTTTGCTGCCTGTTGGTTCACCTTACAGACAAACAGTACATACAGCTTAACTAGAAGTTAAACACATACAAAAACTATTTAGTTAGAGTTTTTACTAATCGTGAGGTTAAAAAGTTGTTTTCTTTGTGAATTTATGAGGGGTGGACAATATTCAACTTTATTTGTCACTTAATGTTTTTGGAATTGACTTAAAACTAAATCCAAATAAATATTCCAAATAGAAAAGCCGATCTAACCCATGATACTTTTTTCTTCATATACATTTGGAGAGGAAAATGTGACCAATACTCATGTATTTCTTAGTGATGATCAAACATGGCGGTGCACAAAAAGTAAAGAGGTCATAATTCACTAGCTCATTTCACTCTGCAGCGGTCCGTGTCTTCCCTAATCATTGATGCTCTCCTTGCAAACCACATCAACTCTGCATTATCAATTCCATTAGGAACCAGTGATTGAAGCCAACCTAATCCTCCACCTAATCCTCAAAGTGCACTTCCACTGCAATTATAGGCATCTGCTATACATTGTCAACAATTAATAGACTGACGTGCGTGACAAGGAGAAACACAAACTAGCATCAACGTTCCAAGAGGGACTTATAACATCATTTTGCCAAAAATGATCAATTAACACAATGCAAAAGGACAAGAATATTGTCATAGTTTTGATACAATTCTTTTAAAAGAAAATTGCACTTTGCTTTTTCATCCATTGAAGAGCTGAAAACAACGTAAATAGCGTCTAATCAAAAGACAAGCTATCAAAGAAAAACGGTTTCAATTCCAGTGGTGCCCTTATGCCAAAGATTAAGTCCAACTTACTTCTGTCAACAGAATGGCGAGCATGTCTTGCCTCTGGAAGCGAATAGCCAAATGTACCAGGGTGAAGCCTACGTCAAACGCTGAGGACCGATTGAGTAGCTGCACCTCATCAGCAGTGAGCTGTCGGGCGATATCGCCACCGGATGACTTGTAGGCTTCCACTGCCGCCAGATCTCCTTCTACAACTCCTGCGGCAAAAAAGGGAGGAAGGAATAAGAAACAGGTTATTTATGTAAAAAAAATTCACCGAGTAGGACTACAAAAAATTAACTCAATATGGTTCAATGTTGATTCAGCCTCAGTATACCATTAATGCAATTTAGTTTTTCACACAGTATTACCGTTTCACCCTGGATTAGCTTTTGCTAAGTGTACTAAAACTGCTGAGTAGGGATATTTTTAATCTATTATTCCAAAATACCACAGTTTTCCCCATCTGGCAGGATCACAAAACAAAAAGTAAAGTCACATGGCGATTCATTTCCAGAGGCACATACATTGAGGATGAATTTGACTGGCTTTTGGAGCTGCTTCAACTCCATGTACTTGCTCATAATAGAAGCAAGATGTAACACAGACAGCTTGTCATGTTCCATGAGAGGGATAAAGTAATATCTGTCAGACTCTGCCAATACGTCATGCTGGTCATAGTCACATCCGATTTCCATTCAAATCAGCTATACATTTTCAAAACAACTTGAAGCAGAGGGAAAAAAACTAAACGCAAAGAGAATACAAATTTCTAGGTCTTGACGTCAATTGACAATCCTGATGACCTCTAGATGTAGCCGCTAGCTAACCCTGAGAGAGAACAGCTATCACACTGTCAATGTTCTACATAGCTGGACAGAGAGAGCAGTGTGGCTTATAAATGCAGAGCTATCACAGAGCTATGTCAGAAAGAGGGCAGACTGCGCAGATTAGACCCCCCCCCTCCCCATTTGGACCGTGTAGTCTCAACATCTGTTAAGAGTGAAATGCGCAACAGCTATGTGGTACATAGAGCACTGAAGCACTGGCATGCTTAAACAGACTCCCATTTGTGAGGATGTTCTTTCTAGCAGGGAAGGGGCCGGTTACCTTGAGAGAAGTTGGCTGGAGAGTGTGCCATCTCATTTTACACATGCTGGGTGACATTTTGCAGACACAGATCCATAAATAGATGTCATATTATTTTGGTAGGGATATTATGTAGCTGCAGCAATGCTAAAGGGACCTCATAAAAAGCACCTAACAATATGGTGGTGTCTTTTAGAAATGGATGGTTTCATATTTTTGCTTGTTCTTAAAACAAGTTGTAAACTTGGCCCCCGTTCCTCTTTTGTACTGCATTCTCATTTGAAAAAAAAAAAAAAGTGTGAGTATCTAAGTGGTTATCACAGACTGACACATTTCTCTGCTGTGGATGTATTGCATGAAGGCCTAACACCAAAACACATTGCTGGTTTGCCTTTTTTCTGAAAAAAAAAGTGATCTTTTGTTACCTAGAAGCTAATGGGAAGTGAAACAGCAGTAGAATGATAATCTAAAATATTGACAGAACAGAAAGTTAGATCACTGGAAAAAACCAACACTCTCTGAAAGTGCACAATATCTGGATAAAATAAGTTTTAAAGATTTTAAAAAGATAAAATCAAAGTTTGTCTTATCTTAACACAAAACAAATTCATATTTACCCATTATTTTCATCCTCAAAAGCCTGATGAAGGATTTCTGGATTTAATCCATATGAAGCTGATGACTTAGCTTCTATTCTTTTTTAGCTTGCATTCTCATTATTCATCTGCCATAATCTTATACTAAGAGGATGGGTAAATAACACGTACTTTGCAATCAGGAAATGTAAAAAATAAAACAAAAATGAACCCCTCATGGCTGGATTTGTCTAAATAATATCAGTCCTACAATAATTCCTTAAGCCAGAGATGGGGATGGGTGGGGGCAACTTTGTATGTGACTAGCAGTGCAGTCAGAGCATTTTGCCTTCTTTTTCAGTGTTTGACATGATCGTGCCTGATCACAGCAGTGTGTCCAGTCCAATCACTTCTGCACATCATGCAGAATGTCAAAGTCTGTAAGTGTACATTGCTCAGGGTTTAACAAAAAGTCCAACACTTTTCTCAAACGAGTCAGAGCAGGAGAAGCTTCTGTATGCGACTTCTGTTCTATCATATACGTTGTGTGATGAATGACTTTGCAGCCCAAAAGCAGTTAAGGATATCTGGGACCATTTCTGCAAACTGATACAACAATTTCAAGTACAGTTTTGTTGTCATGGATGGCTGACATTTTTTGGCTAATCATATAAAAATTCAGCTGATCAACTAAATTATTCCTAGCGTGAAGGAAAACAAAAGATCACCCACAATTGTTTTCTTCACAATAAATCACAACAACTGCACACAACATCATCATTAGAAACATTAAACTATAAGCGTTTAAATCGATGTTCTTTTTTCAAATAACTATGCAAGCTGCAATGGCAAATGTTGCTGGTTATGGATTCTGTTTTTGGAATGGCGTCGTTTTGTTCTACAGAGTCTGCTTCCCTTTAAGGGGGAAGTAGAATCAATGGGATTATAAGATTCTGGCTCAAGTTCAGAGCTCTACAACAACAGAAATATGGGGAAACAGAGTGAAGTGAGACCACGTTCTGAGACCTGAGGAAGTGCTTGGCGTCTTAGTCGAAATGTGCTACTTGCAAGACTCAGGAACTTCCTTCAATGACAAAAACTATGAGAAGAAGCAACATAACTCCAACAAGTTAGGAGACAGCATGAATATAAATAAAAAGACAAAAGCACAATGAAGAATTAAATTGAATGGGGATGTCAATAGTTAGAATTCATGCATCGGCTTAAAAGATAACAAAAATCGTCTTAACCTAACCCAAGAGGAATGTTTTCTGCCCCTCAACAGCAACCTGGGAAGTGCAATCAGTGCAAAGGTTAGGAGTGCACTGCTGATCACATGCTGCCTTCAAGGTTTGTTTGTTTTGTTTTTTCTTGTTGACAGTTTCTCGTGTTTTGTCAAGGCTATTTTTGCCTCCTGGAGGCCGCTGCTCAGCACATAAGCACCAGTGTTTACAGGGTGTGCTGACTGTGTGCCAGGGCAGACTCTGGTCCACAGGCTCCACTCTCACTGCACAGCCCAGACAGCCCATTCATCCACCAGCTGGGAAGCACTCACACCCTCTTAGTGTTTCAAAGATGCTCTTAGTAGCACATCAAGGCCAGAAAGGGCCTCAATGATGTGTTGGATCAAATTCCTATCAGCTTTTTGAGATACACGTCTTTATAACGCAACCATTAAAACATCATTTACACTTTTCTGATGATAAGTGTAATCTCACTTTAGCTGATAGACCTTGACAAAGAAAACCAGCAGCCTGTGGTTTTATTAATGCCATAGTACTTTAATATTTGGAGTTCAAACCACGGATGGGCATAATTAAATCGACAATCAATTAATCGATAGTTAAAGTTTCACCAATGACATTACTTTTTAAAATCGATAAAACTAATGCATCTTTAGACTGTTGCTGAAGTTGTATGAGGGTGCAAATGTTCCAGTGTAACCATTGAATGAATCCCATTTAAGTGCTACAAGTCGTTCATCTCGTAATAAAGATCTAAATGAGGAAACACGCTGTTTTTTTCTACTTTTACAACATTTTAAATATAGCCTATAAATACTAAATTATGATAAAAAAAAAATATCAATGATTCATCGAAAATTGATGGTTCATTCTCCCGATAATCGATGAACACAATTTAAATCGAATGGCCATCCCTAGTTTAAACAACAGGACATGTCACCCATTGACAAAACAAATTCAGTGGGGAATCTTTTTAAATAAAAAAAAAAAAATCATATATAATAAAATCAATGTTTTCAAACTGATGTAGATACATTTTCAATGGATCAGCTGTAGAACTATTTCAGCCCCTGTTGGGATGATATGATAAAATGTGCAAAAAAAAAAAAAAACTCACCAGCACAAGCACTGAGAAACAGCCAGTCTGTTTTCTTCATCCGATTTCTAATCTGCTTCAGCTTCTTGAAGTCAACCTCCTGTTCTTCTTTACTCATGGCTCCAGCTGCAAGCTCTATCCTCTGGAAGTCCATTTTGACATGGTCTTCCCTCTTGGCCATAGGAGGGGATCTCCTTTGGCCCTGGCTTCCACTGCAACTACCCCTCCATCGGGCCATGTCCTGTTCATTGATCAAGGGTGAGGGTTCTGCAGATTCTGGTAGCTCTATGGCTTCCTGGTTGTTAGGCTTGGGGAGGTCACACACCACACACTTTGTAGTTCTTGGCCAGTTCTGGTAAGTGCAAGCTGTACATGTCCAGTGCTGTTGGTGAGTGTTGAGTCTGTTCCTGTCATTGTACTCCTCACAAGTGTCCACGGGAGAGGGAACAGCAGGACGGCAGCCTGCGTTGGAGCCTGAAGTTTGGGGGGACTCAGTGGGGCTGCTGGTCCTTGGCCGCTGACACAGGCACTGTGTGCAACGAATGGCTCGGGGCCAGTTCAGATAGGTGCACATCTGGCAAGACCACTTATTAGCAATCTCAGCCATACTAGATGATCTGACTCTGGGTCTAGCACTAGAGTCAGGGCAGATAAGGAGGCTGCTACCACTTTCAGTTCTAGGAGGATCCCATTCCAGACTGGGGTCCAGGTCAGGGCTGTTTTTATAAGGTTCCTCTGTGATGATAGGACCCCTCAACTTTGGTGCCCGGCACATTGTGCACTTGATAGAAGATGGCCAATTCTCGAAAGTGCAGTAGTCACAGGCCCACTTCACCCTCTGTTCCGTCATTGCGAGTAACTTCGTTTTGCTCTGTGAAATCCAGCAAGATGTGATATATAACAATAAACTATATACTGAACAAAAATAATAACATTAATACGTCCCATTTGTTAAGATACTTTATTTCAGCTCAGTAGTGGGTGTTCCAGTAGTTTAACAAACTTGCATCTGGTCAGTCATCTTCAATGACCAACTGACAGGCAGGAATTTGACTGTGAATGAAACTGTCTACCAGCTGTTCATTATCTCTAACAGTATTGAGCGAAGATAACAGTCTCGATTTAATTCCCATGACTTGGGGCACCATAGTGTTGTTGTGGAGTGATGTTTCAGTCTTTAGCCTAATCTCGCTAGCTGGCATGCTAACATCGTAGCATATAAAACGTTAGCTAACGTGCAATTACATTGGCAACGAGCGTTTTTCGGTCGAAAAACATGGAACACAACATGATTATGAATATTTGCAGAAAAATATATAAACTCTTACCGTTTCGTGAGTTCGTTCGTCTCCCAAGTGCAGCAGAAAACCACAACAAACCCTTCTTGTCCAGTCCCCCCCTCCTTCCTCCTGCTCAATCAAACCTTTCCCAATCCGAATTGTTTCGACTCCTTTGGTCTCTCACATGTTTACCTTTGCGGACACATTAACCCGTCGCAGGCCAAAACGCACATTGACAGGGCCTCCGAACTCCTCCAATCATGGTATAAATTCGCAACTATCCATGGTTTACACTGCCTCCGTCTTGTTTAATGGCGGCGACAGCTACACAAATGAGAAGCAGAGCCAAAATAAACGCTAGCCTGCCTTCGTCACCAATCATCTGGCTGAGCTCTCAATGTGATTGGATAAAGGGAAAGTACTGTGGTGCCTTCGTGAACTACCGGAATATTCTAGAGGACCGCGAGATCTCATAAAGACAAAAAGTGTTTGCATCATGTTGCTCATTTACTTTATTTGCCTAGATTTAAGCCCATTGGTCTCACTCTGTACTGTAAGTCATACATTTTAATATCCACCAAGCTAGAAAGAAAATATTTGAATGTGGGACATTTAGCTTAACTTTTGTTAAATATCCGAGCTTTTTTTTTAACACTAAACACCTCGCAACTCTCGAAGGTTGAATGATGCAAAGTTGATTTTCATAAAAGATAATTCAGGTGTTGTAGAGAGCAAATGACAAACAGCTTAAAGGAGGGTCATTAAAAGGGAAATATCACCATATGCTGCTGTAACAATATGAAACACTTGAAAAAGAATTACGGTTGTTGACCTCCAAGTTACATCACTGGTCCAACATATAATCATATAAGCTTGATTTTTTTCTTTTTTTGGACACACCTCCTGTCAAAACGTCACGCGGAAAAACATGGCAGTTTCCCTGCGCCGGTTACACCACGTTTCGCTCCATGTTTCTAACGGGCAGAATTTAGTTTACGACCTTGTTTCCAAGTATAAGTTTAATTTATTTGCTACTAGAGTGACTGCTAAGTCCAAGCAGGTGGCTTTTAGGAAGGGAGCAGCAGTTTTCGTTGTTAATGAGGGACAGAATCATAATGGTACGGGATTGAATGAAGGGCTGCTTGGTGCAAAGGACAAATATTCAATTGAATCACGCCGGGCTGACGTTGGGAAACACAAGCGTGGTACTTCCTCGGCGTGTCTTTACGATGTCAGCCCGCATCACCCGGTGGACTCTGTCGGTAACGTCTGTTTCGAAGTAGAGGATGTTGAAAGGTCGTTCAAGGTTCTCCGCCATCTGGGTTGTAATTTCCTCGTGCCTCCCACGACTGTCGAGGACGAGAACGGTCTGGTCACCTACTCGGTGGTTAAATCGGTTGTTGGAAACGTGTGCCACACACTTATCGACAAGACAAAATATGGGGGGATCTTTCTGCCCGGGTTTAATGTCACGGAAAAGGGTTGGAGCTTGGAAGAAGAGGATGCGTCTTGTCCTGTAACACATTTTGATCACGTTACTTATGCCTGTCCCAGGAATTCCACTCACCAGGTCATGAGGTGGTACGAGAAGCTGTTTGGTTTCAAAAGGTTTTTCATTGATAGGTGAGAAACTTGGTGTTCCACAAATAAGATACTGTGTAAAAGTCTTGAGTCACCCATTAATTCTTCCCATTTTCCTTCCAATCTGTAAAGGTTGCTTGTAATCTTTCTTGCCGTCTTGTCTTTGGACTCTGGCTGCTTTTTCCCTTTAATTTGGAATGATTCAGGATAAAAGGAATTGGCAGGTCAAAAAAAGTCTACAGGAGATAAACAGTATCCAAAGTCCTTACACCTCGGCAGGCGTTGCCTTCAGGGTGGCTGTGAAGAAGCCATTCTTAAGGAAGGGGGGAAAAATGCTGAAGTTTGCCAAACAACACAAGAACTGGACTGAAAATCAGTGGCAATAGGTCACATGGAGTGATGAATCTTGGAACTAATGTGAAAGGCAATCAATATAAGATGACATTTGGATTTTTCTTCAAGAAACTGTAAACAGTTAGTCCCTTGTATACTGTATTCCCATTCTTGTTTGCATGTGTTTTAGTTATTTTCCAGGCAATATATCAAGAAATAATGGATGGTTTAAGGATGCACTGAACAGTACAGTGCATACTCCCAGTGTGATGTTTATTTTTCTTAATTCACCTTTGAATAATGTGTTTTTTTTTCTCCTGTGTAGTAATGAAGATGCGGATGAAGGTTTTGTAGTAAACCAGGAAGGCGTTGGACTACGACTCACTGCCATGCAGTACTGGAAATGCAGCAAAGCTGGCATCACTCTTCCCTTTGAGAACAAGGAAGAGCCTGACTGCAAGTTTGTCATTGCAGAATCTCTACCTCAACAAGGTTTAAAACCATTTCATTTCATCAACATTTTATGGTATTACACCTCCTACTTGCATCACAACTTTCACATGTACTTTCACTTATTTTAGGCAGAAACCAGGTCGACACTTTCTTGGAGGAGCACAAGGCCCCGGGGATCCAGCACATTGCACTGTACACCAAAAACATTGTCTCTACTGCACAAACAATGGCTGCAGCTGGTGTGCAGTTTTTCTCTCCTCCCCCGGCCTACTACACAGAGGTTTGCTTTACTCAGAGTTGCACAGCTCATTTGCTATAGCAAAGAAACAAGTCTATACTAAATTTTCTGTCAGAAGTGGCCCACCTCTCCCTCTAATATTTAATCAAAAAATATAATGCATGCTGTAAGATATTAAAGAGAATCAGATCTGGACAGGCCTTTGAGTTTGTAGCTTTGCAAGTGGCCCAGTTCATAAATAGCGTTTTCAAGGCTGTGACATCACCAGGCACAAAGAGGACAGGCTCTGCTTTGTACCAATAAGCAGTGGAGCTAAGTGTAACAATGGCAGTCTGACACTCCATACTTTCACCAAGGCTGAAATGAAAAAATATTGAGCCCATATTGAGATAACATTTTTATTAGATTTTATTGATTTATTTGAAGTTTTTTTTTGTATTATTGTTTAATGTCATCTAAGGTAACACACTGATAAGCTAGGTCATGCCCTGCTTCTGGTGAACTGCAGATGCATGTCTAACTTTTGTGAAAATCTGGCCAACAAAAAACTAAAACAAACACATAACATTCTTGATTGAGCCAACCCATACACATATAACCTATCCATTAATGACACCCTTCAGTAATGGATAGTTTATAGTAACCCTGACATCCGTTTGCAGAACATTTAGCAACAGACACAGCCACCAAATGTTCCTTGTAGCCATTTGGAAGCTTCTTGCACCAGTCTGTTGGTACTTTGTTGCCATTCCTTAAAGCTATATCTTTGCAGAAGTCCTTTCTAGCCGTTTGCTATGAAGTTTTTTTTCCCCAAAAAAGAATTACTTCGACCTTTTTGTGACCCCTCATGCAATAGCAGTCACCCATGGAGACCTGTTTAATTTAGCTCGCAGCTTATTTTATAGGCTCAGGCTGAAAACAACCTCTCCTGATTGGTCCGCCCTGAAGCATTGAAGACATCTTTCATCTTGTTTTTCCCACAGTTGGCACCAATTTTTTGCAGAGCTCTGTCAAAGAAACTGAAAATAACTAGTCACATTTTATGTAGAAAAAAAACTGATGAATTAGTCTATTAAGGTTTTTATTATTAGAATATACAAACCAGGTTCATTTTTTATTTATTCATAAGGAATATCTCCGTTCTGTGCTTGCAGTGTAGTGGTGCCAGTGATTCTGACCAGAACCGAACTTGCAAACCTACATGTCAATAATTTTTTTTGCACTTCCTGTGTGCTGTGGCAGGTGGGAAAACAGCAGGAAATCGAGGAAGCAGGACACAACCCCCAGATGCTGGCACAACATGGAATTCTCCTGGATACAGACCTGCAGCAGGATCCCTTATCTCTGAGAGCATCCAGCGACAACAGAAGGTGAGATGTATTCAGTGATCAATAATCTGCCATCTCTTTAACGCTTGCCTCTCTTCCAGACGTCTTATTTGTCTGTCTTTCTACTACTTTTTCTAAATACAATTTTAAGAAGCAGACAGCAACAGCTCATGCTGATTTAAGTAGCATCTATAAACTAAAATAAGGATGTTGCAATGAGCATCTTCTTAAAGTTAATATTCTTATACAGCTTGCAGTTGCAAAAGGGGGAGAACCACACCTGGATATGTTGGTCTCTCACATATGCTTGGAAAGCTGGTCGGGTCATTATGGAAGGCTAACCATATGTCCTGCTGTCCTTACTGTGATGTTCTCAGATACCTTCTCCAGGTGTTCACCAAGCCCATATTTGCAGAAGATACCTTCTTCCTGGAGCTGATAGAGCGAAGAGGGGCGACAGGTTTTGGCGAAGGCAACATCAGGGCACTGTGGAGATCAGTGCAGGCGTACATGGAGAATGAGAGGGCGGATTCTCAAGGAGCTGGATCCCCGAAATCCGTACAAACTGCTCAGTACTAGTCTCAGTTTTTTTTATGCGTAATTTATTTCAGATGTGTTTTATACTTCAATGTTATAGCACTTATTTTTGAGACAATCCTTGACCATGATTGATGTGATCTAAAGAAGTTCAACACAGCAGATGCTGCTTAGAATATTTGAAATATTACAAGAAAAAACGTATTGGCTGTAAAAGAATGTCTTTGTTCTGACTGTATCAAAGCGAACCAAATGACTCAAGAGCAACTGTTCCTCAATAAATCTGTTACCAACAACAGACCATGAGGACCAATTACTGTCTTTAAATCACATGCTCCATGTCTCTTACAGTGTGTGTGAATGCAACTCAAATCTCTCAGGTTCTTTTAGGTAAACATCGCCCGTCAGATCCTTCATTTTACTGCATGTATTATCGGTACTTATATCTCTAAATATGACCAATAAAGTTTCTTGAGATAAAAATCCAGTTCAGAGATCTTCAAAGAGGAAGGTAGAACTTCCCTCCACATGTGAGCATTTTACCTGCTTCAGGGTTGAATATGTGTAGGGAAAAGAAGTTAAGAAATATTACATTAATATTTACTTTAGTTATAGATGATTTGGAATAGACTTAGTTTATTAGGCTAAAGAGAAATTTAGGGTTAGGCTACACATGATTTTCATACTTTCCTTGATTTGGAAACTTAGAAATGCCTTTTGACTGACCTTTTAATTTTTTTGGTGTGGTCTTAATCTGTGTCAAACAGTATTTGACTATGTTGGCTGTCTGGCTGAACATCTGTAAGCTAAAATAACAGAATCGAGATCTCAGATCAAGATAAGTTCTTATTAATTGACCCAAACTCCTTTATTAAACTAACAGGGTGTCACTTTCCCGGCTACAATTTTTAAAACCCTTGATTTAATGTAGTGAGACATGAAACTTTTTTATGCATTTATGAAGTAAATATTTTACTGCTTACATGACTGTAATTAGTTATAAATGACAGAATACTGACCACTTAACTCAGACCCTAGATTTTTGCTGTAACAGTATTTATTTTGTAGCTTTAGATCACTAGCTATTAGTTTACTTGATTGTGTTATCTTTATAAACACTGACACTTGTGAGCTCAGCGGCCCCATTTTTTCCAGATAACTCACCCATGCAGTCACCGAGAACCGTTACTGGACGAACAGCTGCTGCTCTTTTCAGATGCTGAGGAGGTCTTCGTAATGCGTACGTATTGGCAAAGACTTGGTTTTAGAGCCTCTCAGAGGGGATCTTCAAACCCATAGAGATGTGCCAGTTCAATTAACTTGGCTATAAACATTATAGGCAAGGATTAGTGGGTTAGATGAGAGGCAATGAAATTTAGATGGGAGTTTCATGAAAGCCATATGCTCTTTTTATGTGCTGACTGTATTTGCAGTATCCAACTGTGTAACATCAAAGGACAATTTGAGCAACAAGTACTGAGATGGTGGTTGTTAAATACATGTCCTTTTGCATTTTGACAAATGGTGTCAGTGTTTTTCTTTAAAACAGTCCCTCACACAGCCAGACAGAATTTTTAACCAGTTGAAAATGTATCAGTTTGTGCTCACAGACAAACAGATTCAGATGGCACAGGCAGGATTTTAAAACTTTTGCTGAATCATCTTCAGAACAAATTTTGTGCCGCTAGTCGAACAGAGATGAATGTTTTCATTTGTTTAGAAGTATGACTAAGAACAAAGTTCTACAGCTGATATAACAGGAAATGTTGTTAGTGACAGAGAGGATTAACCGTTCATTAAAGTCGAGAAGTGATGGCTCCTGTAACAGGAGTCCTTCAGCCATCTGTCTACAGCCAGTGAACCACAGATGGCACGCAGCATTCTGCGAGGGCTCTCTGGAAGATATCTTCCTATTTACTGTCAACCATATGAAAGCCACAATTGTGAAAGACTGAAGACAACAAAATAAAGACCTATATTCCTCGAACATGTGTACCTATGGGTTATTTTTTTTTAATAGTCTTTTCTTGTTAAAGGATTGGTGTATACTGCCCCCCTGTGGATATGACAGTCACAAAACACACTGCCAAACTTCTTGAGCTGCAAAACTCCCACCCTCTTACAGCACAAGTTGCTTTGGTCCTCTGTGTCATCTGTGACTTTTCAGAGAAAAAAAAAAAACGGTGAATGCAAAGTTTGTTATAAAAAGTATTCTGTGTTTCTTTTCACACTGCTACCAGTCTTCTTTTTTTTCCTTACCCCCCCCACACTGTAGCCCACATAGTCTAGGAGACAAATCCAGGGTGCCTTTAAACACAAAAGGCAGACAGTCTAAAACCGAAGAGGACAGTCTGAGGCAGATTAGAAGCACACAACAGATGTTACTCCTTGATTAACAATAGTGTCTGCCAGGGGTGAGCCTCAAGCTCCCCACCCTTGTGAGGCCCAGTGTGGCAACTTCTGTCCACACAAAATATATCAAATATCTGTGTATGATGTTATCGGACATTGAACTTTTTGCATTGCAGATTCCGTTGGGACTCATCCAATAAAGTCCGGTTGCTTTTTGGGTTAATAAGCCCAGAATTGCTGTGCAAGCTCTATTAAATAGGCTCACAATGTTAACAATGCTTAAACATACAGAAAGCTAAGCAAACACACAGTTATTACTGTATACACAGGCTGTACTGATAGAACTTCCCTACTTTAGATGGTTTAGGGGTGCAAATCAGAAAGTCACACGGTTTTGGATAGACAGACAAAGAAAAATGACATTAATTTGTGATGTTAATGTCAAAAATAATACCTTATCGGATGTTGATGTAAATCATGAGAAAGACTTCAGTTCCTGGTAGAACATCTGTTAGTAATAAATGCATTTATGTAGAAGTAACTTTAGTCAGTAAGAGAGCTCATTTTTTGAAGATGAATTGCTATGTCTAAATGACACACATCTGTTTTACACAGTATGTCTGAAAGTAACACACATTTAATTTAATATATTGTCATATACAGTATAACTACTGTGTATTGTGAAAGTGCCTTGTCTGGCCTTGTCTATATGCTCAGCTCAAAACTGTGATTACTTTTCATTGCTGCAGGGTGGATTAGACCACTAGTTACAAGCGCGGGGGTGACTTGTTTTACAAAAACCTAATAAAAAAGACATTTTTCCCTTACCTCCCCTTTAAGAGTCATATTAACTTAGATTATATTTCAAATAAGCCAACTAAAATAAAAATTTGACGTTAAAAGAGAGATTTTTTGGTATAAATTACTCATTGGTCTCCCCTCTACCCTGTCAAAAGTGGTAGTGCTCGTGTATGTTGTCACAGGCTCATTAGCGTGCAGTTTTGTTGGACAGTAGTGCACTGGGGCAATGTTGTAGTCTGGAAGAGTACTTGAAGTGAGTTGCTCGCCTTGCTTCCTGCCTTGTTTTGCCTTTCAGCTACAATACTCAGCATGGTCAACCTAAACTAACCAGCTACCCGGTGTCGTTGTTGACTCTAGGCGCTCACCGTGATGCTCGTGAGTGGTACTTTTTGGTCTAATAATTTTCTGTTTTAGCTAACTTTAACTGTAGCATCTGTAGTTATTGCTTCAGGAAGAGTGAAGGCAGATGTTCAGTTTGGCTTTTAAAGTGTGTGACGCACTTAATGGATAATTTTTATGATGACAGAGTCGATTTGAAGTGACCAGTTGTAAACTAGTTTTCTCAGCTCATGCTCAGCACAGCTCCAGTTAATTAGCTTAGCAACTTTTCCCAGTGTGAACTGTGTACCTTTTTGTTTTGTCTGGCTTAAAACTCATAAAAGTTCCTCTTGAACTGATTTTTTTTCAATCCCTTCATGATATTACTTTCTATTTTAGGCCATTCAGGTAATTACAAGGCAAAATCCGATCAAATGTTGAGGAGAAGTTATTAAAGAAATTTATAAGTAAGCTTGACTTGTTAGTGAATGAATTTACAATGTGTCAAAATTGAATTAGATTAATCACCCAAATTTTGGATTAAATGCACTTCATTTGAATTGGCAGACTATGAAGGGCAGACACTTATCTCATTTTGGTTTCCTACCATGTAAGGCATGCATGACATGATCTTAAGTGGCAAATAAGTAAGCCCTTTTAATTAATTTTAAAGGCTAAATTTATTTGTGGTATTATCATGTTTTTGACATTTTGTTACAGTGTTTGCCATTGTGTTGGAATCACGTAATGTCTTGTCAAGCCAACCTTTCCTTGGGTATGAAATCAGAACTCATGTACCCACATCCATCCATCCATTTTCTCTTCCCACTTATTCCAATTCATGTTGCGGGGTGCTGGATCCTATCCCAGCTACTATCAGGCAAGAGGCAGGGTACACCCTGGACAGGCCACCAGTTCACTGATACACAGTCTTACAGATTCAGCAGTTTTAGTTCTCACAGGGATCATAAACACAATATCTTGTTAAACCCGAACTCTTCAAAGTGTCCCCAGTCTTTGATTATCTCTATGAAAATGAATAAGTGGTTTGAACAGAATTTCAAGGCTTGCTTTTAAATGGCAGACATATCATTTTACATTTGCTGCATGTAGATTTAATATTTAATATTTATATATATTATATTATAATTAGCAGCTTGTGCGCCCTCCATCAAGTTCAAAATCCTGTTTGCTCTGTGGTCTGCATGTGTAACATACTGCAAGCTCCCGTCACACCAGTTCTTTGCCAAACTCATTTCCCTTTCATGAGTGATTTTGGGAAAGGGGTTTCAGGGACTGTTTGTGCTGGTTACTTGGGCAAGCTCAGTTTTCAGGGCCCTTTCTTCTGAAACTGAAAGGCATCCACCTGGTGGGCTGAAAGCCACATATGAAAAACTGTCTAACTCTTTCACTCAAGTGCAGGAGAAGGGCTCTATCATCACTTAGAGATATTTAGATATAATGTTGAGAACTTTTGGATTGCACTACCCACATTGTGAGATCGTTCACTTACCAACAAAAAAATTAACTCCTTTCTTATATTTTTGTGTTTAGTCTAGGCAATGATCTGTGAAAGAAGGAACAGTTTCTGCATGTGCAGTACAGTGCTCTCTTGTTTCCATGTTGTTGTTTTCTTATTTTGAAAAAAAATTGAGCCATATCCACTGCATCAGACCTATTCTTATTTTGGTCCATTTACATGCAGTGGTGTTCTTCTGGGGCTGTTGTGTCTTCAGCCTTGTGTAATTAAGAGACTTTGTTAGATTTAGCATTCAAGTGGACAACATTTTTCTCCAACTTGGACAGGTTTGCTGAAAGCCTTGATTAGAGAGCTCAACAAAGCTCTTCTTCTAGACAAATGTATACAGTGCAAGTGATTATGTATGAGATAATTAAACAGCAGGCCTGCTTTAAAACGTAGGCCTCCCTGGCTGCCATGCATAGCCATGCTGAGCCTTTGTGTTTATGGTAAGTGGGCAGCTGCATGCCTGGGAGACCTTGGCTGTACCCCAGGCCCTCAACTGAGCCTGATAACTACTATTGAAGCCTTCCAGCCATGCTCATTTCTGACTATTCACTCACAGCTTAAAACGTAGAGCGAGCCTCCTGCTTGACTTAGTCTAATTTCTGTGAACTTGTGGACAGCTATGGGCTAGCCAGCACCCTGCAATGAGTTTCATAAATTTCTTTTCAGTCAGCCTTGACAGTACTTAGTACCACCTGCTCTTTGTGGTACCAAATGACACCACCAACAAAGAAAGTTTCAGGTTTCAAAAACCTGGAATTTTCTCTGTGAAGAGCTGCATGAAAAACTGGCTGGCCAGTTAAGATATTTTAGTCTGTGACATGTTGTTTAAACTTACCCATGTTTTACGACTTAAAAATAAATGAATAAAGCACTGCTCATTATATGAGTCTAGATATGGAACCTGCTTGCAACTCGGCAACAACAGCTTGTGGTAACAAGAATTTTAGGGACGTGCATTTTCTTCTCCCAGTGAATCTTTCCTCAGAATAGGACAGCCAAGCTTTTATCCGACATTCCTCTCACAAGTGGTGCAGTGATGAAGAGCAGCACAAATCCTGAAATGACCAGATGAGAAAAATCCTAGTTTTCAAGTCTGGCCATCTCAGGTGCTTAGCAGATGCTTCGACTATCGAGACGACCACAATCCTGGGATTGTTCAGAGCAGGACACTGGGCCGAATGCCATTATTTCAGGAAGCTCAAAGTTGGATGGAAATTCAAATTAACATCTGAACTGTTTTATTTTAAGCTTCTTTTTTTTTTAGTTTGTCAGGATGAAAGTTTTATAATGGGAAACATTAAGCAGCGTTATGAATTTTAAAAAGGGGAAAGATGCTAAATGTGTCTTAGGTAAAGTAATCGTATCAAATAGTGTTGTTTCCACCAGCTGTCCAAGTGCTATAAAACGGATTAGTATTAGGTCTAATTGTCAGTCAGGCACAAAGCTGCCAAATCCTTATGTAATGGTGGCCTAACCCATGGGATTACAGTCTGAGCAATGTATGGAAAAGCTGCTCAATATGGGGAAACTGCTTTTTGGGCAATGATGGCAGGTTCAATGTCAATCGTTCAGTTTGAGTCTTAGAAAAGTGTGACTCAGAAAATGTCACTGCTGGAACTTAAGTACAGTAGGGCCTGTGCAGGTTTTTAAAAGCTGAGTTGACATTAAAGCAAGCTCTCGCTTTAACTTGACCCGATAGAGTCTGTGGTTTCCTCACTTGTCCTATCTCATTGATGGTGCACGATCGCTTGATGTTCATGACAACCAAAAGTGGCAATGTTTCAAAGGCTTTTTGTGACCACAAAGGAAGCGTGGAGTCTCATCAGCTTATCCAAGACAACATTACTGTTGTCTTTTAGAAGGGCTGCTTGCAGTGCAGATGTTGCTTCAGTCAATCACCAGCCTGGTTTGCGTGTGATGGAAAGCCACGTCTGAGGGGAAACGTCCTGCAATGTTCTTCCCCTTCTCAAAGATTAGACTTCTCAGTTGTCATGGTGGCTGCTGCCTGAACTCCGATAAAGTGCTATCAGACTGCAGAAGCATATAGACACCCACTGATTCCAGATAAAGGCAGCATCGTTATGGAGGTGATTCGGGTTTTGACATCAGAAGGGGAGTGGCACCCCACGGGCAGAAATTCTAGCTAATACCTTGTTTGCTAGATTATAGCTACATCTTTGAATGGAGCAGTGCATGCTTTTTGAGGTGAGTGGGTTGGGTGTATCTGCTAAACTCATGCTTTGTTATGGCTTTTACATTTGCTTTCCAGGTTTGTCTGTACAAGAAAAAAAGCAGAGTTTTCTTTTGCCAGCAGTCCTCACCATGTTTATTTTTCACAAACTGATGGAAGTTTGAATGGTTTTCCGAGGCTGATGGGCTAGGTTAGGCTCTTTTTATAACTACGTGTTCAAGTTGTGTCATTTAGCCGAGGAATGTTTATAATTATGTTATAAACCTCACCCATTTAACATGCTCAGTTCAGAAATATGGGATAAAAATACAGCGCATGAGAAGGACGATTTAAATTGTTGCAATTTTGTCCATCTAAATATAATGGGTGTTGTTTACAGTTCGAGTATCAAGAGTGCTAGCCAACTGCCTATTTCTCTCTTTAGGGAAAGGAAGCATCATTTAGTAGCCTCTTTGTTAGAGTAAACTTTACATTACGGATATTTTTTCTTTTTGTGTGTCAGTACCATCTGCATTCATCCCCACGCCATTAAAGATAATAAACAGCGGCTTGTATTCTACTCCTAGCATTTCCATAGTTATCTCACATTATAATACATTATAATCTGGTTTAACCTAGTCCAGCCTCAAGCTCTCCTTTTCAGCTCACACAGGCCCCGAGTTAAAGCTGCAGACATCCCACGAATAATGTTGTCTTTGAAAAACTCTGCCAACAACACCCTCGTGTTTAAGTTGTTTTCTTGATGTGATAAGTGCTAGTAATGGAAATCATATGCTGAATGCAAACACCACCTCCAGCATGTCTACTCCTGCAGGGTCTTGTGATGCCCCCTCCCCTTCACACACTCACCCACCCCACCACCACAACCTCTGATGTCTCCTCTTTTGTTTCCCATGGTGTCTCATCTTCTGCACAGAGCACTCTTTTGTTGCCCTGTCTCTTTCTGTTTTCCTTCTCCTCTGCCTGCAGTTGTCATTTAAACAGACACCTTCTGCCCTTGCAGGCAATCATACGACCATCTCATTTCCACTTTGCTCCGTTCCTCTACCTAACTTGGCCTTGAGTGCAACTGATCTAGTGGTAGTAGAAGTCTCTGTGATGATTATATAGATCTGCGGCTAATCAGCAGTTTTACGTTAATGGTGGTGCAGCATTAATGTGAAGAGGGTTGTTTTGATAACCACAAGGTCAGCTATTCCCAGCCAGCCCCCTGAGGAGTCAATTACACAACTCTGACTTTGCTCTATTCCTCTATGCGCTCCATAGTGGAACACTTTTGAGGAAACTCACACTCCCTTCCACATGAGCAGGCAAGGATAAAACGAGGTATAGAGTTCCAGTTTTGGTGGTACCCTGGAAGAGACCATGTGGAAGTGAAAACACTGTAACTTTAAGTTATAGACAAACGTATGACAGCTCAGGTGACACCTTGTTGGCCTAAGTGACTGCTTCTAACACTTCTTTACTCAACTAATTGTACAAAGGACTTTTCAAACTATTGACCTCCCTTGAATTTCTGTTATCTTGCAGGTTTGTGGGTGTTGAACAGGATGCTCATATAAGAGCTTTGGAACAGAATCTGTGTGGCTCTGTGTATGTGTTAGCTTGGGTTTTTCAGTATTAAATATTCATTTGTTTGCATGGAAGGTAAGTCTGAAAGGTTAGGAGCTTCTTTATAGAGGAAGGCCACAGTAATCGGCTTGGATTCACAGCAGTTGCAGCCAATTCTATTTGCACAAAGTCTAAACAAAAAAAGAAAAGAAAAAACTTGTCAGCTCTGTTAGTTTGGGCAAACGACTCATGCCCGAGTACTGCTTTGTGTTTCAGGATGTTTGTTAGCTATGCTTGTACAAAATTGCCAGACAGTTGGGTGGTCCAAACTGGAGTACCATGTCTTTTTGAAGAAGCATTCATGTTCCTCCAGAGGATGAATCCAGACAAAATGTTGTTGCCAATTTATGATATGCAGACATTTCCAACTTGTTTTTGCAAAAAAAACCCGTTTGTCCTGCAATCAAATCATGGTCCACTAAGAACTGTAGATGCTACCTTTTTAGGGGTGGGTTTAAAAAAATCGATTAATCGATTTAAATCGATTCAAGTTAAATTAATTCAATATCGATTCA
>JAOXYM010000023.1:8468567-8494616 GCA_028567055.1 Leptatherina wallacei
AAAAAGTTACCTGAGATTAAAGAAATATAAGTGTTGTTAAACAATTAGCTGTAAATGAATCGAAATTGAATCGAAATCGAATCGAAATAAACTATTGTGAATCGAATCGATTCAGGGAATTAGTGACGATACCCAGCCCTACTACCGTTTGGATAGATCTGTTTTTGTTTCAGCTACACCTGCTAGATGCAGACAGAGAACGTGGTGTTTTATATGGATACATTAATTGATACAATTAGAAGACCTGAAATTTTCATGTACATTTATTTCAGTTTCATCACATGTCACTTGCATTTTATAACATAGATGTCTAGGTATTGCAACTGATTAAATCAGCACATATGTTACAAGTCCTAAGAAGAAGATTTCTGATTTAATTTGGACTCTGTATTGGTTCAGTTAGGGATATTTAGGTTACAATCTAATTTTGAACCAAAGAAATGCAAACAAGGTTAATGTGGGCAAATCCTCACACTAATTACTGGCATCTAAAGGCCAAGTTGTAAATGGCAACCATATCAAACGTTCACACTCTTATATAGAACACATTGGGACTTCATCAAATTCAGTCTCTCTCTGAGAGCTCTGCATCAGAAATTTCTATCTAGAAAAAGTCACACCAGTGTTTGATCTTGTTCTGTCCTTGCCTGTCTTTTAATAACTTTCTTTTCATGTTCTGAATAGTTTTTTTCTACACCCATTTTCTATTCTTGCTTTAATAAGTATGATCCTCCAGTATTATCCTAATTAATCCTCCAATTACCACATCATTATTCTGTACTGTTAAAAAAAAAAAAAAAAAAAAAACTCCATTCCACAACAGCTACTTCCTTGTACTTCTGGTTTTTAAATGACCAGTGCTCCTCTCTGGCAAGATTTTTGCCAACATTAGCACTTAGCTCAAGGTATTGCAGTGCCCAAGTTTCACTGCTAATGTGGCTAGCTACACGTTTGTCTAAAGGACATTTGAGTCATCAGGGTGTTGGGATACTGCTGAACATCGGGTTTGCCTCTGCATTTAATGATGCATTTCAGAGCCTCCACTCGGTGGAAATGTTCTCCCTTGTCATCTGCTTATATGGTCGACAGAATGTTAGATATGTACTAAATTCTAATCCTGTGCTCATCTTTGTGTGTCTGCTCAGAATCGGGCCGAGGAGTGAAGCACATTCCTGGAGGAGTTGAGGGAGTCTGTCTTAAGCTTATGAGAAACCAGCCTGCTCACACCATGCCTGTCAAAATGGCCTCCAGCTTAAATTGCCATTATTGGAACGGCTTGGGACACGGAGGTGTGTTGCCATGGTGATCATTTACAAGAAAACACTGGAAAAGAAGGGTGCCGACGATGTAACATCCAAACGTACGGATTTGGGCCCGGTGAGAGTTTTTTTTTCTATTTGTTTAGGCATTTTTTGACATTTCATGTTTGTGTATCCCTGCCAAAAGGCCTCAGCTAAGCTTGTCTAAGGAGAGGACAGGTGCTGCTCTAAATTAAGAAGCTTGCTGACCACTTATTAGTCCACATCGTTTATGTCTTCACATCAGTTTTCTTTTTCAGTCAATTTGAATAAGATTCATTTTTACTTAGCTAAACGTGAATGTGTAGTGCCTGGCAAAATCCCAAGATGTGATGTCAGAGGAAGAATGTGGATGTTTCTGAGAATAAAGTTGCAATTACTGGTAATTGCATTATAATAGCTGCCAGCAATCACAAAAGCTACAATTCTCCTTTGTATTTTTCTTTACTTCCCTCAAAATGACAATGGAGTAATTTTTTGTTTCGTTATGCTGACCAACTTAGTCATTTCCTAGTCTGCATACATGCAGTCGTAACGCTTTTCCTGTCAGCACAGAGTGAGAAAAATTCCCCCACTAATGTGGACTGAATTTGCTCTCAGTCTCGTGAAATGAAGTCATCGCACTCGGTCTTAAGATTAACCTGTGGCATCATGGGGGAACTCTATTTGAGTCGCATTATGATCAATTATGCCCACACAAGGGCTTACTTTTGTAAGCTTGTGTTATTTTTACCTTTTATATTTGTTGATATATTAACAGCTATGACTGGAGCCTCATATTGATTTAATTTCAGTGGCTTTTTGAGGAGCTTATGGTGACTCTTCTGTATTACCACAGTTCCAGGCGCAGACCATGAGCCAAGGGGCGGCACTTTTCACTTGTGGACTCATGGGTAAGCATTTGCTGTCTGGTGTAATCAATGTTCTCAAAAATGTGTTTAAAAGTGATATGGCTAAAACCTTCTATCCCAGTTCCTACAGTATACTTTATCTCTCATCCCAAATGACATCAAAATGTAGTTATATCCTCAGAATGATTCTCTGCAGCTTGTAGAGGCCTGAAAGTGTCAGGTTTTGCTGCTGATTTGGAAGCGGTCATTGTAAATGTCAAGCTGCAAAGGAATTACTAGCAGATTGGATTCAAGCAGGCTTTGCTGCATGTGGTGGAAAGCTACATAGAATTATCTGAAACATGTTTGACAGGTGGTTTTGCTTCCATAAATGTACTCAAGTGTCTGCATGTTTGCACTTTATCATTAGCAGGAATCTCATAGCACTCCTACACACCTAAAGGCTGTGGGCATGCTGACTCCATAATCTGGTTACGATTACCACGGCCCATGTCGTTAACTTTCCTTTGCAGTAAAAGTAATGGCCTTCAGCGATTTGTCTATTATAAGATTAAATATATCATTTACTTGCAGCAACTTGGCACTGAATGTGCTTGATACAAAGTTGGAGAACACAGCAGTACCCACAGGCCTTTTGTTCTTTGTTCTACCCGTGTATTGTAGATGGCATTTTGGGGATTTTTATCTCCAGAGAAGAATAGACCTTCTGCATGCCAGGAGTGGGCAGGTGCCTCGATGTTTAGCATCTGACTCAGAGTTGAGTGGCCAGTTCAGTCTAATCCACTCGGAAATAGAAGAATTGCAGGTGCTTTCCTGACTTGGAAGCTATGGTACTGAGGCAGAGTTGACGAGTTGGATGCAGAAAAATAAACTGATACGCTTTGGTAAGAATGATGGCTACACTATGGGAAAACATATGCTTTGCAATGACATAACTTGTAAAATATAAACAAATACCTAAATATATTGTGCTTATCTCAGATGGATTAATGAGGGCTGCTTTGGGTCGTAGAGCGCTGCACACAAATTGAAGTTCTTCTAAGTGGAATGCAGCCCTTATTGATAGACTTAGGCTTGCCCTATTTCATGACAGACTATCTTTGCTATTGCAATAATGCTAAACTTTCTATTGATTTTGGAGCTCTGGGGAATTTTTTTTATAATGATTGACATTTGCTGCAGCATAATGAGTTAGTTGGACTTTGAGCTCTGTCTTACAGTGAGCTGTACATGCAGAGCTGTGACACCAAAGCAATGCCCAGAGGACATGGTTTGTTTTTAGTGCCAGTTACACAAAGCAGTGGGTGGTGTCAGTCACCAGACTGGAGCGTTATCATGGATGGTGTCGATGCTGAATTTACCAAACTCTCATGACTGTAGAAGCTTCCACTGGAAACAATTTTCTTTGTTTCCAGTTAAAGAACTTCAAGCCAAAAATGATCCTTATATCACTCATTGTTCCTCTGAGGGGCTTTGCTCACTGAATCAGTGTGATACATTTTTATTTTGTTGGAAATCCTTGTGAAAATTTGAACCTATGGAGTAAAAAAATGTTTAAAAGCTGTGATGATCACTACTGTTAAAAAGCTTGCATTAAGTCAATTTTACTAAATTAAACTGATGTTGGCTGCTAAATTTGATGGATTAATATTGTATAAATTCATTATTCCTTTTATATTTTGGGTTTTAATCTTTAATGGACTATCTTTGCAAATGACTGTGCTCTTTTTGTTGCAGAAACAAGCCGATGGGGTGAGGTGGGACACAGCTGTGCCATACAGCAGAGGCCAGTTGGGACCAGCCTGGAGAATCTGTGGTACACGGAGGTACACAGAAGTTCTGCCAACTGGGACTGGGATGTTGGCTCCACTTCAAGCACGATCACCAAATTGTTGCAGGACCTCAGCCTGACTGAGACGGCATCCTCGCACTCCACTGCTCCGCCCAGTAAGCGCCAGTGTCGATCCCTGTCTTGTTCAGATGAGTTTGGTGGTTGTCGCTCCACCTGGCGCCCTCAGAGCTCTCGCGTGTGGACGGCCGTGGAGAAGAGAAGGTGCCACAGCGGAGGCAGCGTCCAGCGTAGTGGCATCGGAAACGTGCAGCTTGGCTTCCCGGCCATGCAACGCAGCTCTAGCTTCAGCCTGCCCGCCCGCTCCAACACCTTGGAGCCACCCTGCCTCATCCAGCGCAAACAATGGCCTTCCGCATTCACCGGCTTTACACCCTCCTCCTCGATGCCCCTGCCCTCCGAGCTTTCAGCCCAGCCCCTCTACCTCTCTCATGAACAAATTTGCCTCCCCAAGCCTCGAGCACCTTCGACACCCAGCTCTCCAGACTCCACTCCAGAGCTGGAGCGCCGTGGGGGACAGGGTGGTCTCGCCCGTAGTCGCTCGCAGCCGTGCGTCCTGAATGACAAGAAAATTGGGGTGAAGCGCAGGAGACCAGCTGACACACATAAACAGAGGCCTTCACTGGATCTGGCAAAGATGACCCAGGTCAGTGTTTTAATGTGTCATCTGCAAAAATATTTAATATTAAATAGATTTTTGTCGTGTTTTGGAAAAAAAAATTAAATACTGCCAGTTTGTATTTCCCCTTTTTAATAGCATGTTATAGTATATTTAAATATGCACACAAGTCTTCATGTTTATTACAGGCTTTTCCAGTGAATGTATACGGGGCATTTCTCTCGAGGTTGAACTCAGGGAAGCCACCTTTTGTGCTCTAAATCCACTATTTTCAAAGTGGGGTCCACAAGCCATAGGTTGAGTTTTGGCTTATCTCTGAATAAGTGAATAAAAATACATTACGACCAGTGTGGAACAAAGATAATTAACCAATAACCTCCCATTAGCTTTGGACCCATTAGAAAGCGATATGATGCCAGTAATGCACATAAATCTGTCACTTATCACGTACTCTGTACAGGATGCACCTATCGCACAGTTCCAGCTGCAGATTAGCATGACACTAATGGATATATTTCTAAATACATTTAACAAGTGGTGGTAAATCTCCTCACAGGTATGGCAGAATTGCAACTGTTGGAGTTATCCATTGACAGGACATTGAGCGTCTGATTTCAGCAGGTTAATCATGAAAGCTTTTGGTCCTCTCTCACGAGTGTCCTCAACTCACTGCTGAGGCCATGCAAATATTACTTTCCTTTCCTATCACTTGCCTGTATGAGCCATCATTTTCAACTGCAATAAAAAATAAATATAGGACTCATTTACAAGCAGAAGATGATCTGAACAGATACAACAGGCCCATCCTTCTCAACATTTCAGTGAGTTACTGGTGTGAGTTATAATTCTGATAAAGTTTGTACTGCAAATATCATTAACAAAGCTTAATTACTGCAGTGTTCTTTTAATTTGCTTCAGTTTTTGCCAGTAAGTTACAAAACGAGTAATAATGCCATGGTCTTAAAGTGTAATCACTTTGGTAAGCTTTAAAATCATTTTTCTTTAAAAAAAAAAATTTCGACTAGTCCTGCTACTGTTAATTTTCCTGAAAGTTTTAAGATCTTTCCATGAAAATGAGTAGGCAGTGAGGTAAAATTTTAATACAAATAAAAATGACCCTCTTTAAAAGTATCCAAAGTATCAAAGACGCACTACAGAATTTTTGCTGTCTTCTAAGGCGCCCCCTATTGATGGCTAATTCAGCATCCATCTTACATCCTACCTGTACTGTGAGCACATCTTATCTTTTATCTCTCCTTCTGTCTTTCTTTTCTTCTCTTCCTCCGATAATGTGTTCTTGCGTTTCTTTGCCGAATCGGCCATAATGTGCACTCAAAATGGTCGATGTGTTTTAAATCCGTTTGCTAGCGCGTGACAGGCAAAACTCGGCGGGTTTCTCAGCCTCGGGACGCTGTTGGGCAGCGACGATGTCGCTGTGCCATCAAACGAGTGGAACGCAGAGTTTTAAGATTGGAAAGTTACGTTACGTGTCTTTGAGTTGTAGTTAAGTTCTGTTAAATTCAAAAGTTTAAAATGTAATAGTTCCTATCGACTAGTAGTTCAAATGGCAGTAAATATGTTGTGATTGATGTTAGTATTATGATAGGGGTCCTTGGCAAATTTTCTCTCTTGTAAGGGGTCCCTGGCTTCAAAAAGTTTGAGAACCCCTGCTCTAGTGATTACTGTCCAGGAAATGGCCATTACAGCTGGAGGCTCTGCTAGCTCCATCATCAGTCTCTGTAACATTTGCTTGTTACACTCTGTTGTTGGGGCAATTTTCACCTTTCATATAGGGTAAACAAACACTTCCAGTAAAGGTCACGCCATTGTGTCCATTCTCCCTCAGTACACCTCAGAGCGTTTCTGCAGGCATTGTCATTAAAAGCTATCGTTCCTGCAAGGTCACTCATGGCCACATTCCATTATGTGGGTGTGTTTGCGCACATGGAGAGACCGAAGAGAGCTAAACGATTGCAGAACTCCAGAAAGATGGCCAGTGTTATGAGACAAGTTTGTTTGCGTAATTTAAACTTTCTGCAGTGGACCAGGTTTTCAGCAGACAATCGGTTTTATCTCCACATCCTGGAAGGCGTTTTGCCTCTTTGCCCCTGCATCATAAACTCAGAGATGGACTTGGGCCCCTCTGAGAAAGTCACTCAGAGTTCAGCAGTTTCTTAACAACTGCACCGCTGCGACAGGACAAGCAGACGCCACACAAGCTTCAAACGGAGTCGAGGTCAGCGTGGAGAAAACAGCCTTAGGCAAGGCAACCGACAGAGTAGTGTCAGGGTGCTGGGTTCATTAGCAGTGGATCTTCCCTGCTGTTTGTGTATTGTTCTATGTTTTTCTGTTAGGAAGGATGTTGGCTGTCAGCACAGGTAGAAAGAATACTGGCTATATTTATAAATGTTTCCAACAAAGGTCTTTTTAAAAGTAGCTTCTTCTATTTTTTCTTCCCAGAATCCCTTCATTGTTATCCTGCAACATTGGAAAAAACGAGCTAGTTGGGGACATTTATCACAAAAAAACAGTTTGATTAAATTAGGAAATTTTGTAATGACGGAGTAAGCTCGCTTGCCACTTGATGACGCTTCGTGTGTGCCACCTTTTCAGGATTCAAAGTCACCTTACAGTGCCGAGTGTGTCTCTGAAAGTGTCTTCTCACCCACGCAGCATGCCACAGTGGTGTAATTTACTCGGAGAAACTGTGATCCTCTGCGTGGTTCACTGTACTGCTGTGAATGTCAGGAAGTAGAGCAGTTGTGGCAGAGGTTATAGATTGTCGCAAAGAAGGGAAGAGAGGCGGGGGGGGGGGTTCGTGTCAGCTAAAGAGATATTGATTTCTGTAAATTCAGCTCGGTGGGTGGATCGCTGCCACAATTGGGCTTCGTGAGCTATTGATCAGATTTTATGGATGGAGAGTCAAGGTCAGTATGGATGAGGAGTCCTCCTGCGCGGTCACGGGAATGGCAAGCAGCACCATTATGTTGTGTTCGACACACTGTCAAAAGTTTTCTCAGCCCATAATTCTTTCTCTGCAGAGCAACTCGTCTCCTGTGAGTTAGAGCTGAATTGGGCTTTGTTGATACTGCTACAGTCAAGACTACTTATGCCCTTATCGGTTTGGTCCCATGTTCGGGGCTAGAAGTCTGGCTGCAGAGACTGAAGTGCTAATGCTGAGGGCAGCAATGTGACACTTGCCTGGTGTTGACAAATGTCCTTGCTTGACCAGAGCCAAGAAAAACAGCAGGGTTCCCTTTGATCTGTAGTTACCCGAGCAAAGACCTTTCTCACCGCTGTTTGAGACTTGGATCATAACTTCACAGTTTCACCTTCCTTCAGCTCCACCAATGACACCTTTGGCCTCTGTAGTTACGCTTTTATAGGATGATAAATCTCGTTTAGAATGGGAGCTAAAATCTTTAGCCAACCAGTCGAAAGTGAAGATTTGAAGCCTGAGTCTCAACAGTATAGGCTGAATTCCTAGTTTTACACTGTTGCTTGAGATTGTTTGGTGTGTTTTTTTATTTTGTTTTTTTTACATTTGAAAACTCTCCCTCTAGGCATTTATTAGCCCATTATTACCTAAAATTGTTTGAAAAAAAATCTCCTAATACTTAAGGGATTTCTCAAAACCGTGACAGAATAGTCATGTTCCTCTAAAACTCATCAGTTCTAAGCCTAAGAAGAAGATGGACACATTGAATAAAAGCCATCTGAGAGCCGAAACCTTTGACATTCATTGTAAATTGTCTTTGCCGGCATGTTTACCTGCATATTTTAAAAAATACAAATCAATTCTGCATCTTAAATGCACATCGGATTTACTTCAGAGGGGTTGCATCCCATTTCAATGGCTTAAAAAAGATAAATTACAAAAAAACCTCTACTCATCAAAATGACTAATTTTATGGATAAGCACTATCCTTAACTTCATTACTCACCTGGTTGCATCTGCTCACCTTGGGCTCATTCATGTCAGTGTCTGTTAACCAGGGGCTGCATATTATTAGTCTTTAGACACATTTATTAATGAATAACTATTAATTACTGTAATGAATCCATCCAGCAGAAATGGCAGATACGTTCTCTAAAGCAAAGAGTTCCCAGCTTCCCTGTGCCTCGAGATTATTATCTGATCACAAGTACCCAAAAGCACTTGTGATCTTGAAACTTGAGATGTGCTTCGAGTTCTTCTATTCAACAATCTTAGAAATATAAACTCCATTTTAATCTGTTGATTAGTTGCAGCCACAGTTCTTAAACTTGGCTGTGAGCTGCATCCCCGACAGTCCCATGCCTGTTAAGTATTACATAAGCACACAAATGACGGGAGGTTTCACAGGGGCCCTATTCTCTCTGCGGCGGTGAAGCATGAGGCAGCTGTCCTGACTTCTCCACATTAGCTATACAGATTGGATAAGCCCCAGTCGTAAAGCTCCTCATTCCAGCTCGCACAGCTGTCACAGGACTTGCCTAGAGCAGCATTGGCACATGTGTATTTGCCTAAAGGAGTTTTTGGGTTTCCCAGATGTATGTGTGCATTGTGTAGGGCCAGCGAAAGGCCAGCAGTGTCAAAAGGCCAACATGAGTGATGTGTGCCCGCTGGGTATCTGGCCATTTGCTGCCTGGGTTCCTGTTGGACCTCAGATCAGTGTTGTGGTCTCACTCGATCTCCAGTATGAAATGCAGGCTAAATTTATTCGCTTGAAATCTTGTTGCATATTTATGTTATTGTGGTTGCGCCCAGTGCTGACCTCACTCACTCACCCACTTACTGTATGAACACAGTAGAGGGATTGTTTTCATCCCATGGCTGAATGATTTTAGTTATGTTTGTGTCCTAATTGGAAGTTTGGTTGCAATCCAAGTTGAAGGAAATGTTTTTGATTTCTTCACCGAATATGCTGTCACCATGGAGACTCTAAACTTAACATTTGACATAGTTTCCTGGAGTGCATGAATTTTCTTCTTCTAAACAAACTAATCTGGTCTCTCCGCAGAAACTTCGGAATTTCCACAGCCTTAGCTGCCCTGGAATCGCAGGCGAAGACATATGCGAGTCAAGCCAGACCCTCAGCGCTCTCAGGTGCACTTCTCGCTGCGATTCCGACGACTCGTCTGCAAACGAGCACAGCTTTGAGGACGCTCGGCCTCAGCTGAAAGACAGCGAGATCACTAGGAACCAGCCGTCTATGACCACAGAGGAGGCAGACTGGGACTCCACGGACCGTGGCGGTGCAACACCGGAAAGCACCAACGGAAAGGACAGTGAGCCTCTGTGGGCGGGGCTGTGTAGCACAAGGAAGGATGCGCATCAGCTTGGAGGCGAGCTCGACATCGAGCAAATAGAGAGAAACTGATCCAAGGTGCCATCTTCCTGCGGAAGCTCATTCAGGGGGATGGAAGTTCATCAGGTGTTACAATCAACCGTACTGATAGTCTTAAGGATGGAGCAAGTGAAATGCAAATACAGCGAGCGTTCCAGCACTTGTGCTTTGTCTTTTCTTGAGGAGAGACTGAACAGGAGCTTTGTGTATGAGGACTCCATCTAGTCAAAAGTGACTCACCCCACTGTGTGGTTTCTCAACTGTGTCTCAGGAGAAAAAAGGAAGTCAGGGAGAACAGATTTGAGTGGAAATGCAACTTAAGTGTAAAACAAACAAAAAAAGAAAAATTATATATTAATGTTGGCTCAGAGCTTGGGGTCTCTAACATTTCTCTTTGACCCTGATTAGCCTAATTGTGCTTGTTTGGAGAGAATTCACAGCAGGTTTGTATAAATTCTCTACTCTAGAAAGAGTGTCACTTAATCTGACGTTCTTCACTAGCACATACTGTAGGTACATGATGGAGAGAAATGGATGCCGCTTCAAGAGCTACTGTTAGTAAATCCCTTTTCGCTCTTACTGAGAAACAAGCTGCACACACAGAGCACCCATAAAGTATACTGAAGCTTAACATTTCCCTCAGTAATTCAGACTTAACTCTGACATCCATGCTCCTGAATGTCTGGAAGAAACTTTGAGACGCTACTAGGGTTAATATTCTTTCTTTTTACGATTTGTAACTACAGAGTTATGTAAACATGAGCATAATTTCTATACAAATAAACACAGTTTTAAATGTGTCATTTGTAATCGCATTATTTAAGTTTCCTCACTTGTAAAATCTGGGATGTTGGCTCTGGTCTGTGTCCTCTTTCGCCTTCAGGCAGAGCATAACTGATTTTAAATGCATTTTAATTGCTTGATAATTAAAATAAAAATGCAAGTGTGAGAGAATTCGATAATGGCATTTGGTTTGACATTCTGTCTAAACACACACACTCAACAGGTAGTTTTACTATGTTATCTATAACGGGTATGTTTTAATGCAGGACTTTTCTTTATTGATACTTTATTTAGAGGAAAAATTCTTTCACTATTATCAACAGAGCACATGCAGTAACAGCCAGGTCATTGTTGGCGACGTCTTTAATGCAACAATGCAGACTGACCCAATTAAGCTGCAGAAGAAGACAATTGCAGCAGTAGTAGTGCTACTACTGATGGGCCTGTGTTTGTGTGCTGAAGCGGGGAGTGAGTAAGGGGAGGACGCTAGGCAGGGGTGGGAAGTCCGGTCCTTTTTTTTTTTTTTTTTTTTTTTTTTTTTTTTTTTTTTTTTTTGATGGCGGGTGGAATGGTGGAGCAGAGCGACGGTTCACCCCAGAGACCTCCCTCCCTCCCCGCTATGGGAAACAAAAGGGGCTTTTTCTCTGAGGAGCACAGTGACGTGGGAGGCGGCTGTGAATGTGGGCCATGTGTCAGGGCTGCTGCTGCCGCTCCGTTTGTCTGCTTCCCCTCCCCTGCACTGGTGCCTCTGCAGACCTCCAGAGTTTATACTGTTGTCAACTTTTTTTTTTCTCTCTCTTTTCTTTTTGATTCACCTCTTCTGTGCTGATCGCACGTCCTTTTCTGCATGTTTGCACTCACAACGATGCTTGACATTCTTTGAAAGTGTAAGAGGTGCTGTTGAGAGAGCAAACTCACCCCACTAAAGACTGGCCGAGTAATTTGAGGATTGCTTGTTATGCTATTCTACAGGCTCAAATTCCACACAAAGAATATCTGTGGGGACTTAAGTTGCCTGCAAGGCCAGTGCATACTCTTGAAATGGATTATTATGTTGTGGCATGAGAATCTTTTATGCTCGCACAGTGAGGTCATATTCACGCTGTCAACCGCTTGCTGGTTAATACTTCTGCGTGCACAGAGTCACGAAGGAAATGGGTAAACGTGCCTTGTTAAACGTGCTGTGCAGCAGACTGACACACCGAGGGCCCCCCAGCCTTTAATCAGCGGAGTGACAGAAGTGAAAGGAGGCTGTGTTCGGAGAGAAGATAGGCATACAGCAGGAGGGGTGTACCATGCCAGTGTTCTGCACCGCGCTCGCTCACAACCCCCCACCAGCACTGACACAACAGAGTGGTGGTCACTTTTGAACTGTCACTGAAGGTTAAGCACGGTCCGCTCTAACAATGATTCACACACACCATACTATACGCTTCAGCTTGTAGGCGACAGATGTCCTGCAGTTTTCCAACAGGTGTATTTGAGCAGATTGTTTTCCTATAATGATGAGATTCTTACGATGCTACAAATTTATGCAAAAAAAAAAAAACAACCCAAAACTAAACAAAAACAGGATTTAAAGGAAAAACTGCAGTAGTTCTTGGGTTGAGCTTGGCAGCTCAGATGTGGTCTTGTCTTGAGGGAAAAAACAATTTACCAGCACCACCAAGGCTCTAAACATTTCCAGTTGAGCTTGTAAATCTTCTTTTCTTAAACAAAAACAAGAAAAAAAGATGATACACAAACTTAAGTGTGAGAGCTTAAACCTCTGAGCCATATTTTTTTCTGAGACTATATGGTCTTGTCAACTTTTGAAAATTCATTCAGAATCAAACTGCAGCGTTTTCAAATTTCACAAGTTCAGTTAATTTGCCTAAACAGAAAGTCATATACAAGCCACAGAAGCTTTATTGATGACAATTCTGAGCTCAACCCCTCCAATAAAATAAGTGAAGGATCTAAAGTTCGAACTGCATTGCCTTCCTTTCACTTTTGTGAAAAACAGCCACACACGCCCATCACAGAAAGGAGCCCATGGAGACAGATTGTTGTAAAATTGAGGTCAGCTGTAAGCCTTCAGACCTTTTGAATACCAAGACAGATAGTTTACACAGCGTGGTGACATACGACCACCATTTCGCCCGGATTGTACATACGCACACGCTCGGGAATGGCATCATGGGGACATGCTTTGTGTCTGCAGAGCCAAGCCTCAGTAAGACTTTAGTGGGCAGTTGAGAAGGGGTCATGTCCCTTGAGGGGGCTGTGACGACTGTGACCACATTAGCAGAGTACAGACTGCTCTGTGTTTGAACCGAGACACTTCTCAGATTGCTTGTAAAGACTGTCAGGGAGGGGGGTGGGGGGGGGGATGGGGTTGGGTGGGGTTTGGGGGAAAGTAAGCTTTGGCTCCAAACCCGACAACTTCTGAAGCTTTAAAGCCTTCTTCGCACCACCGAGAGCCGTTGGTACGGCTTGCCCATGAGGGAAGGAAAGTGATGAAATGTTGGGGAAACTGTGTGGCTTGGCGAGCAGGAGGCCTCTCCGCATGGACTCTACAAGCAAGAGGGGAGGGGACAAATAACTGGCTGCTGTAAAAACAAATGCATGTTTTTACGGATAACTGTGCATTTAGTGTTGCAGGTGTGCAGGTTTGCCCGGTCAGCTGACCCGTCGCTTCCTGTCAAACAGGAAGACCCAAATGAGCGGAGATGAAAGTTCAAGGTAGCGCGCAGCTGGCGGTTGTTAGGTGGGTAAATGCAGGTGTGTTACAAGAGCAGCAGTATGCGTACTGTGTAAGAGGAGCCGAACCCAAACAGATGACATACAAACGTGTATGAATGTCAGCTCTGAAACACACTGCAGCAGTGAGTGCAGAGAGCACTCTGCAAAGATAATTGCATGTTATGATCTCAGGGGCCTCATTAAAAAAAAACTCTAACTTGGATTTGATTTCACAGTCATTCTTAGAAACAGGGTAATAAAAAATCAACTTGTTGCAGCCGTTACAAAAACCACTAATCTTGTCTAGAATCACAACTTTGTCATGAATCCTTTAATTAATGCAGACTTTGTGCCTATGATGCCTCCAGGGGAAGTATTAACACAGAGTACTGGAGACTGGACTTTAAACATAATCATTTTTCAGTCCAAACAGACATTTTCATCCTTGAGGTTTCAATCGACAAAAGACCAAAATGACATCAGCAGCTTAATGGTTGTGTGAGAAGAGGGAAGGGTGGGGATACTCTTGTGGACATTCAAAACCATAGTCTTGTATGATCACAGAACCAGATACAAATCTAGCTAAGTGTGCTATAAATCAAGTAGAATAAATGAAAAGGACTTTGCAAAAAAAAAAAAAAAAGCTTGGGAAAATGATTTAATAGTTTTCCTCTTTTTGGATTGTTTAGCTTTTTAAACATCTGGAAAACAAGAGTGAACGCTAGATTCAAGAGCTAAGTATGTTGTTTTTGATTCCCCCCCCCCAGAGTTTTACAGTTTTTTTTTTGTTATCTGTTAAAGTTTGTTGCCGTATAAGAAAGTTACACAAACTAGTACAAGCATCAAGTGTACTACAGTGAGAACTGCAGTCAAATCATACTACATAACAAAACACTGAACACATTGCAATGTACAAAGGGGACATGTTGATCTACTAATCACCTTCAACAACAGCTTCAGTTGCTGAAGGATCTGACAATCTGTCAATATGTCATGTGGCAGTGAGATCATACATGTCCAGACATGTCTCCTGGAAATGAGGTCATCCCTATTATCTGAAAGGTAATCTCAGTCTGCAGCCTGCAGTGACTGTGAATGAATCAATGCGTTGCACTCCAGTAGAAACAACACTATTTACCTACCAAAGCCGCCTGCAGTGGTCAACTGTTGCCAATTGCTAACTCATATGAAATGGGTGGAAGGCTTAAAGCGGACCTAAGGAGTGTGGTTAACAACTAGCCAGCTATGGGTCGTGTGTTGGCATTTAAGGCCGAATGGTGATGAACTTGCCAAGAGGAGGTGTTGGAAAACTGTCCTAGATCCCACAGATACTGCACTTCTATAAACTGGGGGGAAAAAAAAAAAAAAAATTCCCAGCGAAAGCCAAGTAAATTCATTCGAGAGCAGTCAAATACATGTTTAATAGCTTCATACGAGGCCAACAGGCAGTAACATAATGGACAAAACACTGAGTCGAACAATGTGTATGCTGTTGGAAAACTGAGTACCAGCTGCTAGCACTTTGCTGTGTACATTAATATTTATTTCCGCATCAGAAATAAGAGTGGTACAAGCGGCTCAGACACTGTTTCATAATACTTCGTAGCATTTCATTACCTTTAATTGCCCAATAACATTCAAACTTGTGTGTCAGCTAATGGTGAAATGAACCAGAAAGGACTCAATGAATCACTTGGCAGTGGGCTTTTGTTCTTGTTGAATGTATTTGGTACACTGAAACCTTCGGGGCAGCAGTTGAGAATCATTTGTTTTACGCCCCACTTCCAAAGGCCTCAATGATCCAGCTGGCACACTGAGGCCCAATAACCAATTTTATCCCCTCATCATTTAACCTCGCCTTGCTATAAAGACTGAAACTGATGAAAGGAGCTTTGACAACACAACCATAGGCAATCCCCTGTAGAGGCGGCTTAAAGTCAAGTAAATAAAGACAAGCAGTCGTAGATTTGTGATTCTTTATTCTGATGATGGAGAGTCTGCTTAATTTTTATTTACAGAGGAGGAAAAACGAGCATAATTCATCACATTTGGCTGAGTTCTGCATTTATCATCTCTCAGACCAGCTCACTTCCCATTTCCAGAGATCTGTTATTGTAAAACAAAAGCTGCTCCGATATAAATTCCAGTTTAAACCAGAGCCAAGGCCAAACTTTCCCCAGTGCTTTAAGACCTTGAGCCCTTCAGTGACAATGACTCAGACAAACTCAAACGCTTTCACAGCAATAAAGTAGCATTCCCTAAAATTAAGTGAAGTTTGTATGTTACGCTGCTGTTCAAAGGCGATGTATGCTTTGCATTCACCGACATAAAACAGCTTTTATCAATACATGCTAAACTACAAAACACCTACAACTTTGTGCGCAAGTGTGCCGATGCAGCGTGATTGCAACCTGCAGTATGCAGGACAGCAGCTTGTCAAAGAATCTGCCCATGTAACACTAGCACAGAGTCTGAACACACACAGGGTTACTTTCCCTATCTAACTGTCAATCAGCAGCTGGTTACAGGCACATTTGTGTCACTTTGAGGTATCTTATCTATGCCACTCATGTCCTGACAAATGCACAGCATAGCTCCAAAGCATTCGCAATTCTCTCTCTCTCAGACCTGGATAAAAGTTGTGGAAATTTCAGCCGAGTTAGTAGAGCTGCAGCTGTCTGAATACATCCCAGGTTTGACATATTTTTTATATAGTAACCTCAATACAGAGCACCTTCCTGAAACAACACTTTTACAAGCTATATGTCAACACTACTGAATTATACAGAGCCTGTATCACTCTGGGTTGCAGTGAGTGGAAAGTCCTCAGTGTCCAATGCCTTGTCTTCAATGCTTTCTCTGACTGAGGATCATGTCCACAGCCTGGGCAAGGTTGTCCACAGTACCATCAGCTTTCACCGTCGCGTGCTTCTCATCACTGGTTCTGCATGAGGAATAGCAAAAGCATTAGGAACAGGAATACACAGATGCAACACAAGACTCTGTAAACAAGACGGAAGGAATCAACCACATGATACAACACAAAATGGATAAACTGGGAGAAAAGAAGGATATGAATAAAATCTATAAAAGGCAAAGAATGAACATAACCAAACTGAGCTACAATTCAGCCTTGCTTCATAAGCTTTTTGTTAGTAAATATATCCATTATATTCTCACAGAATGAACATGAATGAAATAAAAATCTCAGTTTTTATTGAATATTTGCTGTGTTGCCATCTCCCAAATGAAAGGTATACATGCAGCTGCTTGCCAAAAGCCCATGCAGGGTAGTGCATGTTTCCCATGTTTCCCCATATTTATCACCAGCCGTTATACTGTTTCAGTATGGAATATCTGCAGGCAACTAGAACAAACCATCTGGGCAAGTTCATGAGAACAGTTAATGCCGAAAATAACCAATTCTAAAAATAGTGGCAACAAAATCATTTTGTAATAGTTTTAACAAGGTGTTGGAGCCCAGCTAACATTGACCATGAATCCAAGAGGCTATAATAGGATCAAAAAGAGAAACAAAACCCCTAAAACAAAGCCTTAAAAACAAAACAAACATTTCCATCACACATTATAAACTAGTTTGTTCTAATGTGCTTGTCAGCAGTAGGATGACTCAGCGCACACTCAGGATCAACTCATATGAGAGGAATTCCCCATAGAATTCTGTAGAGACAGTCTGGGTGATTAGATGATGACTATGAGTGACTTGTGGTGTTTCTGTAACGTTCCCATCTGTCACAACTGCACCTCGTGTGCAACAAACAACACAACATAACTTCCCCACCTTAAAACTGCACTGCCCCTGCACCTTGGACAGGCTGGGTCTCTTTCTGTTTTTAAATCCTCTCTTAAGAGTCACATTAGCCTTTAACACAGCTTGAGTTATTGACTACTTTTATGTTTGATCTTATTCCATTTTATTGTTTTATTCTGTGTTACTGTTACTAGTAATTTTATTGCTTTTATAATAGCTGAAGAAATGTTTAGCATGATGTTTATATAGTTTGTTAAGCCCAGGATTGTGTACAGCACTTTGTTCAACTATGTTGTTTTAAAAGTGCTTTATAAATTTTAATAAAGTTGGATTGGATAAAACTTGTGCTTCTAACTCCTTTTGATGGCACCTTGATATTCATTATGTATTTTCCAGGAGCTGTTGTCTGGTAAGAAACAACGGCTCCCCCAATGCCGGATTCATAAAAAAAGAAAGAGAGAAAGGGACAGAGCAAGACATAAGACAAGAATCAACATTGGACTGACTTTTAATGGCTGGAAAGAGCTCAGAGAAGAGACAGGATGCAAGATGGGTGATGAATTAACCGCCATTAGGTGCACTTCTGTGAGAAAATCCGTAGTGATTCGCAAGATAAACACTGAAAAACCTGGTATAGCTGCAAACACCGGTTAAAATTATATAGTGAATAATTGGTAACATTAAGCATAAAGTCCCCGTTAGAGTCAGTTTTTGTCTCCTGTATTAGAGACATTTTTTTAAATAAAAGATTCCAGCTCTCCCAATTTTAATGGTATTTACATCAGAATTGGTCCTTGCCAGTTTAAAACAACCTACAAAGTTTTAAACATTGTTTTGTTGTTCAGGCTGTTCATTGGTTTGAAGACCGGAGACCTTTTGCTTCAGTCCTCACTATCTGACAAGTAACACGTGTCATTCCGTAATGCGCTGGTAATCTTCTAGTTTTCATCATACTGTTGATATATTAATCCCATACCAGAGGGAGCAATAAAGCTCCACTGTATGATATAGTCTCCTCCATGTTTTAATGTAGGTTGTATGTTTTGGTCCTCATGAGTTTCAGTTTTTGATGCGGGGTGAAACCACCACTCTAAACCAGTCAATGTCACCACGACTCCATGATAGACTTTTCACTTTCACACCTGATTCTTGTCAACTTCTTCACAATGATCCATTAACCGCAGTCAAGTGTGTCGGAGCACATAAACAACAAAAACCTTCAGGATAGTGGCCCTCAAGGATGGCAGTTTGACACTACAGCACTACAGCCCCCAGATGACTTTCATCTTTTTTCCACAATTAGCACCGACTTTAATTTAAGTCAAATTCAGACAACAAGATTTTCATAAAGGGAGACATTTGTTGTATTGTTCACCTTACAAGACTGGGAACTTTTAAAGTCGTACCATGTCCACACTATGTGACTGATCTGCTGCAGGGGGAGTCACATATTACATGATTTTTCACTGGACTCAACCCCGCACTCATCTGACTGACCTCCTTCAAGTAGCTTCAACTGCCATCCAGACAGGACTCTTTCTTGTGATGAACATTACACTACACACATTGCAAGTAGCGCCTGCATATTCAATCTGTTTTCTCTTGGGTTTGTCATCCATACTGCACGCTGGAACCATCAGTAAGGAGCGGTTGTGATGTTTGTTGATTATTTTTTGCGGGTTTCACCATATCATGGCACCTCACCCCATCTCTTGCACTCTTTTTGGCTAAAGCTACACACTGAAGGCTGACACAACATGATAGGTATTTAGTCAGGGACTGGGACAGCTATGCTGGGACCAGAATTTGCCTGCGTTATAAGAACTAGGCTAAAAATCTTGTAGTCAGAAAGGATCTTCTCAGTTATATGACTGTGAAACATTTTCTTTCTCATGTATTTATGAAGATATTATGATGTAGTGCTTACAATTTAGTAAATAATTCTGTCCAGAACAATATCTGTATCAAAAAAATCATAATGTACAGTTACAAAAACATAATATCAAATTAATTTCTTTGGGTTTATGTTTGTGAAAACTGTTTTGGTTTCAAAATTAAAAAGTGAGGAAACAGGGAGAATAATAATTTTGTTTCTACCTGGGTTCCTAAATTGTGGGAAAGCAGCTCAAGATGTGGGCCAACCTTGCCCATCTCCTCACTGACTGCTGCCTTTGTCTGGTTCAGGGTCCAGTGATGGATGCAGATATGGGTGTTTAATCAGCTGGTAGGGGAAATGTAATCCATTTGGTGTGGCACAAGGCCCAGGCCAGCATGCAGGGGGCTTTTCCTCCCCATCACATCAAAAGACACGGACGGCCCCTTCATTCATCCACAGGACTACCCAGGAGTCTTGTTCATTTATGAAGTAGAGCCCATAGATCCCCCTCCCTAGGCTGCCTAGACCAGGCTCTGTGTGCTGCCTCTGTTTTCCAGTCACGGGTTGGAGCTCCAGATGGGGACTCTTTGTCTGGCCCTGGGTGCGCAGCACACACCACCATTAATCCTGCCTTCTGAGAGCTTGCAGAGAACCATGGCAAATATTTGTGAACCGCCCAAGTGTAGCGACAGAAAGAAGAGGCCTGGGGGTGGCGGGGGAGAGAGGTGTTGAATACTGAAGCAACGCTGAATACGGGGAAGCGGTGCCATGTGTTTACGCATGTCTGTCAGCTGCCAGCGCTTGGGTTATGTGAGCTGGTCCACTAATGGTTGGGGTGTTATGTCTCCTGTGCTGGATTACTCCTGCACCCTTTTCTGCTTGAGGACTGATTGAGTTCACACACGCACATAGTGGCATGAACACACAAGCAAGTCAGTCACATGGTTCTTATGTTTCAAGCAGTGAAGCCAGCAGCATCAACCACAGTCTCTCTTACCTGGTGCTCTTTTAAATCTCCCTTTGCCTCTGTACTTCAGATATGCATGCATGCATGCGTGCATGTATGTGTGTGTGTATTCATTTTGCTGCTTTCCAACAACTGCCATGAATAATGAACGAGCAACCAGGTCAATGTGACCATGCAAAATTCAGCACAATGCATCTTGTGTTACCAGTGAGGTAATCTGCGGCTCGCTGTTTGTCCTTCAGGTCAATGCAATATCAATACACGTGAATAGATAGGTTCGGTCCCCAAGCTTGACTGACACTGCACAGCCTTCACATGGGGATGAGGTCAGTTATGAAGTAGGAGGTGGGCAGAAGCCAAAAAATTGTGTCCAACACAGCTGCTACCACATTGAAAGAGCAGAATGCTTTACCAGGAAGTTAGTAAATGATCAGAAGTTTGGACTAGTGGGTGGGCAAAGGACAATGGTAACAGTTTGGATTTTTGACACACTTGGCTAATGGTGAAGGACAAGAGTAGATGGTTAGACTAAAACGGATTAAAAACGATTTTGGTACCTGATTAACATTAAGGCGATTGCTCAACATGATGCCAAACATTAACTGCTTGCAGATTGTGTAACAGAGCATAGCTATGTTTTTTGCTGGCATAGAATTTCTTGAAACTAAGAATTCCTGTGTTTTTATTATCTTTAGAATAATCAATTAATATTTAAAAGATCAAAACAGGTTCTATTCCATTAAGCCTGTCAAAACACCCCCAAAA
Organism: Leptatherina wallacei; assembly: GCA_028567055.1. Classification (NCBI taxonomy): domain Eukaryota; kingdom Metazoa; phylum Chordata; class Actinopteri; order Atheriniformes; family Atherinidae; genus Leptatherina; species Leptatherina wallacei. The sequence continues at coordinate 8,489,402 of JAOXYM010000023.1, forward strand.
TATTTATTTATTTTTTTTAAACTACATGACATGGGGCAAAGATCTTTAAAGTTTTTTCAAAGGCCCAGCTGGGTGGCACAGTGGTGTGGCAGTTGGAACTGTCACCACACACCAAACAGGTTCCCAGCATGAAACGTTCTGTGTGGGATCTGCAGGTTCTCCCTGTGCCATTGTGGGTTTTCACAGGTTTTTCTCGAGGTACTCCAGCTTCTTGACACAGACCCAACCCATGCATGTTAGAATTAATGATTGCCCACTTGCCCATCATCACTACCTGTACTATGACTTTTCTGATAAAGTTTACACACACTGGAAGTTTCATTTTCCTTTTGCCAGCTTTTATAAAAAGGAGACAGTTTTCTGACAGTCAGTTCACAGATACAAGCCGCTATAATCAGGTTAAGACATTTTTTTGGAGCCATAAACATAAGAAAAACAAAGATTCTTTGACTGGAGGGTATCTTTAAATTATAAATGCTGCATGTGTATTTTGGAATGATAATTTGGTTTTAGCAAGGCCTCTTGCCAAACAGCAATCGATACATGTCAAAGAATCCTCTGAATCATTGCTCCATGTGCTTTAAAAACAGGTACATAAATCTATAATAATACAGTTGCTATGACATGCCAGTATAGATAAAACAGTTATGCAAGCTAAACACAATATTGGTATCAAGCAAATACTGCTCGGGTAATATAAAAATATATAGTAGCTTAGTGTGTCATATGGATAGATATATGACATGAAACTTGCTTCTATGGACAAGGAAATATTGCTGTACGTTCTGTTCCTCTGGAATGAAAGTGGATATGCATGACTCATAAAATGAGTATACTTCTGTGTGAAAGTCAGCTGTGCAACAGAGACAAACAGATATGAAGTACCTGTTGTTTCACATTATATAATGTGAGAAAAACTTCATCTTTGTTTTGCGCAGCTATTCTGTCAAGGCAACTGACTGCAGGGTGAAAGGCGTGATCATCTTCCAATCAGTTAATGTTTAAACACACAAGACAATACACAGAGACAACCATATACTCAGAGGGAAGCAAAACTGTCACATATTGTATACTCCAATTTCGATTTATACTTCTCTCTTAACCTCTTCACATTTTTTGCTGGGTTGGCTTTTTGCTTGACAGAGTGCAGATGGAGAAGATGAGGTGTGCATGATGGTAGAGATGAAAAGTTCAACCTGTGCCAACAGCGCATGGCCAAGTGCGGTGTTTTTGGTGTGAAGGCACAACATGCAGAGATAGTTTTAAAAGAAATCATTGTCTTTTCATCCAGCCTACGGTGGGAGGATTTCAAAATGTCAAGATGCCGATAGTATAACGGACATGTTGCTACTTTCCCCACAAAATCCTACACTGAATCTAAAAACATATCCAGCCAACTGTGTTGCATCACTGATCCAAGTTCATTAGAGGAACTGCATGTTAATTGATTTCCAACTCTTCCGCGTTATTCACTGAATGCAACTCAGAAGTGAAAGGACAGTTGTCACATGTCAATCTTGAACAAACGCTACAGTTAAAAACACACTGAAAGTACTGCACAAAACTGCAGCATTCAACTTCGTCCCTCCAACTTCCTTATGAGGATTTAGTGGCTTGTTAAATGAGAGACTTGAGAATGATGTCTGTCATTTAGGAAAAACAAATGAATACGATATGGTCAATTCATTTGCAGAATTATTTTATACAGCATTTTCAGATTAAGTGTTAAAAAAATAAAACAAGTTCAGTACAGGATTTAAACTACTTTAGGCAACAGAAAAGTGCATGTTTGGTGATGAGTCCATCTGATATTTTGAAGATATTTTATTTCCCACCTGGCTGCTAGAGGTTGCTAAGAGTCTTTACAACTAACAAGACTTATGCTGCCAATTATAAAGGGAGGATAATTACAGTATAATAAGGGGGAACTAAGCTTGACAAACCCAATTTAGGTAAAAATCTAGATAGTTTTCAGATTGTTGGGTGAGTCAGTAAAAGCAGATTTGAAGTCTCTGTGACCACTGAAAAAACATTTATGCTTCCGTCATTTTTCATTGTACTTCCCTTGAGGCATTTCCAAGATTGTAGCAGATTGGTGAGACTTATCTTTACAAAGACCATTACTGAATGTACAAACTGTATGAAAAATGAAAACGACCTAAAAACTCTAAAGTACCTTAAAATCCCATAAATGGCAACAAAGATGGTTAAAAAAAGATTAACATTAAAATGAGTTAGCAATGAACGAAGTCAGGCTATCAGAAAAGACTTTGAAGTAATTTGCTAGTATTAAACTCTGAGATGGGTGGCTCACTCAAAACATATCTCACATTAAGTTACCGTAGTAGATACAACATGAACACAAACAGAATTTAAAAAAAAAAGGAAACAGGATTAACAGGATTACTCTTAAATCATTCCCCCTGCAAAAAGAATACCATTGTAAGTATTTTGCAATGTGAGCTGTCACCTGGTGAAGAATCCTATTTACGGTAGCTAAGACTTCCATGAATGGAGACGAGTTATTCAAGCCCGTTTATTGTGTAGTTTTTCACACCAGACTAGTAAATACACTGTCAGCCCACAAAAAACTTATCCCACAATAAAGCAAACTATACAACCATAACCCGAAGGGGACTTGACTTGATGATATCTATAGCCTTTATGTTCAGCAAAGCCTTGTGGGTGACATCAGATGCCAACATAAGACAAAGCTTTCTGCCCTCACCTCAGGCCTGAGGGGAGAAGGTGTGTAGCTGCTTGTTGTCAACAGCTCTGAGTTGTTGTAGGAGCCTTGGCCCCTAGGGTGAAAATGTGATCAGTTTGACTGGTACTGGCATAAATAAGAAGGTCACAGAAGTGACTGACTGTACATAAAGATCCTCAAAAAGAACCAAAGAGAATCTGAGGACAAATCCAGCAAGCTGGGATTTAGTGTTGTTCTATCCTTGTCAACGTGAGCCTCATTTTTCATGACCCCTAATTCTTACCTGATATCAACGAGATACAGCTGCAGCTTCTTATGAAAAACAGCCCAAAGTGAATAAAGGGAAACCACAATGTTACACGCATGTTGTGGCAACAGAAATGACTGATATTAACTTGGCGCCCTCACATCCTCTGTTGTGTTTGTGACTATGCAGCGACTATTATCCCGTTACACTACAAAGGCTGTGTGATGTTGACTCACAATCAGCAAACAGCTGCAGTATGGTTTTCTCACTTCAACAAAGATCAACCGTTCTCTGCCAATTGGTTGCAGGACGAAGGGACTTTTTTTTTTTTCCGTCACACAGCAGTATGAAAACCTCCTGAGAGTTTAAATGGTGTTTGTGTGTAAAGAGAAACTGAAAAAAAAAAACAGCCACTGGAAACTTTTTGCTCTTCCCAACCACAAACATATCCGTGACTAAACAGACAGGACATGAACAATTAGACTTCACTTTTAGTCTCAGTATTGCATGTTGTTATCCCCATCACTAAACTTTGAAAAAGCTATTACAGACTGAAATTTGACAAGAATTTTTTTTTATTAACTGGACCAGATTAATAATAAAAAAATAAAAAAATAAACTTAACCATTTCATAACTGTGAACGTGATGCTCTCTGTGCAAAGCTTCTTATGACCCAGATCTAACTACAGTCTTTTTGTCCGCCTGATACTATCAACAAGGCTGCTGATGACTTGTCAAGTCTCTGTTTGTGTGCATGTGTATTAATATGTTTCAGTGTTATGATAGTGGTAAAGCCCTGCTGAGTCACCTGCTCCTGATACAGAGAATACACCAATATGTGCAATCACAGACACAAACAAATACACATGCACAAACCATGAAAGAAGTTATGGCTCCAGCAGAAACCAGGCAAAGGCCCAAGTCCCCTCAGCCGACCAGCTTGACAATTGGTAATTACTAGTGGGACTGCTTCCTCATTGAAACTGCTAATGGTCTGTGTTCATGTATTTAAGAGGCAGTGCCATGTTTCAGAGTGCCATCTGCGGGCTTTAGTTCTTCAGTTCTCTCCCACTCTCACTCATTTTCTTTCTTTCTCTCTCTCTCACTCTCTCATGGGTGGAAAAGTACTGTTGAGAGGCTCAGCAGCAGTGTCCCAGTGAACGTCTTTGTCTTGCTGTGGGAGTTTGTTCTCACCATGAAAAAAAAAGCTCAGGTTAATTATTAATATCCCATTGACTTCTAACGCACACCAGGCTTTAGGCAAGCCTGCCGGCAGGGGAAACTGTCACCCCAGGGTGGTGAGGGATGGTAGGCAGCGCCGCCGCTCCCACCATGCGCATCACGCACTGCACGTATAAGGGCCCCAAGTTCCAGACAGGGCGCCAGTGCAGGCTCATGATGAATCGTAATCATCATCACAGCATGTCTAAAGTTACACGTTTACAGCCTTCTGAACAGCAAAGTGTGACCCAGTGTTACTGAGGCTTTATTAGTAGGAAGACACAGACTGTCGCGGGCTGCAACAACACCAAAACCAGACAAACAAAAAAAGCTCTGCTATTAACCGCTAACAGCTGTAACTTCATCCGCTTACTGTCCTCTTTCCACACACACGCACAGTAAACATGAAGAAAAAGCCCCCTAACTTCCAGCCAATCAGATACTTTAAATGAGATGCGTCCCCAATCACAGCATTGATTGAGTTTCTGACATATTCAATGACACTCTATAAATGTCACTACTACGGAAACAGAATATTTTTCTCAGCTGAACTGATTCTGTAACCACGGTAGCAATCTTAACATGACAGTTACATGTAATGTCCCAGTCTGTTACAATATGAACTATGTTGACCCATATAAACAATGCAAAACTAATATATTGATAGTACTTTTTCCAAATTATCTCTTGGAAGCTGTTGGCTGCAGCTAATGGGGATCCAAATGTTCAAAAAAAGAAAAAAAAAAAGAGAGAGAGAGAGAGAGAGAAACAATAAACAATCCAGTATCGAATAACTTTTACATACTAGCATGATTAGCTATCTACGGATGTTGGCAAAAATCGCTGCAAACAATTAACTATGGAGTATGATTATGGCTGCGAGACAAGCTACACATACCTTGGAACATACTGAATGGCACATTTACAATGATTTTGAATGGATTGTGTTAACCTTGATCAGAGATCCTCAATCCTGTTCCTCGAGGGCCGGTGTGTATGCAGGTTTTTGAAGTGTCCCTGCTGAAACACACCTGACTCA
>JAOXYM010000023.1:8498111-8520624 GCA_028567055.1 Leptatherina wallacei
GGGGGGGGGGGGGGGGGGGGGGGGGGGGGGGGGGAAGGGGCAGTTCATTGTTACTACATCTGATGTAATTCAATGGTTCCAGTTCTTATCAAGGACTTTGTCCAGTGTGAGTGAGATATTTCTTTTTTTAGCAACACACGCATGTTTTTTGTTGACAAACAGAGTTATGAGCTTTAAGTAGCGTAAACAGCCCAGTCACAGCCCAGTAAAACTAATCTGCATGGTCATCACATAACCACTGACCCCCGACTGCAGAAGTCCTTTCCTGTTGCGTCCCTCAGTGACGGCCGCAGACAGAGAGGGCACGAACCAGGGTGCGGTTTCGGTAAACCAGTCCGTGGTTTGTATCACCAGGGACTAACTCTTTTCTCTCTCTTGAGAGCTTTAATCTGGCTCAGCCGGCTTGTTTCCCAACATTGACATTAGCAGTCAAGCGTTAGCCACACGGGGAGGTTTACACTGTAAACCATTTTGAAGATGGTTGCTGCTGTGTGAAAATGTTTGCTGTGGACTCTCTGCCAGATTCCTACGGGAATCAAGTGAGGACCTCCTCTAACTCACTGGCCCTTATTCAAAATATCCATCAATACGGTGTTGGAATCTCACTCAGTATCATACACCAGGACTAAACGTGCATGTCTGAATTAGACATTTTGATTACAACAGATCCAGCAAACAAAGAAGCAGCAGTAGCAGCAATGAAACTGCTTTACAAATAGTGCATGAAGGAGCAGTATGATGTGAGGTCGCTTTTATTAAGCTTCAAAGCTACTCTGTTCTGTGCCGATGCAGTTCCTTGAAGATAAGAGAACAGAAACAAAGAGTACAAGACCAGCTGAGGTCACAGACAGTGGGAGATCTCTGTTTAAAACAGAAAGCCTCCAACAGGCCACAGGACAAAGAGAGCGAGGACAGCATACTTAAACCCTGAGTGCCCCTGTAGTATCTCAAACTGGTAACAGTTTGACCAATAAGACGGAAACATACAAGGCTGTTGGGCTCCATTGTTCAATAATGTAGCCAAGCTGGAACATTTTCTGGGTTTTCCTGTACTCCCACAACACAAAAAAAAACAAAAAACAAAACAATCGAAGGTTATCCACAATAGCAATCCACCAGTTTAAAGCTGCATGGATCAATATGTTTATATTAACACTGGATCAAATTGGTAACAGGAAAAGGGTCATTTGGAGTGCCAAGCATACAGAGAACAATCATCCAACTTTGCAATTGCTCTCAGCAGTTCCTGCAGGCATGATGGCATCTCTTATTTCCACACACTGCTTCAGTTTTGTGCCTCCAACTTCTTTGTTTTGGTTCGGCCTTAAAGTTTATATCAAACTTTGTTGCGGTCACAGCAGATAAATCAATGTTTGCAACCTTGACCGGACCAAATGGCAGACAAACTAAAATAACGGCTCGCTGATGAGTGGAATATTTTGCAGCTTAAGTCCCGGAGATAAACACTGCCTGGCCGAAAGCAAGAGTCACCATCTGGATTTAACAAAGCAAATGGTCTATGGCAGCTTCGGTTGGGAAAGTCTAGGTTCAACAATGTTATGGGACCAAAAATAAGGTCAGCTGACTACCTAAATACACTAAATGTTCAGGTTTTCCAATAATATATTTGTTTTTCTTCCCATAGGGTTCAGACATACTGCAAGACAGTGCCAGCATTCATTAGGTTATAATTATAAAAAAAAAAAAAAAAAGTGGTTTAGGATAGCAGAGCATATCAGACCTTAACCCTTCTGAGAATATTTGAGACATTTTGGAGACTTGATGCAGTAACGCTTAATACAATAATCATGGCATGTAATCAAAGCTAAAGGCAATCTCCCTGAATATCAGTGTGCGTGACAGCCATAACAGACCTAACCTGCTCTTACTTTCTCTGTATTTGTCCTGCCTGAACTGTCATTTTGATAGATTTATGTTTATTTAGCACTCAGTGTGGTTATTTGATAATTATTACCCAACAAATTCATTAAAAAGTTAAGAAAGAGGTTATAATGATAATATGTTTGCAGCTTGACTTGGGCTGTTCTCATGGTGAGTAATGATTAATCATGCCAACAAGAGAGTGCTTTACATAATGGAGCTTCTGGTAGAGTTTTCCAAATTCCAAATGCCTTGAATGAGACCACGAATCCAGACATGTTGAAGAGCAGACATCACGGTTTGGAGCAGGAGCAAAATAAAAAGAAAGGAGGATGGAGTATGTATTTTCCTCAGATATGAATGTAGGAAAATATTCCTAAATCTAAAAACTCTAAACGGATTTCAGACTAAACAGGCAGAAAGAAACAGCAGGCAGAGCGGTAGAAGTAGAGGAGGAAGGATTGCAAAGCTGGTTAACAGATTGTGATGTCCTGCACATGTAACTGAGATAAGCGTCCCTGCACCCTGGATATTAAACTGTTAGCTATGCCAGTTTCTGCCCATGTTGTTTATGAGGAGGGTTCACCTGTGTTACCAGACAACTCTGGATGTGACGTCATCAGCTTAGTTGTTGCCAAGCTACAAGCACAATACCCCAACACATTCATGACCGAGTGGAGATTGCAACCGCGCCTCTGCTACACTTCCAACAATCCAACAATTTGACAGCTGATTTCTTGGTTTCTTAAGAGAACTTTTGTTTGACAAAAGGACCGATAGCACAGTGAGGGGAAAAGTGTGGAATTCAACATAAAGACCAACAGTAAACAAAGAGCTTTTCCTACAGACAGCGCTTATTGTCAATACATGACAAACAGCAGTATTTACTAAGTGTTAGGATTTTATGAAGCTTTAATGTCCCGACAGCCACTCAACACATAACTGCTAAACTGAAAGATTTAATGAGAGCTGGACCGGAGCAGCGTCGGCATGTCGTTCCCATGCAGCTGATTAACATCAGCAGTCATACGCCCAGTCCAATTTCCAGCCAATTTTCACTGGTAGGCCCCACTTTAAAAACCTGTTCTGCATTATAGAGCAAAGGCCTCTCCGGCTTCACTGATTTGCCATCATTTTGACTCATTATCAAAGTAGAAGGGAAAGCTGAATGCTAGCAGAACTGCTCTGGAACAATTACTCCTATATTTTGCCTATAGTCCATCAAGTTATGCTAACCCCTTTAATATAATCTTGCTTGATTGCTTTTTGAATTTCATTGAGTTTGGCTTTCTTAATCTACTTTCAGGACTTGTGTGAACCTCTGATGTTGTTTTCTGACATCTGACAATTGGCTTCTGACAGAGAGTTAGGTTATCTGAAGGTGAGCAGACATCAGAGGCTCATGTTTGACTCCTCCTACAGAGAAACCCGCAGAAAGATGGAAAGCAGGCTTGTGACATCATCGTAAAGATTTCCCTTCATTCATCTGTCTGAAGATGACTTCACTGCAGATATCCTAAGAGCAGACGGGGGATGTTCCTCAATCTGACAGATCAGGTTTTATGAAGTCCCTGTAGTGTAACACCTTGTTAAATGTAAAGCATTTTAATAAAAGCTGATCTGATTAGTCTGTGATTTGTATCTTTTTTTCCCTTCCTTTCTTGCCACTGGGTCGGGGGGGGGGGTATTTGAAGCTGTCTTTTTCCAAGCCTGATGGGAACTGGAGGCCTGCGCAGCATCTGGTTGACTTGGAAACAGCTGTGTTTTCACAGCTCTGACTGTGGGTTTATAGCAGCTCAAAGCAGGACTGGGTTCACTGGGCCTGTTTTGCTAAACAATGTTAAATCTCATGTCTCCCCTGCAAGTTAAAAAGTCCCACTGAAACACCTATTAATGTCAAAATGTTTCTTCCTGTTTGCAAACATTGTGTACAGTCAGTAGGTCTTGTAAGGGATTTGAAATATTTTGAGTTCTGTTTAAGAAGTGAATGACAGGTCACTTTTTTTCTGTTTCCAGTTGTGTTGCAGAGAATAAAAAAAACAATCCGCAAATACAAGTCTCTTCTGTTACCACTCCCACGCGATGAACATGATGAATCAGCCACACATAGGAGGTGATGCGAGAATAAAACCCAAAACACAAACAGCTTCTTTGTCCTCCATTTTCTTCATTCAACTCCAACACCTTGAATGCAGCACACAAAATTATGTTTTTAATTTTTTTTTTCTGTTCTACTCTATCCAGATGCTTTCTCCTCAAAATGATCAAAAAATAAAAATATGAGCAAGCAGTTATATAATTGAAACAGCTTTTTCCTGCATGTTGCTCCGAACATCGGGACATGGATTGAGGCAACTCAGTAGTTGTGTCTGCCATCTCTGTGTTAAAGTGCTGTATAATACTGGCTATCAAACTCACACATTGACACGGATACAAAAAGGGGGAACCCACACATGCAGATACATGTTACCCAAGTGCACAAAAGCACAAGGAAGGGTAAACACACACCCACGTATTCCTGTCATGCACAAGAATAACTGCACAAAGACAGGAAAGGTTTAGTAGTGAGTAGCTGTGCTTTGAGTACAGGATTAAAGACTGATGTTCAAGCAGATTACTCAGCGCTGTCTAGGTCACGTGACCAAAACCTGCATGACAGTTTGGAACAGCAGAGCAGGTCATGCTTTGCTATGACCTTCTGGTTCCCAGCCAAAGAAAACTGACTTTGCTGGCTGATGCAGGATGATCATGGCATGGTCGGGTATCTGCCCGCTCAGCTGTGTTCTCATTCGGTGAGCTGGTGTTGGCCCCATACTGGTTGCCAGATTTGGTTAGGTTGTGAGTATGGGAATTTAGGTCAGTTTAGGGTGAGAACTGACATGTTCAGTGTACTTTGGTAGATTCTGATGAGTGCGCCAGCTTTTGGCCCAAACCAGTCTGGTTTCTCAGGAATGTTTGATATATAAGGAAGTGGGTTTAGTGTCAACTAGAGGCAGTGTGTTTTTTACTGCTCCATGATAAGTATAATTTTAGCTTCTTGGGAGTATTTCCATTCCGAGCAATTTTGGCCCTACCCGTGTTCCACTTCTTTTCTTCAACCCTCTGTTTTGAGAGGTTAGGTTGCCCATTTCTTTTTATTAGGAGTTGGGATTGGGCCTTAAACTCCTACTTTGCAACATTTTGGATGCAAACACTGCATCTTTAGCTCCATTATATGCATTCAACTGCTGTAACTGGTACAAAAACAAACAAATCAATACTAGTTGCCTGACTAGTATTGAGAGTCCCCTAGATGAGTAGGTAAAAATAGCCCTACCACACAAATCTAAAGCATTAATATGCCACTTATAAGTTTAAAATAATAATCAACAAGGTTTTTTATAAAGGGGATATTTTGCATGAGCATATTTTAATGATGATTCTTTGGACTTTCATATTTTCATTGGCAATTTTGGGTCTAATCGGGCACATTTTTATTGTCATAATGATATCTTTATAGAGAGATAGAAATATACACCCCACCGAGGGGTACCAGTAATCTGTGCTGTGATGAGGCTTTCTGACCGACACCACAAGTGCAAAATAAGGGAAGCGTTTAAGATTCTCCTTTCATCCTCATGAATATTACAGACACATAAAACTTTAAGGACAGGCAGAAAAACAAATTAAAAACAGCATGCTATATGACGCTTAACACACATTATATTGTGCAGCACATGTGAGATAATATGCAGTTCCATAAAGGCATCTCCTCCTTCTGCAGTCACTTTTCTGTTTTCCTCAAGCCATAAGTAGGCCTACCGCATATATTCTCAAAAATAATCAACCATATGTTTCTGTAATTACACCGTAAGAAGGACGCCTCAGTAATCTCCAGATTTGGCCCCATAAATCCTTTCTGCGACAACGGCCTTGAGGACAACGTGTGGAGAGCCTCCAGCTATTTTTGGTCGATTCTCAATCAAACAAACAAATCTTCAAGAGTTAAGAATGAGATGGCCTCATGGAGGGAATTTTGATCTACACATGTGGTGTAAGAGTGCCCTCTTGTGGAAAAATAACCACATTCACAGAGATGATTTAACCTCTAAATCAAAAGGAAACTGAGAAGCACAGATAAAAAACCTGATGTTTGGTCATCTTTCATGCCCAAGAGGTTTGTGAGGAGCTTTTTATGTGGATTCAGGACATCACTGACCTGTATTTGCCAGTCCTAACTTGCACACCCTTCATCCCACAACGTTGGGCCCCTCCAACATCATTTACAAGATCATCCCCAATCATCAGTACCTAAAATTAAGAACAAAGAAAATAAACATTAGTTTATCAGCCTGCATTGGTTGCACTGGGGTTTACCAATACCATTAGTTGCTAACGCCAGTGTGTGTTGTGGTTGTGTTGTTTCATATCTGTATTTAAAAAGCAACAACAAGAAAAAGCCACTGCTCTTGCAAAGCTCTTGTCTTTCCTCCTTTCTTTCTTCAGCAACACTTGGCAGTCTTCCCTTCCACTCATGTTTCTTTAACAACTTTTCACACAACTGTTTACAATACATGATAACACATAAATAAACCGTTTCAGAGATTTGCCGGGGTCTGGGATAGTATAAATAGATTGTGGAGCTCAGGGACATGACAAGCCAACAGTTGTGACTCTGCTGTGAACTTAATGTTAATAATGGAGTCTTACTAATGCTTACAGTCTTCAAGGAGAAGTTTTGGGTGAGCGACTCAACAAATAAAGAATGTCCATGGCAAAAAAACAACAACAACAAATAACACCCGAGTAAGTGAATGCTCTGGAGAGGGTAGCAGATTTAGCTGTGGATATCTCAGCCCGTATCTCAGAGATAAAAGGAAATCTTCAGAACAGGGTGAGGCTTAGACCAAGATAAACCCGACTTTCTTTGAGTGCAAACTGCCAGGTTAAAAAATAGACAAGCTTAGAGATGCTGCAGGGCTTATTCCTAGACTTAGGTTACACCGAGATGGGCAGAGATAGAAGTCAAACACATGCTTAGACATCTGCTGTGTGAAAACGCAGATCATACAACCAAACAGACAAGGTCTTTGCTTTCCTCTGCGATCGGTTCCAGTGGGCAGGTTCTATTTTAAGCTTTTTCTCTTTAACATATAATGCAGAAAACTAAGCGGCATGTTCAGATAATTAGTTAAAAGAACTTGAGGTATGTCTCTGGCGATACAATCCGGTTTATACTGGGAAGGAAGGCTTTCAGACCTAAACTACCTTCCTTAATTGCAAATTATCACCATACGGCTTAAATACTACAGATCTGTTGCCATGCTTCAGCCATCACAGAAAAACCTCTAGATCCTCTGCTATTAGCATACAGAGCCAACAGGTCCATATCAGGGCAGCTCAATTATGGAAAAAAAAATCATAATTACGATTATTAGTGGTCAGATATCACAATTATTCAATGTGCTGAGGCAGGACATGGCCCAGGGAGCAACACAAGTCAGGACCACCTCTGCTTTAGTATTTCTGTTTATTAATTCATCATTCTGGGACATCAATCTGTCCGGTAAGCAGTAACACTGATTGGGAATCAATTTCACCTACTGTGGTACAAATGGAACAGAGAACAGGCGGAAATGAAAGGCAATTAACCTCAGCAAGAAGGTTTGCTGTATATCCCAGCACAGTGTCAAGAGCATGGAGGAGATACCAGGAGACAGGCCAGTATACCAGGAGACGTGAAGGGGGCTGTAAGAGGACAACGACCCTGCAGCAGGACCGCCATCTGCTCCTTTGTGCAGGAAAAGCACTGCTAAAGCCCTACAAAATACCCTCCAGCCGGCCAGTAATGAGCCTCCATGAGGGCCCGATGTCCACAATCGGGCCTGTTCTCACAGCCTAACACCGTGACAGGCGTAATATATTTCAACAATAGTAGTTTTTTGTCAATATCATTGTTTTAGTGATAGTTTACAGCCGAAATTAAAATCAAAATCCAATATATTGCACAGCCCTAGTGCATATCTATACTGTATCACACACAGTCCTCTGCTTAACTTACAAGCACCTTGAGCTGTCAAAGAATTAAAAAAAAGTCAATCTTAAACACTTAAACACCCTGACTTTGATGGAAACCTTTTTAAAAACCTGTGCCGGGCTGTTCATCTCTGATAGGAATCTAGAAATGAGGAAAACAGAAAACTATTAGAACTCAACCCTGGACTCCTTGAGAGAAGCTCTCCCTGCACATTTGAAAAAAATGATGAGCAATCGACCCCAGACATAAACTTTTTGAGCTGCTCTTCCTTGGGAGGAGGACCAAAACCTCATGCTACATGTTTTTATCCCATTTCCAGATGGCTTGTTATAGTGGCCCACGGAGACCAAACTTTATATCAGTCTCTTAAAACAAGAAATATTCATTAAAATATCTAGCTAAGAAATGCAGGAATCAAGCTTTACATGATGTATTTTAGCCAAAACAAAACAAAAACTGCGAGAACTAAACTTGCTTGTCCTTACTCGTTCTCTGTTTACATTTAGTGTATTTTTTTGTTACCTCATGTGGTTGAAGCTCCATGTCATTGAGAACACTCTGGAAAAATGTTGGAGATGGCTTTCCAATAACTTCAGCCTTCACATCACAAGCATACTGGAGGAAACAAAATATTAACATTAACAGTTAGTTTGTATACAAGTGGTGTTATGGATTCTTAATAGTTCAGTATATTATACACCTAATATACCTCAAGAGCCTTCATATAAACCCCAACATCTAATTTCAAACCATCTGTCTCCTTGTAGTATCTCCTAAGAAGAGAGGAAGGACAAACAATTCAAGTTCTGTTAAAGAATAATTCAGATTTCCTACTTTATGAGTCACTTGGGATTAAGTAATAATCTCATACCCTTGGCCCAGAGAGAATAACGCTGGCTTCTCCAGCCCTATGAGGACCCTGAATGCTTCATTTAAGTTCTGGTAAGAAAAATTTTCAGCTGCATCTCCGACGATCACACAGTTTGGGTTGGTCTTGTCAACACCATCAAACTCTGGGAGAAGTCCTGCAGAAGATTTAACACTTATTAAATCTGACAGCTTCTTCATTTTTAAGTGTATAAGCTATTTGTCACAGATTTTGCTTTTATATGCAACACTTGAACAGAGGGTTTAAAGATAAGAAATGCTTGATTAATTCAATTTAGTTTAAACAAGTGTTAACAAATGCTCTAAAAAAAAAACTAGTGGGAAAGAGAGAGGCATTACCATCATGCACCAGCAGGTGAGGCCGTAAACCTCTCTCTCTGAGGACCGCTATGGCTGCAGGAGCAGGAGGGAAGACCTCAGGTACTAAAACGTCAAAGCCCAGTCTCTGAAGTTTGCCTACAAACTTCTCTCTGGTTGCCTGCGTCTCATTGGTGCAGAAACGCAGCTGCAGGTCAGATGCTTTGAGTCTGGGAATAAACGAGGACGTCAGATTGAATTTCGGCTGCACATAAACACGAACAGTTCTTACACTGGACACATAAAACAGATTCACATACAGACACGAAGTAGCTTCTGTAATGAACAGATTAATAAAGGAATGAATACCGAGAGCATTCACTTTGTTCCAGGCTGAACCCTGTAAAACTGAACGTGCAAAATGTTAAACAGGAAATGCCTCAAACGTCGCGATCATTCACTCACTTTTTCACAGCTTCGATCGACCCAGGAATCGCAACTCCGTCCCCCTCCCCGCTGTCATACAAAACTCCACACAAGTCCAAAATGACACCTTTCAAACTGGTTGCACAGCTCGGCCAGTTCGTGTCAGCCATGGCGACGTCCGATACGCATGCGCATAATTGGAGTACGGTATGGAACCAATTGAAAAAACAGGTGGGGTTAGAGTCCCTGACCTTTGAAGAAGAAGAAGGAAAAAGAAGAAAAAGAAATTAAAAACAGAGTACCAGGCCACGGGCGTCGTTCTACAGTAAAGTCCGGTTCAGGCAGACTCTGTTAGACATGACAGAATGTGCCAGGATGGACCAGGAAGAGGCCAAAAAGGCATCATCTTCCTTTACCAGTGAAGAGGAAGTTAAAAATCAATGGCAAAGAAGGCAAGGCAAAGCAGGTCAGGCTTGTTTGTATAGCACATAAAACAGAAGTATTACAGCAGGGTGCAAATAAGTATTGAGAAGAATTAAAAACAGACTCTAGAATAAATGAAACAAAATAATAAACACCAAAAGAGACCCCCCAGAAAAAAATTGGATAAAATGTAAGAAATAAAAGTTAATTATTAGTTGGTATCATAAAAGATAGGAATCATCGGCAAATAGAAAAGTTTTTAACCTTGATTTAAAACTGCTGAGAGTTCCAGCAGATTTGCAGGTTTCTGGGAAAAAAAAGCAACATAGAAGTATGTTTTACTCCACAGAGCTGAGTTAGAAGAAGAAGAAGAAGAAGAAGAAGAAGTTTTATTGTCATTGTAAAAAACAAACAATATAATTCAGTTTGGCCAAAGCTTCTACCTATCAATAGCAGCTCCACATCACAACATTAGCGAATTAATATTTAAAAATAAAACTATATAATTAAAAAATATCAAAATGCAGTTAAAATGTTAAAAACATTAAAAAAAGGTCCATATTAAAACTGTAGTCTTATGGTTCCTGCAGCAGTCAGCAGTAAAAGACAAGCCATTACAGCAGAGAGGAGCAGAAACTCTCTCCTGCTCCCCATCTCCCTTTCAATCCACAGGATACTTTCAGCAGAAAAAAATAAAAAATAAAATAAAAGGTCTACATGACCGTCACTGTATCAGACGCTTTCTTCTGTGAGCCTGACTTCCCCATCTCCACTCCTCCCTCCTTATCATTCAACTCTTACCAAAATGATAATACAGATAACTTAATATAAAAGAAATAGAAATTAAATAGTGGATAAAGTGACTTAATATTCATGGTATCTTTAGTTTCTCCTGATTCTCTAATCTTGATTCTTTCTTCAGAAATAAATCCCTTTACATGAAAATTTACTGTCAAAGCCTCATAACAAATAATTACACCAAATTCCTCCACACGTTTTAAAGGAAAACACATCTGTGAGGGACCGAGCTAAAAAACCAGAGAGGCACAGGGAATTTAGAAAAAAAAATAACTTCCAAAATAATGTTGGGCCCATAAAAGAGGTAAACAGAACTTCAACATAAGTACTTAACACAAGAACTAAAGCACTCACTGACCTGACAACTGACACATGAGGGAGACATATATGCTTTTCAACTCTGACCTCTGAAGGTCATGGAACTTTCTCCTCCTCTGACTGTGTCTCAGATGTGAGATTCTCTGGGACTAAAGACACAATGACATTTAACTCGCCCGCTGAAACATTCTCATCAGAACCGGTTCAAAGGTTCATTGTGAACTCTCAGGTTTGGTGTTCTGTTCCCAGATGGAAAAGCTATCGTAACACCTCCTCTGGATCTTTACATTCACAAATGTGGCTGGCAGGCAGGCAGCGCAAATCCCACCCACACTGACTCAGCTGATATTTTCTGGGGTGAGCTACAACCTGAATTTGTAACAAAGACTGTTTTTTCCACTCAATAGAAAACTTGGATCTTCTCCCTTTAGTCTTGTGCTCCATCATCTGATCCTCTAAATGTCACTCATGATTTATTCTGATATAATCTACCAGGAAGCTTTTGATGGACATGTGTTGGGCACTTCCTGGCAAATTTGGAAACATAGGAGGTTGTGGCTGTTGTGGATTCAAATTAAAATTCAAATATTATTTATAAAACGCTTTTCATACCAAGGAAACACAAAGTCTTTTACATATTAAAAACAATTTACGCATCAAAACAAAAAATTTAAAAGCCTTCATACCAAATTTCACAGCAATTTGAAAACACACACCTCTTGATTTCTTTCCAATCACGCAGACAATTTACACCAAATGAAAAAAGGAGATAATAAAGTAAAAAATTAAATTTTAAATAAATTGACAAGTTCATAAAAGTGTACTTGGATAAGAAAATAAAAATAGAGAGCTATAATGGTATTTAAAGTAATAATAACATTTTAATATATATATATTCATTACAGTCTGTCAGTCAATGAGGTTTTATTGCAAGCTATTCCACAGATAGATGTGCTCCAGCGATCCTCTTGCAGGGCACAGTGGACGTGTTGGTGTTTTTGCTGACCCCCAGCAATGCAGGTCAAGTGGACTTAGAAGGACATCATATAATGACTGAATCAAGAATTTGAGTCTGGCTGGCTTTGACTTCCACAGTTCTGACCAGGTGATCTTCCTACAGTCAATGCCTGGTGGTCCCAATTGGTCCAAGCTCCTTGCTGGCGCATGGTCACTGTCCTGCTACAGCGCTCCTCCTCCACTTCATCCCGGACCTCACCAATTTCTCAATAATATACACACTGACATGCATAGGCCTACATTAACAAGCACAGCCACACATATATTTAATAACTTTCCTGCTTCTATGTCTAAACTTTGATAAAATGCCAATCACCCCGGGTCGAGGTTCTTGTTTATTACTTTTCTCAGAATTCTCTTTGACATTCCCAAACAGTCAACTCTTCTATCAAAACCAAGGCTCTTCATCCATTTTCTGCATCTTTCACATTTTCAGTCCTTCTGCAAAACATACATTTTGCATCACCTCTTATTATGGAACAGCTTTGTCCCATAACCCCCCCCCAAAAAAAAACACACTAGTTTTGCTCGAATGCTCTCAGTACCAAACTGTTACCATCTGCAACCCCCCCCCCCAAAAAAAAAAAAATAAATAAATAAATAGAAAACTTACTTATAAAAACACCAGCAACAAGGTGGCTTGCAGTCAGAGACTACGTCAATACTCGGTGTAAAATAACACCAGGATCCCAATTAAGTATTCGATGTCAGATAAATGATTAACAACAACACAGCTTTGTTTTCAATCACTGACGTGCCTGCTTTAGCCAAAGACATCAACACAACTGACTGATTGCTTCTGACATGCGTAGCCTAAATTTATGGTTTCTGGGGTGCTGGAATAAGTTCTGCAATAGTCTGAAAGAATTGCAACACGAAGGCGTGTTCAATGACGCAAGCACGTACGACAGCGCCACTGCCCATACACATTTATATGTCTCCTGCCCCCCCCCGCCAGACAGTTAAATAATCCGCGTCGGAACAGCACGCAGGCATCAGATAACAGACCATCACCGGGACGAGCATCAGTCAAAAGGACATTTTCCACTCTTCACATCTCACAGTATGAATAATCTCAATTTATTTTTGGTTTTCCTCTTGAAAAGTTAAAATAGATCATTCTGAGAGGTTTACCGAAACTATTGATTTCATGGATGTTAGCTAGCTCATGTCAGCTACCTAGTTAGCTAGATCCTATTACTTGTAGGAGGCAATGCGCTTATGTATGGTTACATTTGTACTCTGGGCGACGAGAAGACTAATCCTTTTCTTTTTATATATATATATATAGCTGTTGGCGGGTCTAGGACATATTTAATCTTTTACTTGCATTATTTTAGTTCATTGCTTTAAGCTTCACGTTATGTTCTGAGACATTGTGTTACATAACTGCAGGTGATGTTAAGAGCAGCGCAGTTCTATCTGTTGGAAACTCATACTGTACATCTTAATTTAGCCCCTGGCTGTAATGTCGGTGGGTGTGTGGTGGAGGCAGCTCCCCAACAACCTATCATCTCTCAAGGACTGAGGGACAAGTTACTGGCACAGGTTCATTCTCCTCATATGGTTCTGCCTGTTTACTTAGTGTTTCTTCACTGCACAGGTTACTGATTACAGAACACTAACCATATCATGTGCCAACCTTCCTCCCCCCTTTTATCCCTTTCAATTTAACAGGTGTATTTAGAAATGATCATTGTGACAATAAAACCACATTGAGATAAAATTTTGTTGTTTTATTTAGGATATTGTAATGGCTAATAAACAGGTAGCATAATTTACCCGGGGTCAACTCGGGGACAGGACAACTTTAATAGTTTTTCTAAATCTAAAACACACTGATGTGAAATCCACCTTAAAACCAGTCCATGGTTTGTAAAGAAGGCTGTGTTTTTTTTTTTTTTTATTATAACTCGAGAACCTTTAAAATTGGCAATAGATAAATAAACAAATAAAAATTGATTAGTCGGCAGCAAGAAGCGCAGCTGATGAAACAGGTTTGGAGGAATGTTGAAACTTGTTCAGACTGTGCCCATGTAGAAAGGTCTGGAAACATTATAGTTGAGAGTTGCCATGCTGCTGTTGGGTTATCTTTTGTTAACTCCTATCCAGTGAAGGTCTGCTTCGCTATTGTGCTCAACGTGAAAGAGAAGCATGGTTCAGCAGACCTGTAAAGCCAATGTGGTCTGCGGAATCTCAGATTGCAGTTTAATTGTTTATTAGGCTCAACCTCTGAAGAAAAACCTAATAGAATATGGCTGCTTGTTTCCTACAATACAGATTTTTAACCTGTTTCTGTAATTTTATGGTTGACATTTTGCCTTAACTCAGATTGATCCAGTTATCACGATGCTGCACTCTTTTATTTTTCAAATTGTTTGTGTTGTATCAGTCAGCATTGTCTTTTTATTACATTTTTAAACGGCTTCAAATGAGAAGTGCCAAACCCCACTTCTTTTTCAACTTTTCCTGGAATTGAATTTAGTTTACTATATTACTAAAGCTAAGGAGGTGCTTCTTACTCTGTTTGAGATTGAATACACAAATAATGCAGTGATTTGATAATAAAGTTTCTCAAAGTAAATCGGTAAATTTTTTTTTTGATTTTTATCATTGAAAATACATGTTATTGTGAAAAGATTTCAGAGAAATCCCTTTACCAGAATTAAAAGACAGGACTGGTAGGTTGAATAATTTAAATCTTTAAATATTCAGGTGGTAAAAATGGTCATGAATTTTTAAAAAAGCTCAGAGATATTTCTGAAATACACAGTTTGTTGGTGCACCCACAATTGCACGTTTATACCCCTCCCCTCAAAAAAAGATAAAAATTCCCCTAAACAAAACAAAAAACCAAATTGTCTTCTTTGCGCATGTGTAAACTTATGATTAACTTAGTGGAAGTGAAACTCTTACCAGAGAACTATCCCTGTCCTGAGAACTCAGTGGTTGTTATCAGCTGCACACATTTCAAAATCCTGCATCCATGATGATAGGCAGGGGGATCAGTATGCATGTGCTCCTGTGAATTTATGAAGGCACTATTAATGTTTTATTCTGGTTTTGGAGCAACATGTTCCTGCCATGTGGATGATGTTTGCTTATTAAAATGCTGCACTTATTAAAAAAACATGGAGTCTTTCAACGTGTGTTCCTGACATAAATTCAAAATGAACGTGCTACTGCTATGTTTCCAAAAAGCAATGAAAATATCTCACCTTGACTTAGGCTGAAAAGAAGAGTTTTATGAAGGTTTGACACTAATGGCACTTGACTTATCTTTCTTTGTTTATACTCAACCATGCAGGCCTAGCATATGATGAACAATATGAAGGGAATGATTCTTCAGGTCAGCCGCGGCCTTAGCCGTGCTGCACCCATTCTCCATCGGAGCCTCCACTCTGGTACGCGTCCCGCCTCCACGGCTGCCTCCAAACTGAGGGCAGAGCGCCCGCTCACCTCGGAGGAAATCTTCTCCCGGGAGGACAAATATGGAGCACACAACTACCATCCCCTGCCTGTGGCCCTAGAGCGAGGAGAGGGTGAGTTCTGGCATATTGCTGCTAATGACCATCACATGCTTAAACTGTTAAATCATCAGCAGCACTTCACATGAGCTTTGTTTTCGTCCTAACTCCAGGCATCTATGTGTGGGATGTAGAGGGCAACCGGTATTATGACTTCCTCAGTGCCTACAGTGCAGTCAACCAAGGACACTGCCACCCAAAGATCATCGCTGCACTCAATGCACAGGCGTCTAAACTCACCCTGACTTCCAGAGCATTCTACAATGATGTGCTGGGAGCCTACGAGGAGTTCATCAGCAACATGTTTGGCTATGACAAAGTTTTACCCATGAATACAGGTAACACCTGATGCTGACTGTATGAAATGTCTCCCAAGGGTTACCGTGAACAGATACTGTGACATTTTTTCTGTTTTCTTCTGTTAAAATCTAGGAGTTGAAGGTGGGGAGACCGCCTGCAAGCTTGCACGGAAGTGGGCCTACAATGTGAAGGGGGTTCCCAAAAATAAGGCTAAAATCATCTTTGCAGGTAAGTCCTCATGGTCTGTTGAGAAGCGACATCCTTTTTATCCAAATATAACAAACTCAAGCTGTTTATTACAACAAATATTTAATGTAACTAAAGTTAGGCCAAGTACTAACATTTCCATAATACTACAGCAAGTCAAGAAAAGCCATCTTCTTTCTCTTACTCACAAATTTATGCTTGACTAGATGAAGCATGAACGGAGGACCTGATAAACATAATGTTCTTCCTGCCTCTTGTTATTTAGATGGAAACTTCTGGGGACGCACCATGGCAGCCATCTCCAGCTCCACTGATCCCAGCAGTTATGAGGGTTTCGGTCCCTTCATGCCCGGCTTCGAACTCATCCCATTTAACGACATTCCTGCACTGGAGGTACAGATTTTGCCTGATTATATGATCGGTGAACTGATGCATTAGAGTAGTGCTTTGGTGTTACATGGATTAGATAGAGGGATCATATCTAATCTGCAGGGTTCATTGTTAACTATACTGCTAACAGAATTAATGAATGGATGAGTAAATGAAATGGTGAATGTTTATTCACTCAGTCTTTTTTTCTTCTTCCCCTTTGGGGACTTTAGAAAGCTCTTCAAGACCAAAACGTTGCAGCCTTCATGGTGGAGCCCATCCAGGGGGAAGCCGGTGTGGTGGTGCCTGATCAGGGCTACCTGACTAAAGTCCGAGAACTTTGCACAAAATATAATGTAAGTATTAACAGACACAGCAAAGCATAGATCAAATGTTTTAAGTGACTCAGCTATTTTCAGGCATAACAAATGAATCATTGCCAACTTTGTGAAACTGGCAGCTCTTAATGTCTTTCACAGTATTTCAGACAAAAGAGGCACTAGATAGAATTATGTGGAATGGGAGCATAAGGTCAGCATTAGGTTTGCCACAACTTGTGGAAAATTAGTTGCATTTACAGGAAGGTGTGAAAGTCTGTTTTCACCCCTCACTTTTAAAAATATTTTGCATCCAAGCTGCCAGACACTCTTTGCAAACGCTCTTGAGGAATAGTTTTACAGGCTCTCTGAAAGTCTTTCAGAGTTTTTCTTTGGTAAATTTTTTTCTCTCATTTTTAGTCCAGTCTTCTTACCTGATTGTTTTCAAAGGGGTTTATTAGTATGGGTTTATTTTTAAGCCACTTGGCACTGACCTATGAATCCTTCATGCATAAAAAAAAAATAAACTTGGCTCATTAAATGAAACAGTGTTTTCTACACAAACTTTAAATGGTATATTAAGGTAAAGGTACTTTGTTTAGTTATAGCTACAAAAAAATTACTTTATAATAAATAGCCATGAAACTCACAGGTGACTCTCAAAGAGCGATTAGTTGACATTTTGGTACATTGAATAATTATCAAAATATCAAATATTTATTTATTGAATTATTATTATTATTATTATTTTTGTTTGATTGGAGCTGCACAAACTCTATTTTTACCTTTTTTTAAAAAAAATATTTGTATTTCCAATTTGTTTACAAATAAAACACCATATCTATTTTTGTATTTTCCTGACAATATATGATGAAGTGATTAGTCATGATGGCAAAAAGCTACTGGGCATTTTCAAAAGCTAAATGGGGAAAAAAACGTCAATTTCCAGAGTAAGCATATAGACTGGCAAGCTTCCAGTACTTTAAGCTGAGCAGGTTTCGGTTGTTACATTATGTTCTTTACCTTCTCTGAAATGTTAACATTGGTGGTGGGAAGTGTGACGGCTGCTTTTGTTGTAGCAGTATCACAGTATGTACAAGGCTAATGTTATCTTTACTTTACCAAAATGACTAATAATGGTAGCTTGCTGTTATGTAAGGCTGGTGTTACTGTTCATTGTGTCAAAATGGATGGTTTTGCAGTTGTGGTCATACACAAAAATTCACTTTTATGTTGAAAGACAAACTTGAATTGTTATGTAGTTAGTTTTTAAAATCTCTTAAAATTTCTTAGGTTTAAAGAATAGAAACGTTTCTAATAGCTAACTAAATGCAACATCGCAGAGTCTCTAGATGTGTAAAAACTCAAGTTAAATTGCTGAAAACATAATGTAGGAACTAGGGGTGTCAACATTTACAATGTTTTCTACACGTGTAAATGGGACTTTTTTATGATCTTTTTTCTATTGCAGTTTCATTATATAACCACTAGAGGCTTCTGTCTCCATTCAAATACTGTACCTCCTAATCCCATTAAATCAAAGCCATTCCAGCAGTTATCAGACAAAAACGTTTATTCAAAGAACAGATCTTAAAAATTAGCCAACCCGTCTCACCATTTTAAGGCTTAGGCCTAATTATGACGGAAAGTAAAACGAGTTGAAAATGATATCATCTATCATTTTGACAGACAAGAATACTTACAAGCGAACGCTGAAAAAGGTTTAACCTTCTTTTTTAATCATATTTTAAACTATTGCTCACTTTTTTTTTTTTTTTTTTTACAATATTTGTTTTTAACTTAAAGTGCAAACTGCATCCCTCTCTCGCAACGGGAGCTGCATCTGAATTCTAATATACATCTCATAGTAAAGTAATCTGGAATTGGTGAGAGGAAGTGACGGGTGTTTCCATCGCGGCTGGTTTCGTATGGATCTCGTGCTGCTTCTGTAAGCCAGCTTTGCCGGTCATAGCTTACACTCAACAGTGTTTCCACAGGCATTTTGTTTGAAAAACTGGCACACATTGTGTGTCTGAGTCAAGTTTTAAGTGGTGCGACACTGGCTGGGGCTGGATTATTTTTTTTTCTTTGTATCAACGTAACAATTCACCCCATGCATCTATTATGTATGAGGATAATTGCACTACTGGGAACATTTAAAGCTAGACTTGGTAATGTTGGAAAGCTAGCAAGATTTGAAAGTGGCACTTCCTCTAAGCTCCTCCCCCTCCCGTCAATGCTCCGTTTGAGCCACGCGGCACCCCTCCCCTGGTTACATCTGCTGGAACACCCAGATTACTGTTAAAACTCTGTGTTGTTTGTCCAGGTGTTGTGGATCGCTGATGAAGTGCAGACAGGGTTGGCTCGGACCGGCCGGCGACTGGCTGTGGACCACGAGGGTGTTCGTCCAGATTTGGTGGTTCTGGGCAAAGCTCTCTCTGGGGGAGTTTACCCTGTGAGCATTTACACCATCATTAAGACATGTCTGGCTTGTTTTTAAAAGATGGAAACTTTCTTTAACTGATCTGTGTGTGTGTGTCCCTCAGGTGTCTGCAGTGCTGTGTGATGATGAGGTTATGCTGACCATCAAGCCCGGGGAACACGGGTCCACATATGGAGGAAACCCTGTGGCCTGTCGCGTTGCTATTGCAGCACTGGAGGTTAGTGTTAAAGTTTATTCTTTCTTATTTGTGCTAGTATTTAGTAAACAAAAACAAACCATTAAACAATTTTTTTTTCTTTTTTTTACCTTAACATCTCTTGTAAGCCACTTTAATCAATTAATAGTTAAATCTTTTAACTTCTTACTTAAAAGGATATCATTAAATCTTATTTCAGGTGTTGGAGGACGAGAGGCTCGCAGAAAATGCTCAAAGGATGGGAGAGGTGCTGCGGACTGAGTTGAGAAAACTACCTAAAGACATTGTGACAACAGTCAGAGGGAAAGGCCTCCTCAACGCAATCGTGATCAAAGAGACCAAAGGTGAAGTACCTGATAGTTTCTGAAACAACAGAGACAAATCTTAGCCATCTTCAGCCTAGTAGATTATGATCTGGTCTGAATCCATATTCCCAAATACAGAAAAACAGCTGTAACATGTAACAGTTTGGATTCAGACAGTTGAACCAATAGGGGAAAAGAAAGTTGGCAAGTGGAATGATGGCATCTTTAAACATTTTAAACAAACATTTTGATTTTAAACAGCAAAACATGTGATGTTAGTTTTTTTTGTGAAAGACATCTTCTATAATTCTGCTTAAAAAGTAACAATTAAGCTTTAAGATTGTACCTGGAAGTCATTTCTCTGACCTACATTAACTCAACCCCCCCATCAGACTACGATGCCTGGCAGGTGTGCTTGCGTCTTCGTGACAGTGGACTGCTGGCCAAGCCCACCCACGGTGACATTATCCGGCTGGCCCCTCCACTCACCATCAAGGAGCACGAGCTGCAGGAATGCGTTGATATCATCCAGAGAACCATCATGTCCTTCTAAGTATTCATATTGCACCCAAAAAAAATCAGCATTAGTGACTTTTTGATGAGCCAAAGCTTGTCGGAAAGTCACTCTAAATCTATTTTAATTTTTTGTCTTTTTAAAAGGCAGTTCTATGTGGAGAACTACTGTAGGAGTGCAGTATACAGATGGTGTGTGTGGAGTGTGTTTCTATGAGGATACACTGACATTGTTGTACAGAAATCTACTGTAAAGAAAAAGGATGCTTATAGGCTGCTATAGGAAAGACTATAAACGTCTTTATTTAAGACGGATACGTTTTATTTTTTTGATTGTAACGACTGGTGTAAATCAGTATGTTGTCTTTAAAGGAATGTTCCGTTTTAAAAAGGAAAAGTAGTTTTACTGATGAGGCATGCATACTAATTAAAAAAAACAAAACAACTTTATGCTAATTTACTTAAACAGAAACATGCAAATAAATCTCTAGAGGACTGAAGAAAAAGACCATAAAGGAAACAGAACAGTTCTCAGACTAGCACAGTTTGCTAACATAATATATTATGTCTAGTTGACTTAGACATGCTGTGAAACTATCTTGTTACAGAAAAGGTCAAGCAGTTGTGAAAGCTTTAAATTTCATATTCTTTGAGATTATTTTTAAATTGCTTAATTGCACTTAAGGGTTATCGCCTCTAATCTATTATCCAGCTGACCACATAGGACCCATCTCATAATTCTAAAAGAGATATAAGGTGGGTTGCAACGGCTTAATTCCTTAGACTTAAGAACAGAACAGACCTTTGGGCTGTAAAGAGAATAATTTGTTATATTTATTTTAAAAAAATAACAACGACGTGTTTGAATGTTTGAAGGGAACATAGTGCTAGCTATGAGTAGCTGGTTTTAAGTATTTGCTGTTTGTACATTTTGTATGTAAAGATTGTTTTATCAAAGATGGCTCAAGTTGTTACAAAGATCAGTTCTTCAAATAAACTATTCCAGTCCCATTTCTTGTCTTTATTTGTTTGTTTTGTTTGAAGCAAAAAACACATTTAATTTATTATGTCAAAGTGCAGATACAGCATCTTTGTGGGTTGTTATTTCCTTGTACGAACTCAGTACAACTGGAGTTAGAAGAGCCATTCAGAGTGAAATACACACAATCTTTATACAAAGGCTTGTTTTCCTCATTTCCAGATGAGATAAACTTGGGAGTGATGGTAACGTTTCCTTGCAGTTGGTAGAGACTAAACACTAGATGGTGCTGTGCACTCTGAAATCACTGATTCAGTTGGCGATATTTAATGTAAAACTTAAACTTTATTGGAGAACTGTGGGTGTAACAGACTTTTCTGCAGATATAACAAGCTCTACAAGCAAATCTAAGAATACAGCCATTCAATGTAAATGCCACAAGTTAGTCGATCTCCGATCAAGAAATACCATGTGGCCAATTAGATCTAACATATATCTACTGTAACCCCAACATGAGTCATTTCAAACATGTTGTCTGAACAATCTGATACTAGCTCACCAGGTTAATCTCTACACCCGAGTGCTGAACTCCACACAGTACAACCTAATCTAAGAAGACTACATCCACTGTTGCATAATAAACAAATAATCCAGATGTAGCTAGTATCAAAGACTTAATCATTGAAATTAGTGTTTATAGCCATGGGGTTTTTTTTGTTTGTTTTTTTTTTAATGTATGTATCCATGTCATATTGAGATATGGATTAAGGACTTGAATAAAGTCTGTGGCAATTAGACACATAATCAACTTAATTTCTATCATAAAGCAAGAATGTTGAAAAGGATGAATTTCAAACTTAATCAGAAATCCTTTCATTGTTCACACTTTATTTGTGAACCATATGTTCAAATAGAGCTTTCCACTCTTCAATGTGGATTGTTTTACAAGGACACAGAGAAAGCATGATGCTGCCACCTTCATGCTTTTCATGAGGGAGGCATCGTGGGGGTGATAAATGGTACCTGTTTTACTCTGGAGATTTTAGTCTCAGCACAGAAAAGAGTAATGTTTTTTACAGTTTGAGAGTGTTTAATGCTATTTTGAAACTTCAAAGTGAGCTTTCGTGTGTCTGTCTTTTAGCTGGCCAAATGAACAGAGTGCTACAATGATGGCTGTCCTGGAAGTTTTTCCCGTCTCCATACAGAAACTGGTCCGCATTTCCGGCAATACATCGGATTCGTTTCCGGTGAGGGTTGGACTCCGCCAAGGCTGCCCTTTGTCACCGATTCTGT
>JAOXYM010000023.1:8534457-8551059 GCA_028567055.1 Leptatherina wallacei
AAAATGAAATGAAAAATACTTTATTTATCCCTCTTACAGGGAAATTATTGTTGTAGCAGTTTTTTTTTTTTTTTTTATAAAAAAATGCTCAACACACTGGTTATTGTGCAAACAAATTATGATGTTAATGCAACTGTTTATACCATCAAACTAGAGATGACTGAGACAAAAAGGTGGAAATAAAATGCTTGGAAACTCAACTCAGTCAGTAACATTAAGTGCTGCAAGCCCTATGCCAAAAGTTGAGTATTGTCTACTTTCATACCAGGGCTGTGTTTGGGGCAGACATTTCTCCACTGGAACAATTTTTTTAGTCCAAAGTATCTGTGGGTGACAAAGATGGGGCCATGGAAAGAACCCCCCTAAAAGACCCAGGTTCCTGGAAATTCATCCATCCCAAAAAATTTATTTATGTGGCTAGTGTCGGTCATAAAACAACTCTCAGTTGAGAAACCATCTTTTAACTGCTTTTAACAAGCAGCACCATGGATGGGACTGAAGCCGTTGTCAAATTTTTGTCATGCTCAACATCTTAACTGGGATATTCTAAATGGGCAGAGCTTTTCTTTGGTTCTCCTGAGACAAGGCAGCTGAACAACAAATGGAAGAGCATTTTTGAACTGGACACTGACAGTGGAGGGACTTTTTTCAAACTGAGGCTGGACACATTGCATCTGGTTGACAGTTCTGTCTGTTTACTACCACTAAATCTAAGCTGAGAAGTAGACAACATTCAAACCAGTTACATTCCTTTTCCAGCTTGACACCAGTAATTTACAGAGATTCAGTGTCTGAGAAAGAAGAGCAAGTCAAACCAATGACCATTATATTGTCCACAAAAACTTTGTCCTTCTTCCAACCATTTAGTGGTTGAATTTGCTCTAAAATCTGTTCTCAGAGACACCCAAGGACATCATAATTTTAGGACTACTTTTTTTTGCCTTGACAAATGCTGCCTCAAGAATTTGGTTAAGGGCTAATAGCTAACATCTTTCATTGTAGAAATATGTAATGCATTACATTGTTTTTAGTACCTGAATCAGACTTCTGTCTCTCAACAGCAATGCCATAAAACAATCTTACTATTGTGTCTCATGAAGCTCATTTTCCTGTTAGTACTTTAAATTGGAACAAATCCCAAGAAGTCAGGGACAAAACAACACAGCATCAAAGTGGTCCTGCACTGGAAATCCTTTCCTTCACCTCTCTTCTTGTCCATCCATTAGCAGTGAATTCATGCGTTGCCAAGTTTGGGACTGAACCCTTGATAGATAGCAGGTAATGCTATCCACCTTGACATTTTCCCAGGAAAATGTAATCACGGGAATTTAAGCTACATTTCTTCAGAGACACACACACTCTTTCGTTTTCCTCTTCTTTTGTATTGATTTAACACAGACAGGAGCAGTAAAGGGCAGGATAGAGAAGGGTGAATGGCTTTCTAAAACATGCTCTCACCATGTTAGATAAGGATTTGTGGTGACAGAACGTAAATGGGGTGTATTTACTAAAGCTTTCCACCTCACCTTTACACTGTATATTCTGCTGTTGTTCTATTAGTGAAGGAGAGGTTGAGTGGCAGAGAATAGATGGGGTCAATGGCTGAATGAACATCACTGTCGGCCATGATGAAGTATAGAAATTGACAGGCAACCATGGATAGAGCTCTCGTCAAAGAAGACATGAAGAACATCTTTTATATCTGGTCTTATGAATAATGAAAGTTGTACCCCTCAGAGCAAACGTTGGCATGTTTATTGTACAAACTGTGAAAGTCTTTGTGGGCTGATTCTTATCTCTTTCTTTTAAACCCCAAATGCAATAGAAGTAGAAGAAATACTCTTACAAAGAATTTTTCAAGGTCCTTAGAAGGAAATAGAAAAAAATTCTGCCAAGCTTATGTGGGCAGTATTAGTCCAACATCCATCCCTGGTGGAGAGAGGGTGGAGGGGTGGACCATAAAGAACCCCAGCCTCTTTGTTAGGATGTGAAAGATGGACAATGCAGCTACTGTGTGCTGAGAGCAGGAGCCATGCTGCGACCGGCTCTGTAAGACTGCCAAAGCTTGTCACAATTACGCCTTTCTTTTGTTGAGTTCTTTCTTTTTCTACCATCCTGCCCTGCTTCCCCCATTTTTTCTTTTTTCCCATTTTCTCCCCCTCTCCATTCTGTTTGCCTATTCTTAGCATCACCTTTCAAAGTGATGTTTTGTCTTAGCACCACCTATTCATTGTAGAGTGCTCCGACTTGATGCCCTGCAGGAATGATTCACATCAACAAACAGTCCAATCATCCCACAGTAATTGCCAATATAGTTTCAAATGTTTATATTTTAGGGTGTTTTGATTGAGTGAAACTGGTCCACGTTGACCACCTGGGGGCGGTTGGTCAGAAAGTCCTTGATCCAGGAACACATGAGAGGGGAGAAATCCAGCTCAGCCAGCTTTTCTGCCAGAATTTTAGGGATGATGGTGTTGAATGCTGAACTATAATCAACAAACAACAACCTGACGTAGGTGTCTGGGAGCTCCACATGATTTAGGGCTGTGTGGAGAACTTGGGAAGTTCTTGGGCACACTGGATTTGAGGTGCTGAAGAACAAGCCTCTCGAGCATTTCATCACCAAGGACGTTGGTGCAACTGGTCTGTAGTCGCTTAGGTCCGTGATGTTAGACTTCTTCGACACCAGGATGATGGTAATTGCCTTTAAACAGGACAGGAGTTGAGCCTGGGACAGGGAGGTGTTAAAGAGCCCAGTCAGAACTTCTTCCAGCTGATCAGTAGCGCTGTGAAGAACTTTGTCTTGTACACCAGCTGTGGCCAGCAGCTTTCCTTGGGTTAACTGCAGACAATACACGCCTCACCTGATGTTGCTGAAAAGACTGAGTGTGAGGGCAGGCCACTGGAGAAACAGCAGAACTGGACACCTTGAATCGTGTGGAGAAGTGGTTTAGCTCATGTGGCATCTGTGTGGGCAGCTACAGCTGGCGAGGTGCCCTTTTAGCCGGTCAGATGTTTGATCCTTTCCCACGCCCGCTTCATTTTGTTATCTTCAAGGTGAGACTCGGCTTTCCTACTAAACTTCAAAACCTCTGCAGACAGACACACACACTGCACTCCATGTTTGGACTCCAGTATTCTGCAATATGTGCAATATATTTATGCCAGTCACTTTAAAGATTTATTTTGCGCTTGCACTGTTACTTTTTATTTCTTTTCTTCTACTTTTACATTTATTTAGATCTATTCCAAGTTCGACTTTCTTATACTGTGTTTTACTGTGTGCCTTAAGCCAAAATTTTTTTGTTGTGCTTTGCATAATGACAATAAAGATTCTTGATTCTTAACTCCTCCTTACCTCTCCCAAGGTCAGACCTTGCTGCACTGTAAAGAGCTCAGTCACCTGTCTTGAAGGCCGCATTTCCGCATTTCTAGTCCTCAGAAGTGACTTTACAGCAGGGGTCATCCAGGGTTTCCGATTTGGAAAGACTCAAATGCGCTTATTTACAGTTACAGTATCTGTGCAGTGTTTGATGTACGATAAGACCGCATCGGTAACCTGGAACTCTGGGTGTTTGAATATACTCCACTCTGTGTTCCGAAAGAAGTCCTGCAGCCGGTTAAGTGCTCCCTTAGGAGAGGGAGAGGTGGTCAGACATATCCAGATGGGGGAAACAGACTTAGCCTATATGCCTGTTTCAGGTTGGAATAAAGTTGGTCTAGAGTGTTCTCTCCTCTGATGGGGCAGTGCACATATCGTGCAAATCCAGGAAGTACAGACTTAAGGCAGGCTTTGTTAAAGTCCCCAGCAACAATAAATGCTCCTTCTGGATGATCAGCCTGGATATCACATCATGCAGGAGCGAGAGGGCAATGCTAATTTTAGCGTTAGACGGCTGTTATAATCATCACTGTTGGCTCTCTGGGCAGATAGAACGATCTGCACAAACTGAGACTGCTTCCAACTCCAAATTTAAAATCACTTTTCAATTGTGTTTTTATAACCCTTGGATGCATGACCTACCAATACCTACGCTCTTCCATGAGTGGGGTCAAAAATGACTCCAATTAGAATCAATGCGTTTTTGCAATAAACATAAGACATTTCATTCATTTTGGTTCAACATGATCATTTTCATTATATTTTGGTTAACAAAAGAGTGATTTCATTATTGAAATGTTCATTTATCACTTCTTATTCACATCTTATCACAAAACAAGCAATCAATCAGGTATCAAAATTGTCAAAATGCATTGTTTGTGTGTCCGTCTTTGTTTGACTATGGAGGATGAACAGAGAACATTCAGTAGGTCCGATGGGCTCCTCATCTCATCCATCCAGGGTCATTTGTTGGGCAAGGTCCTCAGGAGTCGTAGCTGGCCTTCTAGAAACCATTACACTTGAGATGAAAAAACAAAAAAAGGTCAATGTTTGATTGGCACAGTAAACTATAAATCAATATGCAATATGTAAGTAAATGTCTGTGCATTTATATGTAAGTGCCTGCTTTGTTGTAGACACTAGTTAGCTAACACTAACTTTGTTAGCGTTGTAGCCATTGACTGTATGGTTGTAACCAACCACAATTGTGGGCTAATTTAATGACAATAATACTCAAGTTATACTGTATTACAGAAAAGTCATGAATGTAGAATATAAGTTCATAAATGAAGATCACATATTTATGTTGCGGTGTAAAAATGACCTCCTGGGTAGTGAGACAGCTGACATTAGATGTGTAAGTAGGACAGTAAATGTAACAGAGAGTTGATAAGAATCAAAGGTTCCTAGGATATACCATTGGAAATGCTCTGGGTCATTTTTGACCCGCTTATGGAAAATTGGAGAAGTGATACAAAAACTGCAATTTCTTCCAAATAATGATACATTTTAAAAAATGCAAATAGCCTCATGTCACAAACATGTTTTATGAGGAATACCTTGATTATGAACAAATAAAAACTTTTAATTTCAAAGATTTTGAAGAATAACAACCCCTTGGGTCATTTTTGATCCCACTTATGCATCTCATGTTTAACCAGTGGATTCAGCTCGGACTCCCAGCTTTTCACCTTGTAACGTAGAAACAATACCTTAAAATCCCAAAAAAGGAGCCATGTATTCTATGGCTTTTTTAAACCTAGCAAAATACTTTTGTAGCCTAAAATTGACCAAATAGAGAATAGTAATACGTTACAATAATGGCCCCACATTAAACATGACTCTCTGTTTTCTGATAGCCATATGTTTTATTCTGCGATCACTCATGGCTGGGAATGAC
Organism: Leptatherina wallacei; assembly: GCA_028567055.1. Classification (NCBI taxonomy): domain Eukaryota; kingdom Metazoa; phylum Chordata; class Actinopteri; order Atheriniformes; family Atherinidae; genus Leptatherina; species Leptatherina wallacei. The sequence goes on from JAOXYM010000023.1 coordinate 8,539,740, forward strand.
AAATTTGTGTCTGTGTATTTTTGCCATCAGAAGACTAAAAGATCTAGTCTGTTCTCCTTTTGTTTTCGCTTTTTAAGACATGCAAAAAGTGTACTTTTGGTGTCAGTGCAATGATATACCAGCTGTAGCAATATTAGATTCTGTCTACAAACAGAGTGTCATTCTGGAGTAGAAAAAAGAGACAAGGTTCTTAAAAGAAGGTTGCTGGGAAGGTGAGGGAGCCAGCCCCCCCTCACGGATATTCCTGTTTTCAGCTTCCTTTTCAGTTGTTGTGTACACTTGCTGAAGTTGAACAAAGTTCAGTTTGTGGTTTGGCTAAAAAATACATACATTTTTACCCACAACATTTACTCATCACATTGATATCTGTGTTGAAGGCTTTTTGTGTTTTGTGATAAAAAAAAGGTGTTAAAAAGGGCAGAATTTGGCAGTAGATCAGAACCTTGGGAAACTAATCTTGAATCTTAACAGACACTTGACTTTGGCTTGTCACAAATGACTTCAGATTTTATTCAAGATGAGATTTAACATGCTTTGTCTTGGAGGAGTCTCATTCTCAAATGATTCATTCTGCTGACTTTGAAAATAAAAAGTTTTAGCTACCTAGCAGGGCAGTCTAACAACAATGTAAAATTGTTAGATGTTTTAAATATAGCTCACACTTAAATTTTATAGATTGTTTTCTCTTTTAGGTGGACTTTTTCCTGCATCTCTTTCTTTCTTTTTTAAAAAGAAGTGACTAACATACTTATCTGCAGACAACACGAAGATAACAATATAGCTTTGCATCTGTGTTGGCAACCCTGTATGCTTTTACAAACTGGAGGTGTGCCAATGCAATCTTCTGCAGGTAACAGACTTTGGATAAATACCTCACATAATACAATTCCACTTCAAAGAAACTAGACTTTCCTTTATAAAACAGCTTTAGGCCACAGTGTACTTGAGTTGGATTGTAATAGCGGCCTATGGATGCATTTACTCCATTCAGAGCAGCGGCTCTCTGAGGAGACCTTCAGGCGAGAGAATAACTGAAACTGCATGTACAACGTCTAAAATGAGGTAGTGGTCCTTGCGCTGTCAGATGCACTTGAAGTGCTAATGAAAAAAAGTGTGCATAAAATTCTTCACATAAATGTAAAAACAGACAGCTGTGGAATATGATAGAGCTTAAAATGGAGGGGCTATTTTTTATTTAACAAAGCAAGGATGTCCACAGAGGAAACTATGTGGGGGCTGTTTTTACTTCAAAAATATTAAGAGAGCACCCATGAGTCTCATATTCTGGAACTCTATAAAATGTGAATAACCTTCCTGAAAAGAGGAACTACTGGAGAGAAAATGGATTTTAGATTGATATATGTGAGCGGTTTAACATGGTTTTTTAGTTGAGAGCATAGAAGAAAGAGAGTGAGAGAGCACAACAAACACACTGAGACCAATGACTCCTATGTCTCTCTGTTGAAGTGGAAAAAACAGCATGCTTAATCAACTTTATGAAATGAACGGTATTGCAATTTTCACAATATTGATTTTATGCAGCTGCCCTCAAAGCGAGCGTCTGTTGTTTCAAATAAAAAGGATCTTGAGAAAATGGGCAAAAATGCCCTCAAAGAAAAAGCAGATTAAAACCGGGAACGAAGTCGCTGTCTTTGTGAATTTGGTTTGTTATTGCTAAGCTCCACGTGAACAGGGCTTGAGGCAAATATTTTGTTTTTGTGAAAGGGACTAAAGCAAGGAATGAAGAGGAAACTTTAGACAAAACAGAAAATGTATTATTCAACTTCTTCTAGTTGTGTGACTTCCATTAAAACGATTGAGTGTTGAGCACAAGTTTTTTCCTTCTCTTCCATGGTTGGAGCGTTTGTATTGCCTTTCGGATGCCTCATGACATGAATATTGCATTTAGCTTGACCCCAAACACAGAGATGTTTTGTACAGGCAATCATCATCAGCGGTGAAGTGAACCCTGTCTGCCTGAGCTGAGCAGCTGACTTTCAACAGTCTGCTTTGTGTTTAAAATGAATGCTCTTTATGGGTTAATGACGCAGCAACTTGCTCAACACATGAGTGTTTTTTTATTGGTTACCTACAATGTGCCAGTTTATTTAATTGCACAATCTCTGGTGCTAAACAAAGCAAATGTTTATGTTGTTTCTGTGTCATTTCCTCCCTTGGCACCTCAGCAGTGTGATGAGGACCTCACCTTTTCCTTCACCCCTACATCGTCTCTGTGTCTTCATTGTGAGGCTGATGAGGCTGTCAAAGAGACAGTGTCTGGCCAAGTGATGAGATGAGACAAGGGCAATGACTTGCCTCATTCTCACCTGCAGCTGCTGGTGAAGTCAGTATGAGTGTGTGTGTGTGTGTGTGTGACTCATATCGGTGTAAATCTGTATAAACCTCAAGTGCTCACCTTCAGCTGTACCCTCAGAATTACTGTGGAGATGGCTGACTTTGCTTCAGCCATAGTTGAATTATTTGCAATCTCTTTAAATGGATTCAATGAGTATTTTGATATTCTGACTTTATTTTTCCTTTTTTCCTTGTTTATTTTTGCTATGTTGGTTCTAAACTGTGGTACACTAAATTTGGCGTTAAAGTGGAGGCCATCCGTTGGCTTTCATCTACTCAGTAAAGTCAAGTCAATACTCAAAAACTTCCCCACCTCAACTTTTTCGTTTTGTTCATTTTCATCTGATAGAAGAAAATGAATGTGATTGATGATGATAAACAAAACGATGACATAACATTTCTAAATAGCTGTGGAGGTAATTTTAACTTGGTTCCATTTATTTGGGATTTCTCTCTCAAATGTTAGTTTGTCATAGAATAATCTACCTTTAAACTGCCTCATAATACTTTTCTTCCACTGTAAATATCTTTCTCAGCACCACAGACTGTACAGACAGCCACAGGGATTTTCTGGTATGGTCCCCACTACTCCGGGGTTTTGGAGACATAAGAATTTGGAAGCTAGAGAAAGATAACTGAATCCTGATTAGAAAGAAATATGTCTCCTTTCAACAGCACATCGATCAAGAGTCAGTCTAGCAAATGTCCCTATAATAACTCACTGGAAAATGTATTGATTCAGTGTTTCATGAGAGAAGTATATTGGGGTGTGTTGGAGCCAGGGATGTTTTTTAAACAGCATCTGGCAGCCATTAGTAATGTTTCACTTCTTCTCTGGCTTAGCTGTTGACTATCAACAACAACACCCATCTTTTATATACAATCTGTGCTTGGCTGTTTAAAGAAAAACTGGTGTTAAACTCAACCAGAGGCTACCAAGTGATTCTTTTGATTCCACATCATTACAAACACAGAGAATAAAGAGTAAAGGAAGAGGATTTGATGTGCAGAAAAGTGAAGAGGAGGACAGGTAGAGCAAAGAAATCATGGATTTAAATTTCTATGCATTCTCCTTTCCATGATTTTGCTTGCCTGTGAAATGCAACTAATTGTAAGCTGTATCCATTTGTGAGATACAGTTTTATTCCTGCTGTAATTTCTTCAAGTAATAATAATATAGGCCAATAATTATATTTATCTAAACAGAATAAAATCTACCCTGGACATTGTGGGGTTAAGAATAAACATAACATAACATATGTATTATTTTAATACATTTTTTGAATATATGTTACATCGGATATCATAATGAGCAAATAGGAAATGTTTCTGTTTGATCATTTTATAAAATTTTATGTCTTCAGCCTCATGAGAGGTCTTGAAAGGCAGAATAATAAGTCAAACCTTTTAAGTCTCAAATTTGGTGTCTACTCTGAACCAGTTTTGTTCCCTAAAACCAATCCAAAATGTTGAAATTCCTGATACCTGTGGTTTATAGGAACATAAAATTATGTTGATGTACCTGAAGTGATGGAATTAAAGAGGGAACAGTTTATTAGAGCACAAACAAACCCAGCACAGAAAAACTAAAGAAATTATTTCATGGGGATCTTTATGCCTTTACAGTTCTGGAAAAATGAATGATTTCACTAGCTGATATTTTAAACTCTGACATATCTTTGTAATCAAATTTCAATATTGCTATTGGCCTTAAAAGATAAGCCAAATAAAATATGCAACTCAGTCTGCAAGTACCAGATTCTTTAAATCACTGTTTTATCTCAAATCTGGTACGGTAGATCACAGAGCCAAAACAAAGGACATATATAACACTGTCCAAATCCTTACAAGATATAGTTTGTTTAAAATGGGTCAAAAGGAATAACAAGTGGAGCTGGAGAAGATGTTCAGTGTGGAGTGGTGGATAAATCATCATGGGTAGTGAGGTGGTAAGGAAACAACTCTCCTGTACCAATAATGGAAGTAGGACTCTGAAGAAGAGCAGAGGCATTGCAGTGCATCCTGGGAATGATAAAGTCACGGTAGCTCACTAATGAAATGGAAAACATTTACACGCTCTCACCTTTGGCAAGCTGGGAAATAAAGACAGATCTCAGTTAATTTCCCCAAACTTCAAAAGCAACAAACACACTGACAGCATAAAGGCATTTGGGTCAAGCTCCTTATCGACTTTTGGTCATTAAGGTGCCACACTAGCTTTCGCTGTAAATAGCCCACCAGGGTTGAATGCTTTTCCTAATAAGCGTCTGCACCACTGCCAGAACTGCGGTACATGTTTGATGGCAAACATTGAAATGCATTGTTCTGTTCGAGAGAGAAGCAACAAACAATGTGCGGAAGAAAAAAAGGGTGCAGGACACACAATCAGGCCCTGCTAATCCAAACTATGAATAATACATTAGTGGAAGGTTTTGCACCAACGTCTCTCAGTGGACTTCAGAAAAAACTCTTCCGAGCACTTAGTAATAATGCAGTGGGAGACTTTATGAACAGCTCATTTTGCCCTGCATGTATTCTGGTACACATACAGACTCCCAGAGGCAGTTAGGCAGAAGGTTGAAAATTTGACTTTGAATATGAAATAATACAGGATAATATGACTGCACCATCATATTAGCTCAGCCTCCTGTGAATGCTATGCGTAGATATTCCTGGAAGGCCCTGAAAACGTATTTCTTCAATAAGATTTTTGATATAAAAGATAAAATATATGAAAGCACATGGTAATTTCTCATGGGAGATTTCTTGATTAATATTTTTGGCTATTTTTCAGCCTCTAGACTGAGATAGGTATGCCTCTGTTTTCCGTAAAAGGTTAAACTCGTAAAGTCATGCTAGATAATGTCAATGGATATGATTTGTGATTTTTGTTGCTTTAGTGGTCATGAATAGAAAATGTTGTGGAGAAATATCTAAAGAGGCTTTAAAATCCAACCTTTCATCCAGTTTGTTTTAAACAAGGACCCAGAGTACAGATAGAAACCCTGGATTATTTGTTATGCAGTTCAATCTCTGCATTTCCTTGCATTGTTTCTTTCTCCCTCCTGCTGGGATGGTGAGTGGATTATATAGCATTTCAGCTACCATGAATACGCAGTGCAAACATGCTCAGGTTTATGTCAAAGCCAGTTGTACAATGACATAGTTGATCTCTGAGAACTCCTCTCCTGATTGCATAGTTCCATGAACATGCCATGATATTTCTCCAATTTTCCTGCAGCTCTGTGAAATCTCTGAGAGGTTTGCTGTTCCACTCAGCTCGCCTTCACCTTGGTGACAGGCCAAGCCAGCGTTTACATCCATGAGAGGCCCCAGGTTTTCATATTACAACATCAGACATTCCTGAGGGTTCGGTGCACAGTGCCCTGACTGTTGAGACTGTTGGACTGTTGGAAAGTGCTTAAAATAGTTTTGGGGGAGACACTTCTATAATGGTGCCCCTCAGGGGTCCATCAGTCTAGGAATATCAAAGCCACATAAACACTAATCTTGTTCTACTATGAATCTTGGCTGCTGAACATGGATGTGCTTGCTTACATGTTTATCTGAAGCAATTTACATCCAAAGCATAAAATGAGAAGCCTTTTAAAGTTTAATTTATTATTTACTACCTAAAAATTGCCAAATGAAAAATTTCCTGCTGTACAAGTGGATGCAAAAGCTTTTTGGCTTGTAAGTGTCGGCTCAGCATGAGCCAGAACTGTGGACCTTTAATGCAGTCTTTGTTCCTGCTGTCTTATCTAGCAGTTTCTGTTCTAACATTGTCCAGAGGGAATCCTGCAGCTTTAAAGAAAACTGTGATAGATGAGCTACAGGAGACAATGACTGACAGGCTTCACTATCAAAGGTTTAACCTCTGATAGGCTTGATGCAAGGGGTTCAAAGACACAAACACAAGAACAGTCAATCTCCAGAGTTTTCGGCCTGAAATGTGCACACACACATAGCCTACATGTTATGCACATACAAAATCTGACAACTGCAGCGACAGTCAGTTATCGCTCTTAATTTTACATGAGACTTTGAAGACCTTGAAAATCAGATGCTCAAAGAGAATTATAATTAAAAAAAACACGTGAGCTGCATCTATGATGATAGACAAAACAGATCCATTTTTATCATTCAGATTCACAGTGTGTTTGACTACAAACCCTGCAGGGCGTCTTTTAAAACTTCCCTGAATGAAACACCATATAGAGTCTGAATTACTTTTCAAGGTGATTCTAAGTATATATTTATGACCTGTGATGCAGCAATCCATCTCATGGAGCATAATGTACATGTCTTTGCAAACAAAATCCAGAAGAAGTTGGAACTTGCAAGCATGTGAGTGATAAAACCCAGATCAGCCTGTAACTGCTGTTTAAACATTGAAAGAAAAAAAAAAGGATTGCTGAAAGAGCCAATAACTGGCATTCCCACCATTGTAAACACAGCAGCATATCAGCACTATGTTTAGATTGAGTTCCATAGAGCCTGTTTGGATTTTGTTGCTTCTTTGTTGATATTATGGATATATATTACAGTTGGATTTTCCACAAGTGGAGAGAAAAATGTAATCAATCTATTCATGCGCTTGCAAGTTCTTAACAATGCACTCCAGTTCACTGAGACACGTCTAAATAGAAAGTTTCTCCCTGTCTAAGCAATGCATTCACAGTCTCAGTCGGTACCCAGGGTAGCAAAATTCCTGCTTTAGATATTTTGCAATAGCCATAAACACGCAGTAAAACTACAATGAGTAAACATCAAAATTCGACATGGAACATGTTCTTTTCTCGTGCAGGTAACAAAGAGGTGGATATTTGTGTCGAAAATAAATAGGATGCAGGAAAATAGAGGGATTTTATATGATGCACAGCGGGCTTATATAAATACTATGGCAGTCTTGGCTTGTGACCTTTTTGTGTGATGGTGTTGGGGGATGTTTCTGACGGCACCTAATATGCTGCAAGTTTCTGGAATTCTGGGTTTGTTCAATCTGCTCTTGACAGCAAAGCCATTGCCTTGATTGCCCCCCCCCCCCTGCTGTCCCTCCACTCGTCGGATCTGAATAGCCCCTCCAGTGAAGCACCGAGACAGTGATTATGCAGAGCGACGTGTGCTGGGAGAACACCAATTACCCTGATGTGCCTTTTCATGTTTGCACATTGTTGAGTAGCACATGGGCTGGTGTCCCACAAGTACACAACAGCACACATGTCTGAAGAGGCGGGGATTGTTCCTGAAAGGACTCCCTAAAAAAAGAAAGAAAGCAGAATTATAATTGTCACGGGAAAGATCATGAATAAGAATGTGTGCGGAATATGTAAAAACTCCTGTGTTGGACAGGGAAAAAAGAGAGAAAGAAGCCTTACAACACCTCAAGATGCTAGAATGAGTGACTGATTATTGATCAATCTGTGATTATTCTATCTAAAATCTAATACAGTTATCAATCTGCATGCTTTAGAATATAATCCTTACAAATCTAAGTGTTTTGCCTGCCCTAAACAGCTGTTGAAATGTTTTGAATTTGACGGAGCACAATTAGAAGCTACTTAGAATGGGGGCAAGAGGAACAAATGTTTCATTACTGAAAATGACTAAAACCTCAAATATTTTGGTATATAACGGCTTGAGGGAAGATTGCATTGTGCATTTTTTGAAACCGCATTAGCTTAGCATCAGACAGTAACACAGACTGGGCCCATGTAATGCAGTGTTGCAGCAGGGACTGTGTTGCTGTGTTTGATTAGCAACCACATGCCAATTAAAAAACAGTTTAGTAAGCCTGCCCTTTAGTCTCAATACGAGTTAGTCAGGAAAAGCACTGGATCCTACATTTCCCACTATAGGATTTGGTAAGTGTTCATATTTGAATCAGCACCAGTAATTGTATAGATACTTGGAATCCTACTGAAACTAGTGCTATTAATGTCTACAATAACCTCTCTTGAAGCTGCCATGCTTCCTGTAAAACCCACTAAAAGCCAATAGAGGACATTGACTTGTGGTAGCCACAGGGTCCACCTACAGCTCAAAGTTTGGAACATAAATCCTGTTATGTTTCAGGGTAACTTTACAATCTCAATTATAAAGAAAAAAAGTCATATTTTCCTAATTATTGCTCTTATTAAACTCTTGAATAAATCTTATACATCATAGTACACAAAACACCTTCTTTTTCACTCTCTCCATTCACACCTGCCTCATGAATGTCCATCCAGTTATTTCACTGGAGTTATTGAACCCCACTTTGATTTAAACACTTCACAGAATTTGGCCTGTACACCTGTCTTTTCAAATTCATTTCAACCCAATGTCACATTTTTCAAATTAGCATTTGTGCTAAAGTGCTGCTGGTTTAACGTGACCTGCAATAAATAAATGACCCCATGTAAACTTTGTACCAGAACCCTGACCTTTTAGATCCTCTGTGCTGTTAATAGCCTCATTTGCACTGGACTGATGGAGCTGCTTGCATTCCCCCATAGCACATAGGGAAGCACAAAGGAAAATTCAGAAGGAGGCAACCTGCACCATTTACAGAACTGATAAGCTGTCATATTTTGCAGCTGTATGTTAAACTGCAGAATAACTGCATTTTATTGTGTGTGTTAAACGATTTGGTAGCCCTTTTGGAAGCAACAGCAAATTCCCATGCTTTTTATGCAGCTTAATATAATGACTGCATTAGATAATAAGAAGCTGTATCCTATAAGCTTTGACTGACACATTGTGTTTGTTTAGTTACTAATATGATTATATTCCTGTTCAGCAAATAGATAACATGCAATATATCAGTAGGATTTCCTACAAGAGGTCTGAACTTGTAGTATCATTCTTTTCAGATCAATTAACATTTCCACAGACAATTTATCATATAAAGGGATTTGTTGTTTCTGTAGGTCACTGTTTCAATCACGTTAAAATGTGTAGTGGATGAAGCAGTGCCAGTTTTACTTTGGGTCACATAGCCACAGATATGCCTCTAGGTTTGTTTTGTTTCAAGGTTGCAAGAGGAGATGGCAGCTGTAAAGCTCTGCTGTGCTTTCCAGAGGGATCCACTCTATAATACCTCTATCTAACCTCCCAGGCTGAAAAACAATCATCTGTGAGCCGGAGGTCCCCGAGCATCTGCTTCCAGTAATAGGACCTGCCTCTGCCCAGTAGAGATGTGCACGCTGCAACCATAGTAGAGGGCTTTATGGGAGCTTGTTTTGTCAGTCCTGGCCCAGTAAGGCTAAAAGGCTCAAACTGAGCCCAAACCTCAAGCAGAGTTATAGTCTGTGGGGATGAGAGAAGATTTATAGTGAATCACCTTACAACAGTAACATGTAGAAAATGTGTTAAATTTTATTTATTTATTTTTTTTACATGAAAACAGCAAAGATAAAACTCTAAATATATGTTCAGATGCTTGACAAATTGTAAACGTAAAAGACAAACATATGCTGTTTACATCAATTTCTTTAAGAGCCACTGTATGGAAGAGTCTGATCTTAAAAAATCTCCACATCTGAAACTGTTAATTTTTTGTTGAGAAAAGAATTAACAGTTTTGTTCCTCTTTACAGAAACTTTTAGAGACTTTCAGCTCATTGTTTTAGGTCCCCACCTGCACCTTTATTACTCTGATACTGCTGCCAGCTGAAATGTGGTGCGATGCTGCATGCAAAAGCTCTCAACAATGACCTTATGTAATTACAATTAGCTGAAAACAAGGCTGCTGGGCTCTAATACTTATATACCCACAACTCACAAAGAGTTGTATTCTGCATGACCAAAGACAATCCATTGAAATAACACACAAAAGTACTGTAACTAGCTGAAACAAAAACTTTACAGAGTCATAACCAACTGAATAATTTACCTCATATGATCCAAAATCATTCTGAAATATGCATTTTTGGTGTGTAAATAACGGATGTTTGGGACATTTCTGAGTGACTTATATGTAAACACATTTGATCTTAATTTAAAGCTTACATTAAAATCAACCAATTAAATAAACTTAACACCAAAAATATGGAAATTTGTGATTAGTCAATTATTTATCCCCATTATTCATGCCAACTGGTATGTAAGGATTAAACAACGAGGGACAACGAAGCGGAGTCTAAAACACCACGATGCGCAGCGGAGTGGTGTTCTTCCGCGAAGTGCATTAAAACCGTACGATGCACGGGTCTGACTTGTTTAATCCGCTTATACCATGGTAAACATTTCATAACAAATGATTATTTTTTTACACAAAACTTGCTAAATGCGTTTAAGTATACAGACTATTTTATGTTTGCCTCGATGTACTTTTCATGCTAAACAAACGTTCCATGCTGCATTGCGATTCTCTCATTCACCTGTAAAAAGCCAGCTGACCTGAACCAGTTGATTAAGGCGTTGCTATCTTAGCGGAGTTATATAACTGTGATTTAACTTGCCGAACTACGTGTGGATATATAAGAAAATAATGCACGCCAGTTGCCATTAGAATTTTCACTGACCATGGTATAATGTATTATACAGGATTAGAGAGTCAACAAGTTATAATAGTAAGAATCATGCTTCCATGGAATGTGTAACACTGCTTACCGTATGGGTAGTGCCCATATGTTTAGCTGACCGTCCCACAGTAATAAGGAAAAACAACACATATTTGGCCATTTTCCACTCTCAGGGACCTCAGTTGCATGTGTAAGATCCATACACAGCCACAACAGCTTGGCGCCTACTCCTCATGCCGGTCACCAGTCTGGTCACATTTTGCTGTTGGATGACATCCTCAACCAGGAGTTGCTGAAAGTCAACCAGCGTGCTTGTGTTGGTCACTCTAGCACGTACAGAACACCCAAATTGATCCCACAAGTGTTCAGCTGGATTAAAGTTTGTTGGATGACATCCTCAACCAGGAGTTGCTGAAAGTCAACCAGCGTGCTTGTGTTGGTCACTCTAGCACGTACAGA
>JAOXYM010000023.1:8551159-8563840 GCA_028567055.1 Leptatherina wallacei
CAGGAGATATTGACACATTTTTTAGGGAGCACTACCCATATATTTACCCTGTGTTGCTCATTCCACAGAAGCATGATCCTTAAAAGTTATACCTAATTTTAAAGGTGACTAATCAGGTTTTCTAATAATGTATAATACAACACCAATTGGTATTATTAAAGGTGAGACAAAAATCAACCAAAAACTATTTTTTTTAATTCTATGCGTATTATGTGTATTCGACTAATTAATGTTTGTCATATATATAGAATGTAAGGTGTAGAGCACAGAGAGATAAGCTGAGTTGCTTTGAAAATTTAATGTTTAAAGCAAACAAATAAGCCAAATTGATGTCCATGCATAACAGAGTGATTCATATGGGAACGCAAACTGTAATGTCAGTCAGATACCAATTCTAACTCTAACGTTAGTTTAGTTTGTGTTGATTTGTACACAAAGATAGTTGCATAAGCAGTGACCCTGCAGGAGTGAACTTCACAAAATCATCCTTTTTAGGTCAATAAATCCAAAAAATGTTGCAAAAACACTTAAAAAAAACCCTCAAAGAAACTAATCTCTTCACCTCAAAACAGGTACTTAGTTTTTAAATACCACTTGCAGAAAGATGGGTGCACAAAGTTGTTTTTCTGTAATAATAAAACCAAAACATAGAGGAGAAACAACAAAAGAGAAAGAGTTGCAGAAGTAGAACAAAAAACTGAACCAAAGAGAGCACAGATCTGGCCAAAAGCAAATGGCCTCAGCCTCAGCTGTCTGTCTTGTTAAAAAAAAGTGCAATGCACTGCAGTTCCTTTTCAGATGGATTTCTTTCTTCCAAAAAAGTTCTTTCCAGTAATATGGAGGGCTTTCAGTGACAGAAGGGCCTGCAACTTGGTGCACTTCAGGAGATGTATTGTTAGTCTTTTTCAACTTATAGCTGAATTCTTTTCTTTTTTTAAAAAGAAAGTCACAGTGTGCTGTCAATCATACTTCTCACAAAGAAAAAAAGCTGGATTCGACAGGTCAGACTTTTAGAGAAGAATTGGCCAAAAAAAGAAAAAAAAAAAGAAAAAAAGGGGAACCCCCCCCCAGAAAATACTCGATTTCATTCGGGTGGGAAGGAACAAGAACATAAATGAATGCTCATGTACTCTATGGTGTATCATAATGGGACATGGGAAAGAGAGGGTGACATGCAACTGACACAGAGATGACTATAGTACAAGAAATCAGACCCAGAAATGTGAAGCAACATTAAAAAAAATTTCTACTTTTTGTAATGGGGCTTTTTCTTTCTTTCCTTTTTAAAGGGTTGTAATGCAACAACCACAACTTTTAAGAAACACCTCTTAGCAAGGTTAACTTTCAAGAATTAGAGCTAATGCCACACAAAACCAAGTCTTGAATTTTAATGAGAGTCTTAATGAGAAGGATATATGAAAACAGTACAAGTTAATTTAGGCTGCATCATTAATCAAAGAAATTGCTGTGATTAAAAGCTTCATATTAGGAGTGAAGCTGATAGATGGTTTTCTTTAAAAAAAAAAAAGGCAAATGATATGCAATTCCATGTGTGACATTTGGCTACATACGGAATGTAAAAACACAAGAGATTATCCACAATTAAGGCTGGATCTTAATTCATGAATATGTACAAGTATGGTTGAAACAGTATCTGTCTTATAAACAACTCTGCACAGGTACCTATGGGATCCTTATAGAAATTCTAAACTTTCTTTTGATTCTTTCAAGTCAGTTCAACTCTGATAGATTCCTTCTGTAGATCCTTAATGATGAGAGTGTTTGTGCTAAGTTAGAAACATGCTTGTAAGTCTGAGATAACAGATGATCAGTTCCTAAACGTGTAGATGTGCCTGTAGATGTGTGAGAAACAGCACATATCGACTCAGAGAGATCAATATCTGCTTCCATCTAATCTTTATTTGACATCCTGTGTGTGATAGTGTCATTCCCACATTCCCACACTGCAACTATGACCATGAGTAGAAATAGCAATACCCATAGTGTTAGTGCAAATTGAGAAGAAGGGGTCATGTTTACCTCATTCATGAACAAACAAGTGTGTTTATCCTGCTGGTTTGTCTCTTCATATTGCCTCCAATGCCACATCCAGCAGCTTTGTGTACTTTTCAGTGCTTAAGGGTTCAGCTGCCATCGCAGCTGCAGAACACAACACTGACCTTTACTCGGATAAATGAAGAGGAAATTCTGCATAGATGTTGCTAAACACTCTGTACTGACAGCTCAAAACCCTGACATCAGCACTGACTAGAGAGCAGTTTCCAGTCAAACGTGGCCTTCGTACTTTCCACATTAAAGAAACATGACCACAGAGAATGTTCAGAACCACATCCTTGAAATTGCTGCGACAGGCAACGGAGCCCCTCACATGTTTGTATGTGGCCTCAAAAATATTTCCATTAACGTGCCATGGCTGTCCAATGTAGCAGCAGAGTTGAAAACTCTGATCTCACACTCTGATTTCTTCAAGAGAAAAAGATGTGATGTAGCTATCATACTGCATTGACTAACCTCCATCCATCTCACTGTTAAAGATATCAAATCTTTTTCTACAAGCTATCGAATGAAATATTTTTACTTGTTTGATTTGAGTAAATTTGTTATTGTTTTTGGAAATAGTTTTCTTACAAACATCTTCCTGTCAATGTGGCTCATAACAACTTTAGTAAGCTGTCTATACAAATACCTGTTTTTTTTATTGGATTGAAACAGATTGAAAGTTTCTGTAACGGTAAGGTTGCTGGTAATGTGTTTCACTTGACTAATAAAAGCATCTCCATCTTGGTGCTGCAAGTGTACCAAAGAACAATCTATAGATCTCAGATTCACACAGAGAGGGTGGTTTGAAGCAGGAAGGAACAGAGCTCAGTAATAAAGACAAACTTTAAAAGGAAGAAGTACAGGAAAACAATAAAGTACAGGGAAGCTTATTAGAGAAGTTAGAAAATGACTTCTACACAGTTCGAGAAGTTACCCAAAGTTTTGCACTTTTTTTTTTTTTGATACTATCTTTGAGTGGTAGCAGGCAGTTACAAGAAGTATATGTTGTAGTTGTAAGATGTGTGCAGCACCGGTGAAGTAAAACATATTGTCATCCCAGGATTTTGAAACCTGGAGAGGTGTGGAAAGGGTAATATAGTTTCAGCAACTAATTAGACATTAATGTCTGTTTATTAATGCATGTGGGTGACCATTAGGGGGGAGCATCGTGGCAAACGTGGATATTACACGCAGGCAGCCCCTGCTCAGCTGCTGGATCCTCTAATCATTTCGATACCCAGCTCCTTCCTATGTGTTGAAGTGTCCTGTGAACTGAAAACACACCGAATCTCTATATTTCTCATGATATGCTCATCAGTATGTGAGGGGGAAAAAAAAGAAAAAATGTTGCACAGCCTAGAAAAGGTTAATAGATGCTATATAGGCAATACAACTGCAACTACTTTTTTCTGCCCGTGATCTCAACACCAACCAAATTCAGGCGTTTTCTGTTGTCACTACTTTATTGTCTGCTGTACCTGCCAAGGACTCTTGGAGCCACCAAGCCAATGACTGGTCAATAACCACGTTTGGAGCATCGATAGACATTTCTCTTTCTTGCATTGCCAGTGTGTTCAACAGCTTTTTTCAGTTAATTCAACATGTTTATCTGGTTTCTTGTCTGCTGGTGAGAAGGCTCACTCTGATAGGTTGTTAAGTCTAGCAAATGAGTTCACAAAAAAAGAGCTGGCAGTGATGACAGAAAGCTAACGGCTAATTTGACACATCACACCCAATCTTCTCTAATTTGTCATCCACATCTTTTTGAACAACTTTGCCAGGTGCATTGAAAAGCAAGTAGCTTGTTTGTGTGGTGAGTTCAAGTGCTGTTTTATTTGCTCAGACACTCGTGTGTAATCCTCTTATACGTTGAACCAACATGAAGAAGCAGACCTCATTCTGCATGTGTGGTTAGAAAGCAAGTGTCTCCCTGTACTTGAGTGAAAAAAGGCACAGCGCAAAGTCGAGCAGATTAGACTCACACCCACAGCACAGAAGCAGAGAAGAGCCAAGAAAGTGAGGATAAAAGTTACTTGAGCTGACAACTCATCATATTACTGTTAGTGCAGCAAAAGCATCCCATTAAGTCTCGGTTGTGTTTAAATTAATGTTTTTTAGGACAGTTTTACTCGGCTCTTACAACCCTCCTCAACAAGGCACGGTAAGTTTATTTGTATAGCACATTTCATGTACAAGACAACTCAAAGTGCTTTGCATAAAACATTAAAAGCATTACAGCGAGGTGCAGAAGAAATGTTAGAAATAGGAGAATTAAAATGAACCAAGAAGAATGAAAGTAATGAAAGAAAAACAGAAAAAGATCTATACATCTCTACAGAAATTTCTCCCAGTCTGGAGCTCCAGTGTTTTATAATTGCTGCTTCTACTGTTTTGCTATTTCTGTTCCCCATCTAAATGATACTAAAACCTTGTTGTTTTCTTTGTTTTGGTTCTGATTTGATGGCACAAAGAAAGGTAAAAGCCTCAGTTAAACCTATAGACCTTATGCAGTGTGCTTCAGGCGTTGGGGCTCACTCAGAGTATTGGATATAACCGAATCACACTA
Source organism: Leptatherina wallacei (assembly GCA_028567055.1). NCBI lineage: Eukaryota > Metazoa > Chordata > Actinopteri > Atheriniformes > Atherinidae > Leptatherina > Leptatherina wallacei. Next base: position 8,555,787 of record JAOXYM010000023.1, read on the forward strand.
CTAGACAAACCATCAGCACACTAGAGAACATAATTGCCCATACTGATATATCTGTCAAAGCTGATAACCAATACATAATTTGAGATGCACTGTGCATATCATCAGGATGATAACACACCACAGGCTCAGTTTGCTTTGAAAGGCGGAGGAAGAAGAGGAGGAAGGAGAAAACAAACAGCCTCTTTAACCCCACAAAATGTTCAAAATCTCACTTAGATTTAAATTTGTCTCATGGTTGTTGTACGTTATGAATAAAAAGGATCCTTATTCACCCAGACTCATTATTATGTTTAAATGTCTTCCTCTGGGTTTCATGCATGGTTCATGTAGCCGATGCTTCTTGCTCCTTTTGGACTTATTATGTAGCATCTTTCTACTGTTGTCTATAAAATATGCCTTCTCTTGACTCATCTTCTGAGACTGTAGTTGTGGTCAGAGGTTGATTTATAGTAAGTCTTATTGTAAATAAAAAGGAATTATTGCCTAGCAGCATGTGCCAGAATAAGCATCTCAGAAGGACAAACTGCAAAGAAATTAAATCTAAACAGACACTAGCTGAAAACAAAGAGGGTAACAGCACAGAGTTGGGGCAAGATTTCAGTATAGAGCAAAATTTATCAGATTTAATTGAAGTGATATTTGCAGGAGAGAAACTAACCCATTAAAAGCAATTGAACTGCTGACAAACAGCTTAAATGTGCATTTTTATGCCAACTGAGTCTTGCATGGAAGATGTGAAGCAGTTGTGGGTTGTTTTAGCACTCAGTGAGGGACACACAACAGAGCCCACTTTGAACTTAATGCCCCAGTTTTTCGCTGTCACACACAGTAGGCATCATCTCAGTGTTTCCCCATGAAAACAACTCGGACTGACCATTATCCGACAATAAAGCCTTTGGCTTTACTGTATGGTGGCCAAAACCCCAGGGGATGAGATAAGACGTGAGGGTGGATTTGGCTCTCAAAGCTGTAAATCTTTTTTACATACCCCCCTCTCATGTTGGAGGTTGTTGCTGTCTGAGCTAATTGGCTGAAAGGACTCTCCCTGTTCGGGGCTATGAAAAGAAAATGAAGAGCCGAAACTGATTGGCTTTGCCCACAGGAGTTCGGAAGATGACAGAGGGTTGAAATGGGGGTGGAAAAATGAAAGAAGATATACATATATCAGGATTTGCTGATCAATATTTTTCAGTAGAATTATTTATTAATGTGCAGCAAAAAATAGATTTAAGTATTAAAGGGATTTTTGCTTTATAATTGCCATTTATCCTGAGAGATCAGCTTTCATATCTGTTCAGTAAATCTGAACCTAAAGGTTAGTTTCTGGAGCTGCTATCTGGCGAGAGTCCTGGTACACCTTGGACAGGTTACCACAAGCAATTGTGTATGATTTATGATTGTAAAAAAGGAAGACAGTCTACCATGCATGCAAGCATGGGGAGAGAATGCAAACATGCAACACAGGGTCTGAACCATAACCTTCATGCTTCTTGCAACAGTGCTAATCACCAAATCACTGTGCCACCTCAGGTGCACATGAACGTAGAAATTGTTAACAATGGGATTGTTCCAAAAAAAAAAAAAAGGATTATATCCAAGTAGCATCATTTTCGAAAGATATTTCAGTCAAAAAATGATCCTGCAATTCTATAGTGAAAACCATCTTGTTGTTCCACTAACGTGAGGTTTGATTGGATCTGGTCCAAGTGAAAAAATGAATATGTTCTTTAATAAATGTGGTTTGAAACGTACATTTATGTGAAAAAAAGGTGAAAAGTCTGGCTCTTTGTTTCCATGGCAATGGTGGACTTGGCAAACAAAGGGAAGATTGGTGCATATTTGTGACATTCAGACAAGGAGATAGTAATGCACGGTCTGATCTTACAAGTCAAAAAACCTCAGTTTTCCACTCCACCCAGTTTAATTTAGTTAAAATGTTATGACTGGAAATGCCCAAAATGTTTAGTTTCTGTGCCAGAGAAGTTGGCATGCTGATGACACAAAACACATTTGCAAAAACATCTGCAGTTATTCATACCTTTGCTTGTGTTCATTGGCTCTGAGTTTTCACATAAAATCTACTCAAGGACACACTTGTAGCAAACAGTGGAACAAAGAACTCATATCTCAGATCAGCTCATATGCAATTCTTGTTCACATATAAGAACAAAATTCTGCTTGTTTTCTGCTGTAGAACTCCTCAGCTGCAGCCTAAAAATGGTGATAAGCTTATGGGGATATTTCATTGAGATGGAATGAGAAGAAACATTTAGTAGTGACCACTTACTACTGAAGGACTGTTGCTATTTTAGAGAAAAGTAACCACATTTCAAAGACTTGTATCCTTGAGTAATCACAATAAGACTTTTCTTCCAAAATCCATTTTCCATCCATTTTCTACTCCACCTTTTCCAATTCAGGGTCACTGCTATTCCAAAATCCATCCATCCATTTTCTGTACCGCTTAATCCAATTCAGGGTCGCGGGTGGGCTGGAGCCTATCCCAGCAATTATCAGGCGAGATGCAGGGTACAACCTGAACAGGTCGCCAGTCCATCGCAGAGCTATTCCAAAATCTATGTTTAAAAATATAATGACAGTACCAAACTGAACTGTGTATTATACAAAACTGTGAAGACAAACTCATTTTTATTAAAGCAGAGTGACAGTGATTGGAAGTTAAGATCCATGCATGAAGTGTATGCTGGAACTTGTGTTTTGGAAACAGCAGCTCTGAGGTGAATAACGACCTTGAACATGTGCTCATGTATGTTTCAGTCAGCAGACTGCGTGCTGCTGCTGCAACACCTGAATGAGTGTGAAACAGCAAGCCATCATGATAATGCCCAAGAGAGATGAGATGTGTGTGTTTGTGTTAGAGTATAAGAGTACTCAAGGTTACAGCTAGTTCACGAATACAAGAGGCACGAATCTCACCTCTGCATTGCTCACTCTGAATCGATGTGCGCAGGCACATCATAATGGAACAAGACAAGTCATTTGAGAACTAATCCCCTGTGGCAGCTTTTAATTAGATCTGGGTTTAATTAGGATCCCCAAGAGTGTCACATCTGTCTGAGATGTCATTGTTTTAGACTCAGCTTAAGTCTTGACATGTGAATGAGAGCGAAACCTTTTCTTTGCTTCGATTATCTTGATTATTTTGGGCTGATATGTAGTTAGTGCTGAAATGAAGTCAATTAAAAGATTATAAAAGGCACTGGGATCTGGGCACCTGTGAGCATTTAAAAAAAAAAAAAGATAATTATTTCCAACATTTTATGACATCAGTTAACTGCAAACCATCAAAGTGATTTCGACTGATCCACACACCAATGTTCAAGCGAAACAGCAACATGCAGTTTTGCTGTCTAGAACTGTGCCCATTAGCTCAGATTCATCATCAGATCAGGTGTATTGTTGATTTGCATCTACATGCATATACATATTCATGCTTAGAAATAAGGAAGGAAAACATCATGAAACCTTCACGACTAATGCGATTTTGGAGAACCAGATTTCTCCACTGGCCTACAATAGCTCTGGCCATAGCTGCTGCATAACACACAATGCAGAGGTATTACTTTAGTTGCAAAATTGTCAACATATAATTCATGAATGAAAATATTCTCAAGCTTCTGCTATAATCCTCATTAATCCACAATATGTTGTGTTAACCAGCCATTTCAGACCTTTCACATGATGATAATATTGACTTTTGTCATTTTATGATGAAAACTGTGCATCCACTCTCCATTTCCTTGGCCTCTACTCTAATCCACCCATCCCTTTTCCCATATTCCACCAGCTGTGAGTGAAAACAACTTTCTGTTAATGGAGGATGTGAAGTCACCCGCTTGGCAGAGGAACACAGGTTGGCACCTGGATAAAGCAGCTGTCTCACAATTTGTGACTGACAGATTGCAGTTTGGGATCCTGGATGGGCAGAAATACTGCCAGGCAGACAGCAGCACACTGGATACCGGCCATCCAATTAATCTCCAGCACCATCAGCCTCACAGCAATTCTATCTCTGCCACTATTTCAGCGCAGATTTACTCACCTGTAATCCCACTCCAAATCAAAAGAGAGGGGCCCAGTGACACAAAATCCCCCTTTTCCATTCCTACAGAAACATAAACGCATATCCAAGTGGTTTGATGCTTGACAGGTCTCATAACTTAAGTCTTGCAGGATGTATTTCTAGAGTAATTTGATCAAATAATCTGTTCCACAGGGGTTGATTTTGGCCATCTGTGAATAATGTGCTGCCTGCTCATAATCTTAAATTACAGTTCATGTGTCCTTCAATGCATTCCTGGCCTGTCAGTCTGCTGACCCAAGTCACTTTTATTTGTTTTGGCATGTTTAATTCAAATACCGCATATGAATGATGAAGTGTGCTTAGATTCTCTATTTTAGCTGAAACAATCAACTGATTTAAATGTGCGCTTTTAAGAATTTCTTAAACCACAATTATTTATAATTATGCATGATTATCATTATTGGCTAGATTTTAACACGGTTACTTTATTTGGTCCAGATAACACCATAACAAGTATAACTTGGTTATTTTGAGAAGAATATCGCTTTTACTGGAATGTTTGAATGACTACATTATATGGATCCTTCCCCCTGCCCTCTCTGCTGTGCTTCAGCTCTACCTCCAAAGACCCTCCATGCAAAGGAGGTAGTCATGCATGCACAGACTGGTGACCATGGCAACAAAAGAAGTGGCAGACTTTGACAGCATGTTTACATAAAAGTAAATTAATTATTGTTGGTCTGACCAAAATCAGACTGCATGTAAACATGTTAGTCCTTTGAAATAATCACGGTATGTGTCTGCAGAAGTAAAATATTCTATGTAAAAGAAATGTGGCACTGTTAATAATTCATGCATCAGAGGGTTGAGGACAATGGTGACAAACCCCTCAAGCTGGACAAAGAGGTCAAATATTATGCAATTTCTTTTGACATATACAAAGTCAAGTCACAAGACAGACAATTTTTCACACCACAGAAGGAGGTTAAACTTGTTGCTTTTTGAGTGATTTAACAATGCAGCCTGGGTGAACAGCCATATTACTTGCAGTTTCAAGTTAGTGAAATGGTGAAAACCATCTTAGGCCTGAAGGACAACCAAGGGATGAAGCTGGTCACATTCTGCAAAGCACCAATGAGCACTAATGAACCCTCATCATCTCATATGTACAGTAGAGAATATACCAGTACAAATGTCAGGGGCTACAGTATTATGTGTTCATGATGCAAAAAGTTCTCTCTGGCAAATAAAATTAGATGAAGCCTCTTCTCTCCTCACACTGTTTATGCCTTTTTGGCAGATTTAAGTTCCTGGGAATGCCTTGGCATGAACACTGCATCGGAAGTCTTCCAGAGAGCCATGGAACAAATCTTTGCTGGGTATCCATGTGGCATAATCATGGATGACATTATTGTTCATGGCACAGGATATGAGGAACACAACAGGAACCTGAAAAGTGTCCTGGATCAAGGCAGGCAGGTAAAACTCAGACTCAACCCAAAAAAGTGCAAATTCAGTCTTGAGGAGGTGAACTATGTTGGACACCTGTTCACAAACACACGCCTGAAAGCAGAGGCAACAAAGGTCACAGTTACAAAAGAAATGCCACCTCCAGAAGACAAACCAGCTCTACAGTGCTTATCAAGGATGATTAATTGTCTTGGCAAACTCATCCCAAACCTGAGTGAGCTGTCAGCACCCCTGTATCAGCTGCTGCACTAGGATGTTTTCTGGAGATAAATGCAGCATCAACAGGATGCTTTAGACAAGCTCAAAACATGCGTCACAAGCCCACCCATGCTTCATCATGTGTAAAAACCACTGACTCTGACTTGTGATGCATCCCAGCATGGTTTAGGGGCAGCATGCTTCCAAGAAGGAAAACCAGTGGTGAATATGCATCTCACAAACTGACTCCAACGGAGACGAGATGTGCAATGATATAGGAGTTACTTGCAGGGGTTGTTTGCTACAAGTTTTATGACTACATCTATGGCAGGCCAGTAGTGATTGAAAATGACCAACAGCTGCTGGTCACTATCCACAACAAGCCTTTTCACATAGTCCCAGTGCTCTTGTAGTCCATGATGTTAAGACTGCAGAAATGTTAAGACTGAAGTGAGACCATTTTCTGGTTTCTTAAATTAACTGATTATTATCCCTTTAAAGAAAAACTGAAAATGCATAAGGGACATGCTGACATTGAATCTACAAAAATGAAATGAAATATACTTTATATATCCCTCTTAGAGGGAAATTTTTGTTGTAGCAGGGTATTATTCTTTTTTTATTTATTTTTATTTTTTATTTTTTAAAGAAGGGCAAGAGAAATTGAGTTTTGGATATCATTATCCAATAATATAGAGGTTACTATGTGGGTTCTGTAGCAGTCTAAAACCTCACAAGCAAAAGAAACTCATGAAATGATAAGCAGTTCCTTACCTGTTGTCGCTTCAGATGTCTTTGAAAGGAACTACCAGCATGATCTTTGCTTGACTCACACTTGGGATGATTTGAAATTGACCAGCTTAGCAGTTTTCCATCCCTTTGTGTAATTAATAAGATAAAATGCCCATTTTCAGTGGCATACCACAGAAACTGTACTCAGACAACAGCATACATCTACGACATGCTGGGACGACATCATTGATTTACCTGAACAAAGGTAAGATGGACTCAAACTGTCCTGCTTATCTGTAAAGAGCTGTCAAAGAGCAACAAAAGCACCTGGCAACATCAAAGCCCGGCTAACAGAGAAATGTATGGCACAGAAACATGTTACTACAAAACCAGCAAACCACATGCTCCAAAACCATTGAACCAATTGGTAAGACTTCAAAACACAAAAAGGTCATGACAAAATAGCAACGGTAAAGACAAGGTGTGGTGATCCATGATCATATGGGGTACAGATTGAGAAAAAAAAAGAATACAGATGGAAAAAACAGCACATTCAGTCAGTCATGGAGCCACATCACATGTATAAATGAGCCAGAGGTCCAGCAACATACATCTGAGGCACAAATGGACAAAACACAAGTGACTGAAAAAACTGAGAACTGTGAACACACACCAGCTATGGTGAAAGGATTTCTACTGTAGTGTTACAGAAAGGTGTGGTGACACAAGAAAAAAGTCCACTTCTTCCATGCATTACATCAGATTCGGTAGTTTCAAAGCCAAATTCAGAGTAAATTAGAATGGTCAAAAAAGCTACTGTGAACCTGGATGTTTAAAGAAACAAAAGAGTGATTTATTTGGCTAATATGTTCATGTACAGTTTCATCTGCTTATGCTTATTGTATGTGCATACGTGTGTGTGCATATGAGTGTGTGCATATCTCAGTGCTGTTGCTCTGATACGTCGGCCTCTGCTGTTGCTGCTGCTAATGGAAATAAGTACAGTTCAGCATTCATCTTGACTCTGGGTCAATGAAACTACAAAGAAAGTCCTACAGAAGAAGTTAGAAGCAGTTGTCTGTCATGTAGGTTTTCTTACACAGTGCACAGGATCAAGGTGTCAGATGTATTTTGATTTAAAAACTCGATTATCCTCCCGTACATATGTAGCTACTGGAGCACGGACAGTGTTCCAATTACATGGCCACATTGAGCTGAAACCATTCAACTGTGCATGCAGAGTGGTCACAGACTTCTGGGTCATATTGGTTGTTGTTATTCCGGGACGGTAAACAAATCTTATTAGAGGTACTTGGAAGAACCAAGAAACCAGAAAATTTTTAAAGATGATTTCACTTACACATTATTATCAGACCATTGGCCATTTCAACAAATATGACAAAATGTTTATTCAATTTACTATGTTGTGCTTTAGAACAAGATGTAACATTCGCTGTGAAGTCGAAAAAAATGAAGAGGCACAGTTACGTATAGAAAACCAGCAACTGCACTGCCCCTCTAGAGAGTTTACCTTTTTTTTTTTTTTTTTTTTTTTTTTTTACACCTGTCTTGTCCAGCATTGTAGCAAGCAGAATGATTGTCTGGCTGC
>JAOXYM010000023.1:8574498-8589714 GCA_028567055.1 Leptatherina wallacei
AACATCTTTCTTTTGAAAATCTCTTCTCGTGAGTCGTGCTTTTGGGTCCAGTCCTTCGTTCCACCAGTCGTGACAATTACTCTATCTGCACTGTTTCTGTTTATTTTGTGTATCTAGGTGACTCACGATGTGGTGATGATCAACCCACTTATAGATGTGCATCCTTTCCATTAATCCAAAGTACCAGCATTTTCCACTTTTCTCCCCAATGTTTGGGAAAAGTCATAGGGAAGTAAATTGTTTTGACTGTTCAATCAAATCCATTGTCCTTTGCAGCTGCTTCTATTTGTAATTGACAAATAGGTTGAAAGAAAACAGTTGAAATTCAGCTAATATGAAAATATGAATTAGACACGGTCTATTAACTTGGCTGGCACAAATAAACAAGCCAATATAATGCTGTCAGAATGTGGCTGTACTGGCTTGGCTACACATGGCTGCAGGCTAATAAACAGATAATAACAATAATAACAGCCGTTGAGGTTGCTAGCTGAAAACAGATCTCAGAGGAGAAGAAACAAACCAAACCAGTAGCACTGACCACATGTCAGGGGAAAATAGGAAGAGTTCTTCTGGATTTTTAAAATGGAAATGAAGAACATTGTAATAGTATCATTGAATCGTGTAAGCTGCCCTGGATATGTTCCTACTCTACAAGTAGAAACAGCTGATTAAATGAGACGGAAATTTCTAAAAACTCAGAAGTGAACCATAAAATGTCTATTTCCCATTTTTTTAAAACATAAATATTTCCTTCATATCACCACTGATTTTTTAAAATTCAAATCAAACATCAGAATCTGCATAAAAACATCGTCGGAAGCATGACCCTGACTCAGCGCCCGCAGGAGCTCCATTTAATAATCCACCCCAAATCAGTGTTTTTGCTTGAATATTTCACATCATTTGCTGATAGAGATCCTGCATTCCTGACCTGCAACACATTCCTAAAAAAGCACTTGTTTCCCATTTGTAACGCGACTGTTCCTTTTCATAAAACTTGAAAGACATTATGGTATTGAGGATACGAAGCAGTTAAATGTTAACTTTGTTTTGTTTTCCCAGAAGTGCAGGGTTTTCCTTTAGCATTTTCTGTCTCAAAATTCTCCACACATTCTTCATTGATCAAACGGTCAGGACTGCAGGCAGGCCAGCCCAGTGCCTGTACCCTTCTCTTCCTCAGTCATTTCTTTGTAATGTGTGCAGAATGTGAGGATACAAGCTTTGCTTATAGGACTATATTACCCATCAGAGAACCTGGCTTTTGGACTCATTGACGATAAGTCTGGACACTCCTATTTCATTTTTGGTCGAGAGCACACAACATCCATTTGTTCTTGAATACTTATTAATCTGACCGCACTATAAATGTCCACTGTGTGATGGCTCATCCTAGATCCCTTTGAGCCCAGAGAAGTCAACCCACCTTATGGGCAAGATTAACATATGGCTTCTTTTCTTGCACATTAAAGTGTGGTTTTGTGCCTGATAAAGTTTTCCCACAAAAATCCTTTGCCCATGTGGCTCTGTCAACTATTTATGAATGACAGATCTTCATGCAGTGCCATCTGAGGGATCAGATATCATGTCCAAGTTTACCTTGTGTCCTTGCCCTCACTGCAACCCCGCCAGATGCCTTGACATTGAGATTCTCTTCATATACAGCATAGACAGAGAAAATGTAGATCTCTTCTGAATTTTCTTTGAGGAGAATTGCTTTAAATAATTCTGTAATTTTCTTTATGCATTTGTTGTCAAACAGAGGATTTTATGAGCTCAGTCTTTTGTGGCTTTTGTACCAAATCATGATAATAATCACCCAATAACATCACCTGTTTAAAATGACTTTTCTTCTTCTTCTTCTTTTTCTAAACCTCATTATTCTTAAATTGGATTTATCAAAACAGTCTTGTGACAAAACATTGAACATAAATGCACAAAATTAGGGAGAGTGACATTTCCCTGTTCAGAATCAGTTATCATTCGAGTGATCAACATGTTTAAATTCATTGTGGTGGTAATGCTGAGTTTTCCTACAACAGCTGACCTCAAAGGAGGAGATTGATGGATGCCATTAGTACAAGGACAATCACACATGAAATTGCTAGTTTGAGACTGTCCTGCACAATGTTTTTCACTATGCTTTCACTTCATTTCCTTTCCACTCACAATTGATTACTTTTCTGATTTGTTCTCACTCAGGAACGATTGGGGCAAGAAGTATATGGTTAGCGTTAGATGTTGAAAATACTGGGTAGTATCAAGAAATGCACATGTTTGCTGCCTTAACATGGATGGTGGTACCCATGAAGTGATACTATTGCTGTCCTGTTGTACAATAATATCCTATTCATTGTCATCTCATATTTGTAGTGTTTTCCACATGCTAACAAGTGTTCTTGTTATGCATTTGCCGCTGAGACTGGCATGGTTGCAGGAATAGTGTTGAGATGAATGATTGGAGGAACCAAACAAAGAAGGGAGGAGGATGAAGACCAATATTGGAAAGACACAGTGCAGGAGCTTTACCAAAGCAACGAACACAGGACAACTGATTAAGTCAAAGGACATTAACAAAAAGAAGGGGGAAAAAAAGTCCCAGATCAAAAGACGAAATCCAAACACAACAAAACCTATATCTCAGATAAATTGATTAATAAAATGTCTTGGCTTCACTTTAAAAAAAAAGAAGAAGTGATTTGTAGTCGTATTATTCAATAACCCTGTGGAGCACGACATTCACCTTCATAGTAATGGGGTGGAGTAAGAAATCCGAAACTGAAATCTATAAATAAACGCGTGCGTGACTCAGTGGTGAGAATAGGTTGAATGTTCCTTCATTTTATACGAATTGGCCCTTTAAATGTGTGTTTTGTGAAGAAAAAAAAGTATTCTCCCAGTATTCTAGCGGATGTGATTATCTCGTATTGTGGTCGGTGGTGGGGGGGGGGGGGGGGGGGGGACCTGTGCTCCCTCCCTCGCGTGCCCAGCTCAACCCTCACCCTCACGCGCCCCACCAGTAAAGACGGAGACACAGAGAGACTCAGAGAGACTCCCACCGTTCATATCGGAGAGCTTCAGACATTCACACAGCAGACAATTGCAACTTGCTCTCATGCGATCACCGGCAGAGGAAAGGGAATAATAATAAATACACAGGCTTACAAATGCTATTAACCGCGTGAGCGGTGACCGGGATGGATTTACACGAGCCGGCGATGAGAAGTTGTTTGATCCGGGTGGTCGTGTGAGCGCACGGAACTCATGGTAGGTTTAATTCAACACTGTGATATTGTCCATGTCCTTTCATTCATTTCCTCGTGTTTATTATTTATTCATTTACTTTTGTCCCGGAATTTGTTATTGTCTACGGCGTGTGGGTGAAGTTCATGCCCTCGGTTTTCTGGCTGCATGTCTGTGGAAGGAGCGGGCGCAGAGATGGAAAAGTTTTTTGGCTGATTTGACTGTATGTATGTGTGTGTTCCCTGTATAGCCTACAACCGGAGACATCACTAATATAACGGACTCCTTTCAGCGAAGAGGCGCCCGCTGCCCGTATAGAGAATGAATGGGTCACTATGCATCCTGGACTCATTTTTACTTTAAGTGGCAGAAAGAGCGCTGGTGCTTAACAGCACCAGTGATTTGGGGGAAAATATCCTTAAACAAAACTACAGAGAAAATCTGATCACATGTCAAACACTTAATAATATGGCTTCTATTCTAAACTGTTCAGACAAAGGTCTTTTTGGGGGTGTTTGATAAAGGAGGATTTAGCTCCCACTCATGAGATGCGGGATTTTCAGCCGTGAGAGCCAAAACAAAAGGATTTTGTGCTGACCAATGAGAGAAGGGGAAGCCTCAGGAGGGACGGAGTGGTCCTCTGTTGTCTTTGTCCAATCAAAGACACCCCAACAGACTACATAGGCTATGGCTGTGGAGCAAATAGGGGATGACTGGGATTGCTTGCCCCATTTGTATATCCAAGTGTCCTTTTTTCTGTTTCTACATGTGAAATTGCAAAAGCATCTTATAATATATATTCTGGTCATTCCATGTCATGAGGCTCTGAACTCGGAACAGTTCCTATTGAAGATTTTCCATCAATTTAAGGTAAATGCATCTTGAAAATTCTACATTTTGGAGTATGAAGTCATGTGAGGGTCTAAAAAAATGTCCCCAGGGTCCCTCATTTCACTTCTTTCCCCTTTTCACATTCAAGTTCATTAAGTTTATGTTTTAACCACTGTTCTTGGGCTTCCAATTAGGTACCTACATGGTTTCTTTTTTACCATCAAATTAGCCTAAACGATTTGAAACATAGATTGAAAAGAAGACAGGGGGATGGGAGGACAATGCTGAAGTTATGGGGAAATAGTAGAGCATTACCAAAACATATTAAGAGCTCTACCAAAGCACATAGTCATTTCACTGGAAATTAGCCAGACATTTATTTTTCAGTTTCTTACAGTAACAGTAGCTCATTACAATAAATTTGGGATAATGACAGTTTTGAATAAATGGATAAACTAGAAGCACTAAAGGAGTGCAGATCTCTGCAAGCTGCAAACTTTTTTTTGTCAATGAATATGAGGATTATTTTTGAGTAAGAAACTCTATTGTCACAAGGGCAGTATAGTGGACCAAAAGAGCAAACAGAAAATCATGAGCTGTAAGAACAAAGAAGTTTATTGGGTTGTGGGAAGAGTCTGGTGAAACTGGTGGAGTGGTGGGAATGTCAAGCGGGCAGGCAGAAAGATCTTGGGCTGATATTGGAGGTGCTCTGGATGCAGGCTTGGCTGAGGACCAGAAGGTGAGGATTGTTGAATGATGACCAGATCCAGAATGTTCTTGGCTTCAGAAGGTTTTCGATAGGGATAACACAGATTAAGCCTGGCAACGCAAACAAGACGAGCTCTCAAAAATGCACTAAACCAGAATACCACTTGTTGTTAGATCAACAATCTGGCGTTGAATAAAGGATGGACTGGGGTAGATATACTGCAGGTGGGATGAGTAGATTAATTGCAGCTGTCCAAGGAACCTGTTAGAACAGAGTGAAAGCCATGCCCACACACACATGGGGAAAAAAGGGAAGAAGAAACAGAAGGGCAGACTAAGGAGTCCAGGGACTCGTGACACTAATGGCAAAATTATCTATCACCCCATAGTGAACAATCCTTTGAAAAATTCTTGGATCCAGGCAGTGATCTGGATCACCCCCATAAGAGAATCACTTGTTCCTTATTTAGTTTCCGAGATTTCCTGAAAATGTAATCAAAATCTGTCCATAACCTTTTGAGTTATGTTGTTAACAGACAGACAGACAAACCATGACCTCTGCCTCGGCGGGTAGGTAAAATTACTTTATAGAGGACCTTTTGCAGATAAAAAGTGTTTCATAATGAGTACAATAAAGCAATAAAAAAAAAAAGCTATAATATGCAGTAAATGACCTCTACAGCTTCTTCTTAAAAAAAATCTAAAGTCATTTGTAAAAGCAAGGATTGTACATTCCATAGTTGGTGCATTGATCCTTATCAGCGAGTTATCACCAAGATTTGGTATTCAATTCTAAAATGAAGTGGGAACAATGGAGAGATAAAAAAAACAGAATCATGTGTGGTCTTTTCTGTTGGTTCCAGTGCCCTATATTTGAACCTACAATGTGTATCCTGTGCTTAAGCAAGGCTATAACACACCACCAACACGGCCATTAATCATACCAGCTCCTTCTGCAAAGGTTGTGCATGTGATTGGATCCTCATCAGATGAAACTTGGCAAGAGGAAGTGTGTGAAACCTGAGCACACAAATGCGGACACACAATGCATGCTCACACTCACACCGACAGCCAGTTGTGAATCACTAGTCAACCTAACATGCATGTCTGAAAACCCACACAGGCACTTATAAACCTACAGTCTCCATGCAGAAGGCCAGCACGTTCTGACTTGGCCTCACAGTTCTCACCAAAGCAGCAACACGCATGTCCAACAGTTTTGCTTAGATAAAATTAAAGCTTACAAGTTTACAAAACAGTTGAATTTTTGAAAATTGATTTTTCATAGAAAAATGTCTTAAATGTTCCCACCTTCTCAAATGTAACGATTTTATGCATTTCTCCAATTTGTATCATTTACTGCGGCATTAAGATAACATTTGATCATAAGATGTTGACCTGAGCAAAGTGATTGTGTCAGCTGATCCGTCAGAGAAGGAGAGGAAAAACTTTCTGGTATGCTTATTGATAAAGAAAAAAACATCGTCATTTTTTTTTAGGAAAAATATATCTATTTATGTTCCATCCATCCATTTTCTGTACCGCTTAATCCATGCAGGGTCACGGGTGGGCTGGAGCCTATCCCAGCAAGTATCAGGCGAGAGGCAGGGTACACCCTGGACAGGTTGCCAGTCCATCAAAGATCTATTTATGTTGTATTTTCTAATTTAAAAGTAATCTCACAGTTCACATGGTCACATTCGGTTACATTTCCAGTTGAACACATCACAGATGAGGTTACACGCCAACTGTCACCCTGAGTGAAATTTTAAATATGATCAAGGGGCTTCGGGCGATTATTTCCTGCCACATATATCATAATGAGGCTTTTTACATGGTGTGGTTAGACATATGCACTCTGTGTGTCAAGTTAGCGAGTGCAGCTTTCTGCAAGTTGATGAAGTCTGTGTGGGAAGCTGAGACACGCTGTAGGCATTCTAAACGTGATGGGGATTCTCCTGCTTGCTGCAATATATTATTATACAAAGAGTGGGATGGATGATTAGAATGATTTAGGCTGGGTGTAATGTGTGTGGCCTCCAGCAGCCACACTCTTGTTTTGCTTTTGCTCATTTTAGCTCTTCCACCGCAGATTTCTGGGGAATGACGGTAGCACTTTGATTCATTTTTCTGTCCAACAGATGTTGAGCTGCAATACTTTTGGCTGATATAAGTCTTGATTTAGATCTAGTTAACTTTGCCCTCCGTCGCGGGCTGATGAAGTATTCATTCACAAAATGACATGGAGCTATGAATGAATAATATTAATATCATAACTCTTCTGTTGGATTTGCAAAACACAGTCAGACGTTAATTGCGTGTGCATGTGATCAGAGCAGGAAATGCAGCTGTTACGATGAACTTACTGACAATTTTTTGTGTCAGAAACGTGTGTTCTAATGGTTCTTTCAACAACGGACCAGCTGTTGACTCTTAATTACTGCAACACAGACAAAGAAAGAATGTCTTTGTTATTGAAATACTTGTCAGCGATTTCTCATGGGAGGAGCATTCGAGAGAAAAAGCAGAGGGAAACAACGGAGATTCAATTTTAACTGGCCTTTTTAAGCTTGCTTCATTATGAAAGCTGGAAAGCGTTTGGCAGCAAACATACTAAGAGTCATGCCCTTTTCAGATTCATGGATTTGAGCTCAATAGATAGTGACAGTGGTAAAACTTTAATCTGTGTTTTAGCAAATGAAGAACTGCACACTGGGTTTAGTGGTGGCTCAGAACTTGGAAAAAAAAAAGTTTCGTTTTTTAGGAAAAAACATGCACATCACACTTTGCGCAACGCTGCAGCTTGAATGAGTTGAGACACTTGGATCTAATTGAGTTTCCTGTGAATAATTCTGCCATCCTGCATTAAATGTCACATAAAATTTTATATAGTGACGCCTTTGTTTTTAAACACTTTCACTTTCATATGGAAAATGCTCTAAATCTCAACACGGAGGCCTGAGTCGTGTACTGATTTATCAAAATCAACTTTGAATAGGAGGCAGTAATAAACACTATGCTGCATGGCCTGACTTGGTGCCAGCTTCCTTTTGCCCCACATATTCTTGTCTTTTGTGAAAGCACTGGCTTGTCTCGGACATGTTTCACTGTTTGGGGCAGCTGAGGCTCTCTGTCTTGTCCTCAAATTCTTTGACCAGTTCTACATTCCAGCCCTGCTCTGATAACCCTGACACCTTTTTTAAATTTTCCACCCTTCGACGCATCCTTTTTCAGCCTGAGAGCCGGAAGCAATGCTCTGTGTTTCTCAAATGAAGCATCTGACCTCTCTGTCAGGGGTCTTTTATTTCAGTCATTGCTGTAGGATGCCTAGAGTAAAGAATGTATCTGGGGCTGCTCACCAGGGCACACTGGGTGTCCCCTGACCCCCAAGCCATATGTACACCTTTCCTAATATGGTGTCTAGTTAGCTTAAATTGGTCTGCTTCAGCTACACTGTGCCAGGTGAAGCAGCAGAGACATGTGTTTCCACAGCAACCTCACAGTTGGACCTCCATGTGGAGCTACACGGCTTTGGTCCATTTCCAAGCGTGACTTGAGGTGTCTCTGCTTCCTAGCTGTGATTTGATCTTTTTGTAGTCTCTACTTTTATTGTCCCTTTGGTCATCAGTTTACTTTCTTTATTGTTTTGTGAAGACCTTCAGCCATAATGGGGCTGCGTAAGGTTACCGCTTGGGCCAATTCCACTTGCTTTCCCAGTTCTGGTGTGGTTGGAAGACACAAATGCCCTGTATACCAGGATCTATAGAAAAGATACATACCTGTAAACACCAAATAACAAAGGTTGAGGGCCTTATGTGCATCCTTTTATGAGGACATTTACACCATGTGGACTCCAGCATGCAATACTGTTTTATCTGCTTTTCACTGGCACACTCTTGGGATGTTGATAATGTGAAGAAGATACATTGTCCATCCCCCTTAAAAAATGGCATATTCTGATATTTCATTGGACCGCCTTTAGCTGTGATTACAGCACACATTTCCTATGGCATCATTTTGATAATGTCATAACATTTACATTTACATTACATTTAACATTTCCCGTGTTGTATTCATTTTACACAAAGATGTTGTTTTGATGATTGGTGAGCCGAACCACTGCGCAAAGCCTTCTCCAGCACATCCCAAAGATTCTCAATGGGGTTAAAGTCAGAACTCCGTGGTGACCAATCCATGTGTGAAAATGATGTCTCATGCTCCCTGCACCTCTCTTTCACAATTTGAGCCCGATGCATCCTGGCATTGTCATTTTGGAATATGCCCGTGCCATCCGGGAAGAAAAAAAAAACATTGATAGCCCCCACAGGCTTGTACGATAGGCACTTGGTATGATGGGTGCTCACTTCATCTGCCACTCTTCTTACCCTGATGCTCCCATCACTCTGGAACAGGGTAAATGTGGACCTCTAACACCACATAACCTTCTTCCATTGCTCCAGAATCCAATATTTATGCTACCTAGTAAATTTAAGCTTTTTTTTTTCAGATTAGCCTCACTAATGAGTGTTTTTATTTTATTTTATGGCTACACAGCTGTTTAGTAGCAATCCCCTGAGTTTCCTTTGCATTGTGTGTGGAAATGCTTACTTTCACTGTTAAACATAACCATGAGTTGTTGTTTTTTAATGATTTGATTCCACGAAATATTTAAGTGATAGCTGATCACAGTCATACAAGTTTTTTTTCCAGCCACATTTCCTCAAAGACGATGGTTCCCCATCAGCCTTCCAGTTTTTAATAATACGTTGGATAGTTCTTAACCCAATTTTAGTAGTTTCAGCAATCTACTTAGAATTTTTTCTTTGCTTGATGCCAAGAATTTGACCTTTCCGAAACAGATGAACATCTTTTCCACGACCATGGGATATGTCTTCCAACACAGATGTTTAAGAAATGAGAAGCTACTCACTGCATCCGTTGAAAAACTTGTTGCCAGCGGAAACATAATCATTCATGCAGTAATTATCCAATGGGAGGCTCTTTGTTAATGAGTTTAGGCAAATTCTGCTCTTTTTGCTCAGTAGCTCTGTTTAAATATTGGCAAACAGAAAAAGCCAGTGAGAGCTGAGAAAGCCTTCATGTGGGGGGCTTTCTTATGGTTTGCTCACCTCTTGTAGTGCAGGTCATCAGGGTACATCGTTTTAATTTGCTCCATGTTGTTGTGGAAAAACACTTGCATTGACCCCGCACAGCTCGATCTCTCACAGGCATTCAAGGCATGGCTCAATGTGGCTAACCACACCACAATGGAAAACCTCTAAGACTCTTTTTTTTCCTGAAACTGGCTTCCATAAACTCTACTTAATGCCACAGAGGAAATATTAATTGCAGTCTTGCTGTCTGTATCTGGACAGGCTTTGAAATCAATCTTGCTTGGGTCAAATGGCTACTGTAATACTTTGCTTGGAGATTATTGGTCTGTGTTGGAAATACTCAAAACATCTTGCACACAATTTGTCAAAAATTCTGAGGATGGATTAAGAAAGAGGTGCTATCATTACCAGATGATCTACTATCCAGGCTTCACATACGGTTAAGAGCTGTGGTTAGTGACCAAAAGAATGAGATTGCAAATATAAGCGGCTGAAATGAGTTTCTTCCAAATGGTGGCTGGATTCACCCTGAGGTATAAAATGAAGACCTCAGAAGATCAGAGTGGAGTCCACAAAAATAGGAAGCAGTTGAGGTCATTTGGGCACCTGGTCAGGATGTTTTCTGGATGCCTCCAGGTATTTTGGACACTGGGAGGAGGCCAAAGGGCAAACACAGGATTTCCTGTGGAGATATTTATATTCTTTGGTTGACTTGGTAACACCTCACAGTGTCCCCTTGGAGGGACTGAGGGAGATGGATGGAAATAGGGGAAGCTGTAGTGTCTGGTTCCCCCTCAATGTGGTGTTGGATAAGTGGCTATAACGTTGATGAATGGTAGTGATCAGACCCAAAATGGCAGATCAACTTTTTTTGTGGTAGATTCTCAAACATGAGACTTTTTTTGTTTTTTGTTTTCTTTTATTTCTTAAAAAAATAAATAAAATGAATAAATGATTTGAAGCTTGTCCCTGGGAGTGAGCGTGAGTGGTCGTTCCTCTCTCTGTGTTGGCCCTGCTATGGACTAGCAATCTGCCCAGGGTGTATCCTGCCTCTCACCGATAGGTTGCTGCTGGGATAGGTTCCAGTCCCCACTGGAATAAACAGGTGGAAAAAATGGATGGATGGATAATTTGAGGCTTTGGAAAAGGAATCTGGAGCCAATTACACACATCTGCTTCTCAGGAAGTGAAACAGTTTCTGCATGAACACAACACCATCAGATGCTGTACATCTATTTAAAAGTTTAATCTTAAGCTCTTCTGCAACCTATCAAAACATGCCATCTTTAGCGGAATCCCTATTTTCATAGTCACACTATTTTTGTGAGCTAAGTGACAGGAGCTGCCAATTTTAGACTGAATGTTTTGCACTGGACACAACATCCAGCTGCATTCTGGCTCTGCTTAAGTGTAGGAGTTGGACTTTGAAAGTAATGGTGCATGCCGGGCAACCAGTGATGGATGGATCCTCCAATGAAGTTGTGTTATGTATTCCTGATGAGAGTGGTGGATCTCACTGGCGAGGATTTATGTGGCTGTGGATGAGCAACCACTCCAGAAGATGTTGTCTGTATGAAGTAGCGGTCCAAGGCTGTTTGTCACTGTGATTGATGAGCTTCCCGTGATTAAACTACCACACTGACAGACATTCATCTGCTTTATCAAGTGACTTACGTGCATGCACGTTTTTTTTTTTTATGTCACTGGCTTCAGTGCATAGTGGGTGGCAACATGCATGCTCCATTCACCTCCTGGGCGCTTGTTTTCAAACAAACGTCCCATTTCTGTGTGATTTGTGAATTTAAATTCACACTGGAAAGAAATGTATTTTCATGCTGTATGAAGCAATATGTGCAGCGTATAATGTAATAACACAATATGAAAACAGCGGGTCATGCGTGTAAACTAACATGCTTGTGAAAACAAAAACATGCTTATAATCAAGGAGTTTTTGAAGGATAAAAACAGGATTGCACTGTGCAATCTTGTTTCCAGGCTTGTGTTTGGGGGGTTAGTCCACCATCACCAACGTTAAGGGGTCATTGCTTGTATTAATGATGCATGCAAAGCTGAAACTGGATTTTATTTCCCTCACCATCTGTACCAGTTGCAGCACATAGATGAAAGTTGGAGCTGAGCCTCCTTTTGTTTACAGCTTGATTTATGGGATTTGTTGTGGAATGATATATGTCAGAAGTGTGACCTCAAATGACATGACTTGGACTCAGGTCAGACTAATAAATTGTATTACTGTAGAGCTGGAGCTAGACTTAGAGTTCTTTGATAGCAGTGAGACCAGAGCGTACTTTAACTTGAACTTTTTGATTTGAAAACAAAAAAAGTTGCTTGAAAAGGATGATGATTTACATTGTCAACTTTATACTCAGTAAATGGGCCCATAAATCTCCACAACTGTCTCCTGTGTCACCATCCAGTCAAACACCAGGACATAACTGTGTGATCTAGTACTTGTGTCAAGCACATAGATAATTTCCAGTTTCTTTTTATCTGACACGTAAACTGTCGTACATACCTCGAAACATGTCCGGAATGTGCAACAGTTTACGTGTCTTAGAAATACTAATAAATGATCCAAGTATTTATGCTTTTATAAAATCGAACATGTCATTACTTTATTGTTTCAATTCATTTAAATCTGTTAAACAGCCCACCATAACTTACTTAGCACATGAAACCTGTTGCCTACTCACCATCAATTCTCTTCCCAATCAGTAACTGAGTATTTTCAGTTGGTGGATGTCACAAAATGTTTTCTTATAAAAATGACTGATAAAAACCTGGCAGATGAAATGCAAGAAGAGAAAAGGCAGTTCAGCTGAAATTAATGACATAATTAGACAACAGTGAGGCCGTGCAGACAGATTTCCACGATCAGACTGTGTCAGTCACATGTTTTTGACTTGTTCAGTTCTCTTTATTTGTACAAGAATTTTCAAATTTTTGCATTTTGCTGTCAGTGTATTCTTTGTGTATTATTGTGTTACTACTGTGAAAGAGACAAAACTGGAAACAAAATGAGACATTGAACTCAAATGAGTCTATAACATGGTGCTAAAGTGAAACTAGGCATGAACATATAACTATTGTGTTTTTATGTTAAACATACCGTATGTACTCTACCACTCGGTCATGGATGCTTTCATGTGGCACATGGAGTCCCTTAGCAGAGAGAACTGCTATTAGTGGTTGTGTGTGTGTGTGTGTGCTGCTCAGTACCTATCACCCAGATGTCACTGTAATGGGACCTCGTTGCAGACCCATGGGGATCCTAAACAATAGAGACCCAGAAAAAAATTCTTAATTTTCCAGTTTCCCAGGTTAAGACTCCTCATTTTAAATAAGCAGCCATTTAGTAGCCTAGCCATTACTCGCTTCCTTTGGGTTTTTTTTTCTTGTTTTTTTTTTATGGCCTACAAACCACTGAGATTGTATTAAATAATTTCACCCAATAGACTGCTTATCTGGCTTATCGCTGACCGGTTCAATTTCTGCTTTCCTTGTTTTGGTCTTAATTCTGCTGAACCCACGGATATTAGATGTACCAACAGCAGCATGAGGCGGCGTCTTAACATTCACGTGCCACTTGGCTGCACGTCTGGCTGAGCTCAGAGGTCAACATCCAGTTCCGTTTACCAGACAGCTCTGAAATGCCCACCTGAGGTGTCAAGCGCACCTGCAGGGTTGTTTACATTTTAAAGGATATCTGGTAGTAAGGAGACGCACTCTGGCCTGAAAGAGGTCACAAGGAATTTGTACAAATGTTATTTTCATCGCTGCAGCTATCATTTTGTGGGATTATCCCTGCCAAGTTAATTTGAAGCCAGAGTTTTCTATCTGTGCAGGCAGCTGCTACCAATATGAACCGTTGGCGTAGCAGACAAATTGTTACGCTTTGCGAGATAGATTATCTGTTGTAGCACATCTCTCACCCTGCCTCCATTTATCAGGATGTGGCAAAGCAGGTGGAATTCTTCCTTTTGTGCTATAATCTACTACCTAGAGGAAGCAGAACAGGACAGATTTGCTCATGTAATTTATCTGAGACTCAAATTACAGCATAAGTAATCGTTTGGCTAGAGGTGGAATATTTTAGCAACCTTAAAAAATGGAGATACCCTGGTATAATTCCTTCCTATTGAAAGGATACCCCTTTTTTGCTCATCTTAAATTTGGAGCACCAACCTGCCTGCCTGTCTGTTAAACCTGGAGAATGTATCCAAGCCTTCATTACTGTGGAGTCATGTGCATAATGTAGCAAGTAGAAGAAAAAGCTCAGCATCTTATTAGCTGAATATCCACAGGCCAAGGTAATATTATGGATCTGCTGGGATGCCCTCGAGTAGCCTTCCTAAAACTTTTTTTTTGCATCTGACCCGCTCCCAAGCGAGGGAGAGGTAACCAATTCACACATTTTCTTGTCAGTCCTGGGCCAACACTGAGTCCTTGCACATTTCCCTAACTGGCAGGAGGCTCAGTACAGTTAGAGATGACTGTTGACTTGGTTTAAAACTTCACTGCACAGGATTACTGCATGTCACCTGGATAGCCTTAAGAAATCAGGGAATTAGAGACGAAAACGGAAGCTGCTCTGAAAATATCACAGCCTGCGGCCCTTCTCGTCATCATCGCGCTGTCACAGATAGAAAAGTGTCTTTAATAAAAGACTCCAGCTCACTCAGTTGAGATGGTCCCTTGCTGGGCTTCATGAGGCTCCAAGTTGTTTTTGCAGAGAAAAGCTGAATGTCCTTAAGCTGACTTGCCCAGTAAAATCCACCCAACAGCAGTGGCTTGCTTTTTGGGAAGTACAAGTTTCTCTTTTGCTTTAGTCCGATTTAGGAAAAGAGCCCAACCTGATAAAAAGCCTCTTTTGATTAAACAAATTACTTTTAATTTTCTCTTTCAGCTCATCTTACGTATTGAACCATTACAATATTTTTCTGTATATTAAGCAAAGCTAGAGCTGAAAAATCATGTAATTTTTTGGAGATAAATGTAAATGTCACCTTTATGCAGCTGCTGTGTAATCAGGGATCCCAGCAAATCAGATCATGACATTTTGCCACAAATGTTGAAGTTATCATCTTCGTTTTTTGTCCTGCCTTCTCCAGTGTCATTTCATGCTGAGCAACACCCAGTTGTATATCTTTACCCTAACCTTTACATCCACGTTCAATGGCTTCTGTTTTCTTAATTCGATATACTCTTACCTTAAGGAGGTACTATTGTCACGGAGCGGGACAGAGGCTCAGATGCAGATGACAAAACACCAATACACAATTACTGAGTTTATAATATTTAT
>JAOXYM010000023.1:8591842-8607465 GCA_028567055.1 Leptatherina wallacei
TATATATATATATATATATATATATATATATATATATATATATATATATATATATATATATATATATACATATAAAGAAAGTCACAATCTCTCCAGAATTTAAATTCATGTAGGAATAAATTGTCTTTAGTTGGTTAATAATTACAGACACATCAAATCCAAGTTAATGCTGATGAATTATTCATTAGAACTGTTGTGTGGACACAGCACTGTTTTGCATATGCCCCTCAAAACTGAATCTACATCATTCACACACAACAAAAATCTTGATTGCAAACTGTGTTAAAGACGCAGCTCTTCAACTAAAATCACAATCGCTCATGTGAAGTTTGACAAAAAGCCTGCCACTTTCCCTTTTGTCTTCAGTGTCCACAATGTGTTCATTGTAGAGATCAATGACATATGATGCCTCTCACAACACACCCATTAACACAATCAATAATTTAAATAGCAAGCATTGTTTTTTTTCTGTTCTCTTTAATGACACCATCATAAGCACTTATCCACTTCAAGGGGGGGGGGGTGGATGTTTCTTCCTGTGGGAGGCTGACAGTAAAATTAAGACAATGAATAAAAGATAAGATGGAGAAAAGTGCTGAACTGGGACTTCATCTGAGGTCGGAGCCGAGCAGCAGTTATGAATGCAGGGCAGAGGCCATGTTACTCTCCAGCCTCCTTTGCAGAGAGACCGTCTAGGGGGCTGTGTTGATAATTTGACCCCGCAGCTCTTCAGTAAGGTCGAGGGCAGGTCTTCTGGTCTCCTGGGGGAGGGGTTATTCTGGAAATTAGATGTGATCTTTTAGCCAACTGTGTGATTTGGCTGCAAGTGATGGATGAGTTTTCCCTTGGTAATATGACAAATGAATTCCCTCTCAAGCACACAGTGAATGCTCATCTGTTTTCTTCTTCTTTTGCTTTTGTTACATGGTTGTGATTAAATGGGGCTGCCGACCCGTGGGGAACAGGTCACACAGCTCCTTCTCACTGTTTAATCAGGGGTCTCTATGGTAGACTTGTAGTCCAAAGCAATCCTGTTTCCAGATGCTGCCTTGAATTCCCGAGTTAATTTAAGGATTAATTTCATACTTCAGTTGCTTGCTGTGGTTCTCACTTCATTTACACTCACTGGCGATGCCTTTTTCAATTGATTTCAATTATTTAAATGAATAGTACATATTTAAAGCTCACAAGTTTAATTTTTATTACATTTATTGTGGGCATTTGTTTTGATAATCAAGATTGATTTTTAATGTTTTTTTAATGTTAATTAGGATAATGTTAATGATTTTTAAATTTGATATCAATCTTTTTCATACAGAAAAATAGAACACAAAGAGCTTTACATAGCTAACAAACCCATCTTTACTCATCCAAATCCCCTGAACTACAAACCCACAAGTCACACACACATATAAACACACATACATAGAATGATGTTCTTTTAAAAGCACTGTCTTAAATCATACCGACAATATTGGGGAAACTAAAGCACTGGATATTTAAATGAAAGATGTTGAAATGAAAAAAAAAAGAAATAAAATAGGACGCTATAAAAATGTAGTTGAAAAAAAAATACCCCAAACAAATATTTAGTTACATATATGGTATTAATAGTGCAAAAACTGTTTTTTGTGTGTTTACGGCCATTCACATCACTTTCAGTGACTAAAAGCAGGAAGAGAGTCTAGTAAACATCTTTAGCTTCAGGATAAGTGGAAGTCACATGATACTCTTATCTAAAAAACAACTTTTGACCGGCTTCTTGCATCAAAAGGAATTTAGGCTGCCTTTCTTTACACAAGTGGTTCCTAAAAAATGCATGCATCCAAATCCGTGCAATTTTATCTCATCAGTCATTGTTTATTTTCCTCTCACTTAAGACTACAGTAAATTGGGATGAAGCCCCCGTTAATGCAAACCAAATTAGTGAAGTAAGTGATGGGGCAGTGACTTTTGCTTGCTTTAAATGCCTGACTAGGGCTAAGATTGCTCATTAAAAAATCCATCTTCTTATATAGCATTTTCGCTGTAATAAGCATAATGTATATTGCAGTAAATTGAAAACAACCGGTTATCAGGCAATAAACATTAAGTTTGCTCTTTGTCTCTTTGTAATAGAGGTCTATACTGATTCACGTTTGGAGCCATCATCAATTGACCAGTACAGAAACTGTAGGTTTTAGTGCCTTCACATTTTTACTGCTTGTGTGCAGCATGAAATCTGATTGGACCAGCAGATTATTGTCCTTGCTCCTCCTCTATAGTATTCGAGATAAAATAGTAGCTAAGAAGACTGTGACTACAGAAGTGGCTGAGATACCTTCATCAGATGAGGTGAGTTAAATACAATCCGCTCTAAAAAGATGGATGAATCATTTTATTTAACTGAAAATATTTTAGAGGCATTTTCTATAACTTATGCATTTGTCCTTTTTGGAAACATGTTGCAAAATAGATTAGACATTGATAATAACAGAATGCAGTGTCAGATTCATTGGCAGCTATTTATCATCATTTTTCTTCAACCAGTCATGAGATGGCTCCAGTGCCAGATGCCAGACTGAGTTTCACCCCCCTTGCAGTGGCCTCGTGCTGAACTTTAATTATTGTGAGGGGCCTGGTGGAAACCCCCCCCCCCCCCCCAGCTTATGCAGCAATGACACCCCCTTTGTTCCTCTCACTAGTCAGTTCTGTCACATTCTTGCCATGACAGTGCTCTGTGTGTTGTTACTGGCTGCTCACCAAAATCCACTTCTTGTAACTTAAACATATTTAAGAGGTTGTGTGATAGTCCGGTAAGGATGACCAAATGCTTTCTCAGAAATTAACTTAGACTGAAAACACATCCCCTGTAAAAATTAGTATTTTATGTCATCCAGGGGTGTTTTTTGTTTTTTTTTTATAGAAAAAGCCATTATGGGAGACAGCTTGAGCCTGGAGGCAGTATGGACCTTACAGCCTGGGTCTTTAGCTGTCTGTTCTGTTCTTTATTTTTGCTTGTTTGCTTTGGAGTATCCGTAAGTGGTCCTCAATGGGAAATGGCTTGTTTTGTTTTGAAGATAGTCTGCAGAATAACATCAGACAGTTGAAACTGTTTTATGAGAACTGGTCTTAAGTACTTCAGTGCAGCTTCCCCACAAGGACTTCTGGTCAAAATACTGTCCTGTTGTTAAGGTCTCTCAAGCATGTTCTTTTCTGTCTTTTCCATGAGATGGAAATCCACCCAAGAGATGTCTTTTCCATTTTTTTGATACTTCATATTCCTCTGTGCCTTGAACAATAAGCTTTTCGGATGATCCACTTACAGTATCTGTTTCTTTGCCGCTTGCAATGTTCGCCTGCTTTTCTCCATCATCCTCGTCTTTGATTGAATACATGATCGTAAAATTTCGCATTCAGTGATTAACTTGTCTTTAAGCTTTTAACAATCTTCCTTTGACTTTTCATGGTAATATGGATCAGGCTGGCTGGAGCTTATCCACTCGTTCGCTACAAAACCTTGGCATTCCAGCCTCATTGCAGGCTCTAATCTGCCTGTTGCTCTGGCAGATAAGGGAAGTTTAAGCTGCCATGCATTGTAAACAACACTCAATAATAAAAGATGGTTTGACTTTAAGATATATCGCCTTCTTATGTTTCTCTTGAGTAAACACACATATTGTATTCTAAGGCGCACTCTCTCGCAGAGCCTCTTCAGAATTTTCATCACCTTTAAGTAAAAAAGAAAAAAGAAACATGTTCACTTCCCTTTAAAGAAAATCTAAGCAGTAACTTATGTTATACCCTTGAAAATTAGCATGTCATGCCCAATAGAAAAGACAAACTTTACAAAAAAAAAATCTTCCACTGCAGTTGAAGATGAAGATAGCACAGGTGTGATTTGTGAGGACAAGTATATTTTCAAAAATTTTTTGCAACATAGCTTTGATTTCTATACTGTGTTTTCAATCAGCCGGGCCCATCAGCAGGCTGCGTAATTTATTTTTTCCTTAGAGAGCTGATGAGTTAAGACAGAGCTCTCCATTACACAGAAAGCTTATCTATGAGGTTCCATTCATGCCAAATTATCCAACCAGGTATAAAGATAATTCTCTGCTCTCGCTTCAGGAATGAATGATTAAAGACTGGTTTGTTCTTGTCATTCTGGAAATTCATTGAAAGCAAAACAATATTCATGTGTTTCAACTGAATTCTTTCTTTCTCCCTTTCCTTTCCTTTTTCTTTTCTTTTCTTTTCGTTTTTTTTCCTTTTGCCATTCTGTTCCACATAATCAGTGTGGCACATTTATCTTCACAGCAAGAAACACTCAAAAATTTGGTTTGCTCAACAATAGATTTAGATAGGCGTTTTCAAAAAATGCTTAAGATATATTCTTTCTATGTGCACTGCAGCTCTTCCCACAAACAAGCAGCTTGAATTGGCAGCAACAAAAGTACATTAGAGAACAACAGTTAGGTGCTGGTTTGTGAAATTGCTTGGTTTTTGCTGGGGAGCAGACAACAGACTTTAAACGAATCCTCCTGATTGCCTGTTTCACTCATCTTTCCCTGAATGGCAGGGCAGAGAGTATGGAAAGGCCTTCCTCTGATGAGTTATTAAGGCCATGGCCAATCCCATTTGCGGTGCACAGGGAGGGAGCAATCAGCGCAGCAGTCAGGCCATTACTAGTGATGCTATTTGAAGTTAATCACAATCATTGTAAATTGGAGTTATCTGTGTGGTTAAGTGATTGATCTTTGAAGTCAGATTATAGTCCATTTGATATACAGAGTAGAAATATTTTCTTTCTTTGTATCATTTATTATATTTCATACATTTTTTACAATTGTATGTATACACCATATACATTAAGAATAAGACAGTTTGTGATAAAAACCTAGTTTCAAGTTTTTTACAGACACAAAGTCACAAAGAATGATTATACAGGAATTAAAAGTAATAATAAAAACTAATTAACAATGTAAAAAATTACATAGAAAGCAACTCTGGTGCACACAAGCTTGGCATTTTAAAAAAAGGCCTTTGAGTGAATCATGAAATATTGCTATATAACTTTCAAATGTTGAACTTTCACAACAACCTCTGAAATGGGTCAAATCACGCCTCAAATGTCTATACTCTAGAAAGGTTCGGACACGTTTACCCATTGAATCCAATGGGTAAACGTGTGTCCAAACTTTTGACTAGTACTGTATATATCAATGAGTTGCCAACTAGTTTTAAAAACCTGCAAATGATGTTATTCATTTTATGTTTCAGGAAAAACTTCACATCAGGCTGAAGAGTTACTCAGCAGGCAAATAGTTAGAGTTCTGCAGTGACTTAATCATTTTCTGCCTTGGAGCTGTACAAAAACTGTTCCAGTGTGCTTGACAATCAGACGTAGAGTGTGTGATGATTTTACAGTCCTAATTGCTCAACAGAAATTGAAAAATTTTAAAAAGAAGAATTCAAATATAAGGTTGTTTGGACTCATTTAAATTCAAGGGCTTATATAAGGACAGTATCAAAAACCATCAAAGTTGATCTTAACTGTTTCCATTTGATAAGATCATGTTTGCCTATAAAGGCTGCTCTTATATACATGCATGTATGCCATGATTCTATCACGGCTCTTGTATTGAGCAACAGTTTGGGGTGATGCAAGCGAGGCAGCAATGATGCCTCTTAGGTAATTATACAAACAAGCTTTAAAGGTTTATATTAAAAACCAATTAAGTGGCACCATATATTCAAGAAATCTAATTAGTGACATTTTGATTAATTAATAAAATTTTCATTTCTAAAACTGACTTTTAAATGTATTAATGGCCTTGCTCCATAACTCATTAATCAGATGATTTTGAAATTTAAAAGTGGAGGAACCACTAAAAGGGGAGACTGAAAACCAGCGAGGTTCAAAAGATCTTGACAATCGTCTGCTTTTTAAAGGTCCACATTTTTTGAATACCCTGCAAATAGAGTTAGAAATACTAACAAAGCTGAAAGCTTTTAGTTTTCAGGTGAAGTACTGCCAATTAGTCATGGCTAGATGTCCTACATACACAGACTTGTGGTTGCATCTTTTCTGGTAAATTTTTTTAAATGGATATTCCCTGTCAAATGAATTTTCAATCAAATGAATCACTCATACAGTTCATTCAGTTCAAGATAAATGGAGTTCTGAATTTCAAACTGATCAAGGATTGATAAGAAAAACTAACTTTATTTGTAGCCTACAGGTTGCAGAGATAGAAGAATTACCCTCAGTTTCAAGTCGATGATTAGGATTGAATCAGATTGATGATTGAAGTTTGCCACATATTAGTCACCGTGCATAACATAGTTACCTTTGCTTATGTTGAATGAACCCCTTTGGTTAAACACTCATAATGTTTTAATTGGATTAAATTGTGTGTTGGTCATGGGATGAACTGTGCATAAACCTTTTAACTTTAGTTTGGAGTGTGATGTTACAGCCTAATGCCAACCAGGGAATGTTTTGCCATAATGTGCTGTGCTTGCATGCTGAGACAATGGTGTCCATGAGGATGATGGTTACATTGTAAAAAGTGCTTTAGTGTTTTTGTTAAAATCCAACCAAGAAGTGAGAAAAGTGTCTTTGTAAAATTTTTCAATGGTCTTAATCCCCCATCTCACAAACACTGTTGGTTGAAAGGGCCATTACTGCGTCATTCACCCTCCTTTGTACTTTTTAGAGGATTTGTGGCTTATTAAACTAAAGACTTGAGATTGATTTTAGCTCCAATGTTGAAACAATTATGCAAGTCGCGTTTCCATTCTGTCACTGGAGCAGTAGTTTAGAAAAACACTATATGAATTGTGTTGAAAGAATTGAACATAGTACCATTTCAGTATGAAGGCCTCATTCTTTTATTTGTCTTGGGGTGAAAAACTAGCTTTGTAGTTTTTAAGGGCAAATGGCAACGTAACACATGATTTAAATGTACAGAATAGTTGTAACTAGAAGCACTCAGAGAGCGCAGACCTCCCCCAAGCCATAGGGTCAGTCACCTGAGAAAACCCCCAAAAGGCCAAACAGCCTACCCAGGAACCTCTGTACTTTGAAATTTCTGGATCACCAAATTCAGAATATCAACATGATCCGTGACAAATAATGTCAGATTATAACATCTACCATGATGTCATCTTGAATTTTTTTTTTTTGCCAATGATTTTGGGCATTATCTTTTGAGTTAGAAGCTGTAATGGCAAAATGATCCTTATCTCCCCATAGTAAAGAATCCTTGAAATAGGCCTAATTCCTGGATCCAGACAATAATCCAGATCACCCCCAAAATGTAATCACTTGTTCCTTTATTCCGCACCTTGGCAGAGGTAACTATGCTGAAAATAAAACTTTATGGTTGTAGTCCTAGTTCTGTGCAAGAGGGATCCTCAGGAATTATTTTACATTACAAATATTTTTCCATGTGGTTACTAAGGTTAAATACGAGTCAAATTGTCTAAAATATCTTTTGTATCACAAATGATGCTTTTAAAAAGTCAAAACAACCATAAGTCAGAGTAGTAGTTTTACTTGAGTATTAAGCTGATTCTTCGAATGCAGGTTAAAAATGTTAAAACATGTCTATTGAAAATTCCTTTATCTGATACTGTCTTGAAATTTCACTTCTTGGTCAAAGTGTGGTTCTTGGGTTTTAGTCTGCTAAGTTATATTTGAAACAGAATTCCCATCTGCTGATATATTGTTTTAATCTTAATACCACACATATAAGTACTGTACATCGCGTATTCAGGTAATAAATTAAAAGAGTGAGAAACATGAAACCCTCACAGAAGCAGGTAGTGTTACATGCAGCGTTCAGAGGCCTTAAGGTACAGAAACAGATGTACAAACATCCTTCTAAGACCAGGACGGGAGGACGAGTGTCATTTTGCGTCGCCGGAGACGGATTGGGTGTAACAGGGGTTAGTGCAGAAAATGTTCAAATCTACAGTTTTACTATAATGGATCTGAAGGTTTGTCAGCTGGAAAAGGTGCCTTATGCAACCGTGTGTTCTCTTTGCCCACGTCCCTCCGGACATATTTCTGTTGGAGTTAAGCTATTTCATCAGGTTTGATGGACAGGGGGCAGCTTATTTGCCTTATGAATAGAGCAGATCTGTCAAGCTGCCAGTCGCCCGCTGCTACAGTTAGCAGACTGATTGATTTAGATGTGACTTCCCTTGAGGATGACATTCTCTCATCAATGACACAGTTCCCTTTCTTCCTATTACCATCCTCCCTCCATCGTTCTAGTCTATTTTTACTTGTCTCTCTCCCTGTCTTTCCATATTTTACCCTCATGTCCCTTCCTTGCCTCCCTCTTTCACAGCCTTGAGCACAACAATCAACACCATTGACTTAGGCGTTTTTGAAGGACGCCGACAGTCGATAAGTGCTGAAGGTATGACAATTACAAAGAGGTGCAGTATAATAGCAGACAGTATAAAGCTGAAAACGCCATCTTGCCTTTAGAGCTTCTATTAGATTATATAGTTTCCATCTTTATGATGGTATGTCTGGGCTGCTGACATGAGTTTGTGGAATAAATCAAATATTAAGTTATTTGATGCAGGTCATATGATTAAAAAAAAAGGAACAATTCTGCATTATTGCTATCACTTTTTTCACTGAAGGCTAAATTATTAATATATAACAGCAGTTTTAGTTGAAAACTTCAATGATTTCTTTTTTTACAAAGTGAAACTGTTGAAAACCCAAATTCCTCAGAGCTGGAAGTCAGTTTACTCAGAACAGAAAGTGTCATGGTCCACCTGTCTCCTAGAATGACTGTTGCTGTGGGCTGAAGCTGACAAACTGGCTGGGGGTAATGACACTAAACAGGGGGGGCTGGAAACCACCAGCCTTTTTCTCATCAGCGCTGCTGCAAGCTCTACAAATAAAGAGTCATGCTAAAGGTGTGGGAGCTGGGGGGGAGCTGAAGCTGTGAAGAAAGAGCAATGACTCATTTCCACACTGCCCATTTTTCTTTTTTTCTTTTATGATATATGCAATCAGGAGCAGGTTGCAGGTGTGTCATCAGCGTCATGGCTGTATCCATGCAGTTTTAGATGTGAAGGTGTCAAATAGCCTCATTTCAAAACGTCAACCTTTGAATAGTGTCTTAGAGCTTTGGTTCTGTTGGCTTTTTCCTACTGGGCTTTATTATATTCACATCCAGTCATGTTGAGCTCAGCTTCAGACACAAAGAAAGCCTAAAGGATAAAACTGATGTGTGCTACTGGTGGAGTATTATCATTAAAGATCCCCAATTCTTTGATCCTTTTTAGACATTGGCTCTCCTTTTTTTTTATCTGTGGGTGACTGTTCATTCTAGAAAGGAAATCTATTTTCTGATAATATAATCCCTCCTGCTGGTCAGGCCAAGTATTTCTGATATCGGTGTCCGTCCCCAGGAGAGTCAGACATGCAGCCTCGCTGCTCTCAGCCTGAATGCAACCCTCATCCTTATCTCTGCCTGCATATTGGGATTCTAATGCTCGGGGGAGATGGGTGCAGAAACCTGCTTCACATGATTTTCGGTGATCACTTTGTCACGAAAAAGAAATTATACCACACTGGAGCATAAAATGAAGATATTAAGAGTTGTTCAGTTTCCTATTACTTTCTGTCTGGTACATTATTACAGCCTATTACTGACATTTCATAGACACACAGGTTTAAGTGGTAAGTGTAGGTGGTAAAGAGAGTGATGTGGCTCATGCTTCTACCTAAAAAGTTGCGGTATTGCAGCCACACAAAAACAGCAAGATAACATTAGAGATTGTCATCTCTCCGAGTTAACTTTCCTTTTCCTTTTAGTCAACAGGTTACAGTGGATGAGGTGGGCTGATCTCCACAACCCATCATGGATATCAACTACTGGGCATTCCTCTATCCCAAAATGCTTTGTCTGGATGGCTCTGGCTTCAAAACACCTTCTTGTGTCTGAGCTGTGATACTTTGGGCTCACAGGCTGCAGACAGCATGACACAAATGGACTACAAGTATAGCCTGCTGGGCTCCACCATGGACGACTACCGTAAGAGGCCACTGCTCTTGCAGGTGGATGACACGCCCATGAACCTGTTCGCAGTTCTGGAGGTGAAACGGGAGCTGCCGAAGCACTGGAACACCCTAGGCTGTTTCCGAAAGATGCGTCTATGTGGCTTCCTGTTCAGCGTGGCAGTGATGTTCCTCATCATGGCTTCGTACATCTTGACAGGGGACAGAAAAGGCCTCCTCCTCACCCCGTCACCTTACCACTTTAGCAGCCTGGTCAGCCCGGGACCTTTAACCTTCAACCTCTCCTCAGTGAAAGATTATGCACATATCAAAGTGGTGGTCAAGTCCATTGCATCAAAAGTGGAGTTTAGAAGCAGTCGACATCCTCCAGAGCGTAAAGGACTGGTTAAGAGTGAGCCACATGTAAGTAAAATCAAACAAGAGCTTATATATGTTGGATGCTCCGTATCAGTCATTTGATTAACAATCAAAGATGAAACATTTGGGTGTTTAGATTATTTAAATCAGTATTTGTGCTAACCTGCCATATACAGAGCCTTCAATTTATTTGGATAAGTTGCAATTTTTTAAAAGATCTAACTTTACATAAAAAGCTAAATAAAAGGTCTCATGTCACATCAGAAACTACACAAAGCTCTCTTATTTTTCTAGAAGCGATCTAAAGCTCGTGGCCCCACAGTCTTCCAGCACATGGTTCCTGAATCTCCCTCAGTGTCCAGCTCTCCTCAAAGTCTGGTTCAATTAATTGGTACCTCTAATTATAGAGGTTGAGGTTATATGAGGCTATTTACAACAAAGCTAATTTCTTGTTGAATAAGTTCATGAATAAAAGAGTGTGGCTGCAGGACAATCAATACAGAATGGGTGTGTGGACCTGGTATTAATTATCTTTAATGTAGCTGTGTCTCACATACTGGGGAGGTAGTCATAATAACTTATTCAATTTTGGCATTTGATCAATACAAGAAGATTTGGAATACTCCACCAGGGTAGATTCCATTTATATTAAAGTACACAATACACAGAAAATGCAAAGACTGTGAAGTTAAGGTCATGTTTAGATACTTTATTGTATTCTCACTTGCTCCAAGGCTGTTTTTTTTTTGTTTTTTTTGCACAGATCCTAAATTTAACTTTATTTACTCAATCTGTAGGATCAGCCACTAAAATCTTATCCCAGTCTATCTCTAATCCTAAATAAACGTCAAATGAATCTGTCAACTGCATATAAAAAGCAACACTTTTTAATGAGTTTCAGTATTAAAAGATGTCTTTGCTGTCTCTCAGAAAATCTACTGCATAGACTAAACGCACCGCTGAGTCTATGAAGAACTATAAAAATGTGTTTACTTTAATAAATTTGCCAAAAAATGGGTCCGATTTTGCAGGAGATCAGATTTTGGCACAGTATCAGGAAACCTTGAACTCAGAGGTAATTCAGTTACGTTAGGTAATACCCAACTTTGTTTTCCTTTTTTCTTTCTCCATTATTTCCCATCTCCACTAGATCACTTCAACTAAAGAAAATCAAATAGGCAACAGCACTGGTTGAAAAACAGATGCAATGGTAGAACATACCTTACAAGATAGCGCTCCTGTCCCAGCATACATGGTATGACTTACTGTTACTTTCTCTGTAGGTATAGATAAACACTGACATGTTAGTCTGGGCCCTGTGATGGACCTGTCTAGGGTTTACCCTGCCTCTCAACTTGTAGCAGCTGGGATGGGGTCCAGCCCTGGCTGGATGAAAGCCTTACAATAGCTACATTTTCCCTCTTTGGTTCTTATTCAGCAGAGTTCCTACCATCTTGTTACTGATGATTTCTCCACTCCTGTCACCATGAAACAATATGGACACATTAATAATGGCATTTGCCATTATTAATTAGGGCAAAGGTTATCTGACTGAAGGTTAATACATTGCTTGTTCAAATCCTGCTCAACACTTTTTTTCTCCAGTAGTTCTTTTATCTTTATACTTCCAGGATTACTTACTTTTTTTTTTTTACTTTGCTTTCCCCTGCTGATGGATATGATTTAAATTTTTATCGTGAAACCCCTACGCATCTCACATGTGGGAAAACATTTCCAGTTATAAAGCCTTGCTAAGAGTGGGCTGAAAAATCTCTCCCTAAACAAAAGAAAAGGATGGCTGCCGAAAACAAGATGTAGCAGAAATGCATCAAGAAAAGAATCACGTGTCTGCTGATGTGTTTTAGACTCTAACCTTCAGATACTAAATAATAACTGTGTTTACTTGATATAAAAAAATCTGCAACCATTATTTTAAAGTTGTCAGCTATGTCAAATGAAATGAAAACATATATCCATATGTTCCCTCATACTCCAAGCCTGCCCTTTTAGAGACTACATTTGTCTGCTGCATTAAATCCTGCATACAAATCAGTTTTTTTATCCTGTTTAACAAACCTCTTACTTTAATGTGCATTTGAAGCAACTCAAATTCTTTTGCCCTTCATTGTGCAGCCTCATTAGTCATAATTTGGAGTATGCAAAAAGCTTTGTCTGAAATGTTTTTGAAAGTAATTAGACTGAAGAGCTTGACACAGCCTGTTTTCTCTGTCATTACAGATGTTTTCTGCTGTTCCTCACAAATTCCTTCCTAACATCAAGAACCCCTGCTGGTACGAGGAATACACAGGGAACATCTCCTCTGACCCATACAGGGCTAATTTGTATGGACGCTATTCGCGGCGCTTCCGGACAGTTTTTCAACACTTGAGGACCACCTTCCTTGAACATTTGTTTCATCGCAACTTGAAACTCTACCGCATGCGGTGCCTGCCTTACTTCTATATTATTGGCCAACCTAAGTGTGGCACAACTGACCTGTATGACAGACTGAGGCTTCACCCAGATGTCAAGTTCACCACTTTCAAAGAGCCACACTGGTGGACCCGCAAGAGGTTTGGTGAGTATAGAATACTTCATCTTCCTGTGGCAGGGACTTCAAGCTGTTCATGATAAGTGTGTAATGTACAGCTTATCACCTTGGCAGAAACATATTTCAGGAGCTTTCAGGAGCACGTTCAGTGACTGCTTCGTGTGCATAATTGGATGTGTCCTCTTTACTTTTACTGCCATCTTACTGGTATAATGAAGGTATTTAAATTCCTCAATTTCTCAACATTCCAGTTGTTAATTGGGGAGAAAGTCTTTTGTATATCGAGTACTTCACACAACATCAAACCTTTTTCTTCTTTAATTTCTTCCCCAAAAAACTGCATTTTAAAAATGTAAAAATCGGGCCCTGAATTTGACAAGTTGTTCTGACACACGCAGTTCAATATCCAGCTGTAATTCCAAAGCATCTCACTCAGACATTAACATTCAAGACCCATCCTGTGCTGTGCATAAGAATAAACTTATTCAGTACATATTCAACTTGAGAGTGATTAGCCAGAAGTTTACAGCTCTAATGGCGTATTTACAATCTTAATTGCCTCCTCCATGTAACATTTTGAATGCTAATTGCCCCACTCCTCTTGGCTTGGTGCTTTTACACCATCATTAGCTTTTAGCCACTCCAACTATCTTTTTAGCTATATTGTACAGCTCATGGTTGTGCTGCTCATTAATAGCAGAGCCACAACATGCAGAGGAATCTAGAATAACTCTACTGTCATCTGTGACATAGATTTGTTACTTTGGTGGAAACCACTTGTAAAGAAGATGTGGAAAGTAGTGTCTGAAGCCTCCACATTCTTTGAACCCACACGTGTGGAGGAGCTGTTGCTTGCATCATTTCAGCACTCGTTGCACTCATTTCTTGTGACAACTCTCTCAACAGGGTTTTTTCTGTCCGCATTTACTTGTTGCTTATTGTGCAGCTTTCTAGTTGCTCATGCTTTGTAAAACTTTGTATTTTACACTTTTTAAAAGGGTTATTGTGCAACCATTCATTATTTTATAAAACTGCAAATCATTTAATTTATTGATGGAGCTGCTACATACTCTATAAACTTTTAAAGGCATATTTAAGTTTTATTTTTTTATACTGGCAATATTTGCTATTTCAGCTGGTTGAGACTTTAATATTATTGAAAAAACATTCTTTTCAGCATTTTTAGACACAAACAGCTTACTGCAAACACAATTCTGGCATTGTCATTTAAAGAGTTTGAACAGGTGGTAAACAAGTCATTCACTCAAAACACTGGGTGTTGAGGAGATAAGAGCCGCTTCACGGCTGGCATCTGGTCGTGTGGTAGCTCTGTCAGCTAAAAGTGTGGCTGTCATCTTGGTTTTTACCTCGTAAGCATCTGTGATTTTAAAAGAACCACCACACAATCACATATGGGACTTAAAGCCCTGCAAGAACCGTCACTGAGACGATATTTGTCAGGAATGAACAAAAAAAGCTACTTTTTGAACAACACTCTCTTAACTTGAACATGTGCTGTTGCATTTCTTTGTTTGAATTTGGAGATTTGAAATATTTTCATTCAAATTTGGTTGATAGTCAAGCTAATTGAAATGGTTCTAAGTAGGTTACAATGTGGTATACCCCCCCCCCCCCAAAAAAAAAAAAAAAAAAAAAAAAAAAAGCAAACCATCTCTTTCTATTTATCTGGGTTTTTTTTGTTAACATTTCTAATTTAAACACTCATTAAGATTCATGAATAATGGAGAATCTTCAGCAGCTCTGGGGACAGGAATCAGTGAGTCAGTGTGTGTGTGTGTGTGTGTGTGTGTGTGTGGGCCACCCGTGTGTCTGCGTTTGAGAAAAAATATTTTCAAGAAAAAAAGACAGCAAAGATCAACAGGAAAGCTGTAAGGAAGTGTTCTGCCACTTATCTGATGACTCTTTTTAGAGTCAGCTCTGGTTTTAAACAAACATTAGTTCATTGCATGATATTGAATTGGTTATAAAAACTCAATTTCCAAGGAGATTTCCCACTGTGGATCCGAGGGATCTGTCTGCATAGGAATTAATTTTGCCTGGATCTGTCCATCTAAAAATCTGTTTTTTGGTGTAAATTGTTGTAAGGGGTGCTAGTATAGGCTGTACTCTTTTTTGGTTTTCTTTATATTTAGATAATCAGAATTCTCATCACAGATATCAAGAGGCTTAATAGCAGCAGCCAAAGAAAATCCCTTTGAAGTCCATCCAATTGCTGACTGCCCTGTAATCCCTCTGAGACTCACAAAATCTAATTGGTGGATTGATCAGTCTGCAGGCAATACTTTTTTTCAATGTGTGTTTTGTCTGAGTTGATAATTATTGTGGATAAGTTATTTGCCTGCCTCGTGCCTATTTCAGTAGAATGAAATGGTGCATGCAGCTGTATTTAAGGAATGTAATCTCATCTCCATTATTGTCACGGGAAGATATTTTACTGGGACACCATCAAAGCATCATTCAAAATAACAGATGCCTGGTTTACCTCATGATCTTTATGCTACATATTTCAAGAAGAAGAAGAAGAAAGATTAAAAG
This sequence comes from Leptatherina wallacei, assembly GCA_028567055.1. Taxonomy (NCBI): domain Eukaryota; kingdom Metazoa; phylum Chordata; class Actinopteri; order Atheriniformes; family Atherinidae; genus Leptatherina; species Leptatherina wallacei. The sequence goes on from JAOXYM010000023.1 coordinate 8,607,340, forward strand.
TTAGCACTCAGCTTCAGACAGCTAAGCTAGAAACCACCAACAGAGCCACAAACCTGGGTGTAGTCCTGGACTCAGACCTGAACTTCAGTAGTCACATTAAGACAGTTGTGAAGTCAGCCTATTATC
>JAOXYM010000023.1:8610168-8624921 GCA_028567055.1 Leptatherina wallacei
CTGTTTTGTTTCTTTCTTTAAATAAGTAATCCTTGTAATGGGGGGGGGGGGGGCTAAAAACCCCACTCAGTATTCACACCATGCCCTGGGAGAACCCAGCAAGGTGCAGGCCTGTGGCCAGGATCTCGGCCTCTGATTCTCTTCAACCGCCTGCCAAGTCGGAGCCACCATGGAGCACCAGAGGCACGCTGGTCTGGCTCCTCCATTTTTATTTTGCTCTGTTTCAGCCTCTCTCTCTGAGGAGCAAAATAAACCCCTTTAATGGACACGGAAACCTTTAAATAGACTTGATCACAGTGTGTTTAATTTCAGGCATAACAGCATTAGCAGCGATCCTGTTTCACTTCCACTGTTGTCATTACAGAAAATAGGTCCTGGCTATCATTCTTTCTCTCAGGAAGAGAGAAAGATAAGGCTTGTGTTGTGCTCCCGCCTAATACATCACGGCCTCACTTCACTGATAAGAGGATAATGAAGGCACAGACAGCCTAATGAATCCTGAACATCATTTCTCAGCATTGCCTGATAAAGTTTCTGGGCTCAAACTGTTTGAGAAATTATGCTTTCTGACTTTTTATGAGCTCTGTTTGGACCACAGTCCTTATAGAGCTTTTCTTTGAAGCTAGAGATGCAATTATTGTTGCTTTTTCATTGGAGCACTTGCTTTGGAGTTTTCTCATTAAATTGACCTGTTACACGGGGGCCAAGAGTTTGCTCTGCCTGATAGTTGCAGCCTCCCTTCAGGGGTGTCAAACTCCGGTCCTCGAGGGCCGGAATCCTGCAGGTTTTCTATGTATCTCTGCTCCAACACACCTGACTCAAATTAATGAGTAATTGTGCAGAGCTTCATAGGCTGTTGTATCCTTTTAATTTTAGTCAGGTGTGTTGAAGAAGGAAACATTGAAATCCTGCAGGACAGCGGCCCTCGAGGACCAGGCTTTGACACATGTGCTTCAGCGGCAACTGTGTGAGGAAGCTGAAATAAAGCTGGTTATATTTATAACTCAATTTTTATTTTTCAAAGACACAAAACGAATGGAATTCATCAGTTTATACTGGTTATTCTGAAATTTGAATGGAAAGTTTGAGTGAAAGCGTTACTCTGTGGGAGTTAATCTAATCAGTGTTGTTAATGTGTACATTTTAATCATTTTGCAGCTGCAGAAGAAAATAATCATAGAATTCTGCATTCACTTTAGTCATTCTGGCTTCTTCAGGAAATATAAATCATGCTTAGTAATGTTCGAGAAATGATGTTGGTTGTGTTTCCCAGAGAGGAAGGGTTAAACCACTCTGCGGCTTTGAAAATCTACGAAAAACATAAACATGAGTCATAGTATAATTGACTGGAATGAAAACAGTCAAAACGTCTTCGTACAAGTGTTTTGCTTTAACTCTCTGTCTGCATTATTTTAAGAGTCTGATGGTCTGCGTGTTTGTTTTCATTTCAACCACTGTGGCTGTATCTTGCAGGCGAAGCCAGCGCATCCACCATGTGGGATAACAACGCCTGGGTGTATTTCTATGACAACACCACAGAGGGGGAGCCTCCTTTCCTTATCCAAGACTTCATCCATGCCCTGCAGCCCGATGCACGCTTCATTGTCATGCTCAGGGACCCTGTAGAAAGGTGGGAGAACTCTCTGCTTCGCTGCCCTCAATTATGTATCTACTCCAGAGTGGCAGTAATGATGCGCTGCTGAAACTCTATCACAACTGTTTACAATGCTGCCACAGACAGATGCTTTTGTGGTTTAAAGGAGAGGAAAAAAATCCACGTTATCATGCAAGATGAGTTGAATTTTAATCAGACTTGCAATCACACAAGTTTCATGATGATGATGCTTCTGTTAGACACGTAGGAAGCTCACTACAGAACACACGAGAGGTTTTCTTTTTCAAGGATTTCCAATATTTATTTTTACCTGAAAGAACATCAGAGCGTGCTCTCTCTAACTTTCTGTGCAACCTTTCTCAAAAACTGTTCAAAGGAAAATAAATTACAAGCTCAGTTAGATTAACCACGCCATTTTTATCATATTAAATTAGTTTACAACCTTGGGCTGTCCTCAATACAAACACTTTGTAACGTCCCTAACTAAATAGCGTTTGAGATTTTACACAACTCCAACATTTATTTTGCTTAAAGGTATTGGTAGGAGGGAACATCATATACAGAAAAACCCTGCAGTATGTTCATTATAAGTTCACAAAGTTATGTTTTGTTTATTTTGATTATTTAAAGAAAAATGCTTGGATAAAGATACCACTTTATATGTTTTTCTTTACTCTTTTCTTTTCTTTTTTTTTAAATCAAGTGGCTGCATGATGAGCTGCTATTTCAGATACACTTTATAGCACTGGAATAATTTTTCTGCTATTAACGCTGCAGTAACACCTTGTTTACTGTCAACTGCTTTGATCTGTGCCTGTGTTGCTGCAGGGAGTGTTGCTTTTTAATGCATGAAGACAACAATAGGTTTAAAATCATTAGCTTTGGATTAAATCTTTAAAAACCTGAAGCAATAAGCTGCGTCTAACTCACCTTCATATCTGTTTACCTCCGCTGTCTTACAGGCTGTACTCTGACTACCTGTACTTTGGTATTGCCAACAAGTCTGCAGAGGATTTCCACGAGAAGGTGTCAGAGTCGCTGCAGCTATTCGAGGGGTGCCTTACGGAGTACACAATGCGTTCCTGTGTGTACAATACTACCATCAACAACGCCATGCCAGTGAGTGGTCCCTCCCTCCTGCTTTTGTCTTGCAGCGTTTAGCGAGTAGTTTAATAGCTGGTGGGAAGGGAGGAGTAGAAAAGGAGTGAAAAAGGCAGATGGAGTGAAATCCTCGCTTCATCAGCACATGCTAAAGCTTGCCGGACAGACCTTATTGTAAAGGATTGGCAGCCCTTTTGGAGCAGTCAAACGTTTCAAGCATCTCTCTGCACAACAAAGCCTAGCTTAGCAGTGCTATGAACTTCTGTCTCACTCACAGGCCAAGTCTTATAGTGTCAGGCAGTGCAGGGCCCCAGTGTTAGACCCTTGGCCAGCTTTTCCCACAGTACCCTGAGGCAGACGGCATGGGAAAGGGAGAAGGAGCGCAGCCAGTCCTCTTTTGGCTCTGTGTATAGACTGCCTTGTATTCAGAGGTCCTGCTCTCCAACTGCCTCTGACAAGCATCGTGGCCCTGTGAGAGCATGCTTGCTCTCTGCAGCTGGCCTAAATGCCCATCCATGAATATCAGTTATTAGTCCATGCTGAAAAGGATTACAGCTGTCCTTACAACAGTCTCACATTCCTGTATCTCGTTGAGAAAGTTTTTGAGCTCAGATTAGAGACTGAAGATAAACAAGAAGAAATAAATATAAGAATGAGAGCACAGTTATCTAACACTGTTGTACCAAGTTTATTGTGTTTAGGTTGTAATCATCTATTTAAAATTGTGCTTTCGTTTTATTCAAAAAGGCAAAAATACATAAATCATTTAGTTTATCCCAGTTGCTTTGCAAAGAGCTATAACTTTTGATATTGAGTTTCATCCTCAAAAGAATAAACATTACTTGTTTGGCCAACAAACAAGTACTGTTTGTAATAAAGTAATGTAATAAAGATTTCAACATCCAATTACTCTTATATGAAAGAAAGCAGAGCAAAACACCATCTCATTTTAGATCAAATTTTCTTTATGTTTAGAATTGGAAGTAGTTGACCAAAGTAAGTGGCACAAAGTAGAGCTATAAAGTGATATGGTTCACTGGCAGGTGGTGATGCAGGTTGCTGACTCCAGAGGTAGCTTAATTTTTCTCATATCCCTTAACTACTCAACATAATGAACAGCACATATTACCTGCACAATGTTTGGATGCCCACACAGTGTCTAGCATTACCCAGCTGAATTCATTGGGAAGATGAAAGTAAAGTTGAAAATACCTCCCTTTGTATTCCTCTTTTTTAAAAAAAGACCATGCAAGCACCATGTCCATCTGCGATGGAGGAAGTTTCTGGGACAGAACTTGGTTATCTCACATTGGTTTCTTTGTTTTGTGCCCACAGGTGAGATTGCAAGTTGGCCTGTACATTGTATACTTAATGGATTGGCTGACTGTCTTCAGCAGAGAACAGATTCTGGTTCTGAGGTTGGAAGATCATGCCTCTAACAGGAAATACACCATGCACAAAGTCTTTGATTTTCTTAGCCTGGGTAAGTAAGTAGGATAATTCCCATTGGGGACTTTGATAAGTACAATACAAAACAAGCTCACTAAATACATGTTAGGTATTTAAAATGTTTCATTGGTTGTAGTTACTAGTTGCAGGATGGCAAACAATTTATACAAATAACAAAGAATCTGATACCACTCATAAGTCTATACTGGTCTATAAAAATCTACCCAAATGTTCTTGGTTTACAAGGTTTGGGTGTTCAGCTGCAATAGAAAAACATAATGGGATTTTATTATGGTTGTTGGGGGTCCTACCTTTCTTTTAGGCTGTTGGCTTTTTTGTGCATTTAAAAGATTTGCAAACTTACAAACTCAAAGTCAAGACCAAAGGGAGTTATTTTATTCCACAAAAGAGCTGCACTCCTGAACTGCATAACGCACCCTCTTTGTAGTTCAGTCTTCCAATCCTTCACATAAGACTTGCAAAGTGGGTTTGACACTCTGCAAACCAAGAATGAGCACCCAGTAGTGACCAGTCAGCTGACCAATCAGAGCAGACTGGATGATTTCCAAGCGGGCAAAGTGTGTTGACTCTTCAGCGTTTAAGTAATGTACAACCTACAAGCTTAGAGAAAACTAACTCCACCAGACAAGAGTCAAACTGTTCCAAACAGCATCTACACATTCAGTATTAAAGATGCCAGCATTTTCTTATAAAAAAGATTGCAGTTTATGAAGCCCCCCCCCCCGCTTCTCTCTAATTGCTATAATTGCCCTTAAGAATCTGCCACACGTCTCAAAGCCAACACGGTCTAAGAGAATCTTCCTCATTCCTTTAAAAGTATTTTCTTGCAATTATTTGGCGACTTGGACAAATCTGAAAAGTCTGATGTGTGACAGAAGTGTCTGTGTGTTTTCCAGGACCACTAACAAAAGAAATAGAGTCAGAAATCACAAGAAATCCGGCCTCAAACACCAGGAGACCAGCTGACAAAAACCTGGGACCCATGTTGCCCATCACTAAAGAGATCCTACGGGACTTCTACATGCCGTTCAATGAGAAACTAGCAAAAGTACTGCGGAATGACTCCTTCCTCTGGGAGAACGGCTCAAAACTCTGAGCCTGACTTTGGTTTATTTAAAGTAAATAAATAATAAAATTGGAGGGGGGGTGGGGGGGGTTAAAAAAAAGGCAACCCCTTTGTTTGGGTTTCATCTCTTTTCAAGTGCCCATGAAAGAATAATGTCTTTTTTTTCTAAATTTAAATTATTTTTAAGTTATAAAAGCAGAGATGAATCAAAGATAGAAAATAGCACAAGCAAGTGTGGTGTATTTTTTTGTGAGTATGTGTGAGACAAAAGGAATGAGTGGATACAAGAGATGCTGGCACGTATTGATTGTTGTTTTCTTGTGAATAGATGTACAAAATTAAATAGTAAATTTCAAGATATTAAAAGTCTTGTACTGTGTCTTTCATTTTTTTCTGAGTTGGAAAAGATATGTCAACACACAGGACTCAAAGGAGAGAGATCACAGTTTTTACTCTTTTTTTCCCCTACAATATACAAAAGATATTTCATCCTTTGGTCATCATTCCCAGGCAGGTTAGTGGTTACAGAAAACCAAAGTGGCAAAATCTATAGTTAAAGCCCAATAGACCAGTGAGACAACACCACCCTCTACTGTAAAACACACAGAACTGCATTCATAGAATTGACCACATCATATCTTCATACTCATTTTCTCCTGAAGAGTCAGAGCTATGTAGAAAAAACAATTAAAGGAGGTATACACAAACATCTTTTCTGTGTCTGTTTCAGTCTCCTTACGAATCATCAAAATTAAAGAAATATATTTTGAGGGCTTCAGAGCAAGAAGGTCCTGGTTTGAACCTCAGCTAACGCCTTTCTGTGTAGAGTTTGCATGTTTTTTTCTGTGCATGCGTGTCACTGGCACTCCGGCCTCTTTCCACAGTTCAAAAACATGTGTCAGGTTAATTGGTGTTTCTAAATTCTCCTGAAGATTGAGTAGGCAGGATATTTGTCTCTCTCTGTTGGCCCTGCGTTGGACTCTTGACCTGTCCCAAGTGTACTCTGCCTCTTGCCCAGTAGTTACTAGGATAGGCTCTGGACCCCTTGTGACCTTCCATTGGAATAAGTTTAGAGTGGATGGATGAACGACAAGCAGAGGTATGCGTGTGTTGAAATCTGATCATATCCCTTCTCTACACTAGAGGGTGCCAGTACCTAATATTATACAGCTGAAATTTGAACTTTTAAACAGGATATATGAGGAATAGCAACATCACAATGCTTAAGTATAAACATAAAAAAAAGTGAAGATTCCTTTTAAAACAGTAGTGGGAAGAAAAAAAAAGGTCTGATGTTAGTGTTCATGGCTTTCCTTCCAGGCAACGTTTTATATCTTTATATAACCTTTACATCCAGTCAAACTTACTTTATTACACAGAAAAAAAATGTTAAACTACTTGTTAAACTGACTGAGATCCAGTTCTTTTTGTTGCTGTTTTCAAGAACCAATGCTTTATTTATTTTTTTTGCTGTAGACTCACGAAGTACCAGTGGTGTTTTCTTCTGACTTAAATCAAGACAATCTGACTGAAAAATGAGTGACTGCAAATTATTTACATATTTTTTTTCTAGACCTGGATGGTTCATATATCTGGCTGAAGAGGTTCCGCCTCAATGAAAGCCTCCTGCTTGAGTTTCCCTGGAATTGACAAGTATTATCAAAGCTTCTTTCATCCTAGACTTTGCTGTATCTGAATACAATGACAGGAAAATGGGCAACTGCTGCCTCTGGAAACACGCCACGAGACTATTTGAGATCTCTTTATTTAACTTTTTTTATTACTACTTCCATTTAAGTGAATGTAAATTTGACTTGCTGTTTTAGGAAATGGAAATTACTCTTGTTTTTGGCTCTGGCAACCCTCACAATCGACCACCTCACGTGGAACTGATTTACAATGGCATCAAAGAGTTAATATCTGGCATATTGTCCCTGACCTCCCCATTTCCCTCGAGGATGCACTAAATTCCACCCAACCCAGAGACCAGAGAGAGGGATGACAACCCTCAGCCCAAGGAAAGTAAGCCTGCAGATGTTGGTATGAAATGCTGGAGGATTAGCAGCAAGAGTGGTACATAGGGAAATTCTTCATTTAGCAGACAGCAGATGACCATCAGCACATATAAGTGAGCCCAAGGTTGTGAATTAATGCAATTAAATGCAGCAGCAGCATTAACCACAGAGGAGCAGTTCATGAAAAGTTAATTATGATAATAAAGTGGAGGCCACAACTCAACTCAAGCTTAACTAAATCTCCTCATGTTTTAGGTTAATTGTTCTCTCAACATAAAACGCTTGTACAAAAATGGAAAAAAAGAAGTGTCAAAATCAACAAAAAACTGTGTTTAAATCATATATGTTTATTCTAAAATCTATGTCAATTTGGAAAGGCAACGAAAAGAAAATCCAAGCGAGAAATATGTCATAAAACCAATGTAACAAGATGCACATTTTCAAAAAATGATATATCACTTTAGACCAACAGGGTAAAACTATTGTTTGGATGTATCAAAGAAGCTAAGCTGTTCAGCAACATAACAGTCACAGGGCATTAGCAGCTTAGAGTACTAATGATACTAAAGCAAAAAAGCCAACAGAAAAGAGTCAATAATGAAAGAGAAGATACACAGAGCTGTGTTGCATGCTGGAAATTGAATACCATCGTCTGTGGATAGCTCTCCCAGTACCTGTGTTTACAACCATTGCTGCTTGGTTAGATTCAAGTTTGTTTTGGCAAAAAAAAAAAAAATTGTTGCAGATTATATTCAATCTTTGCTGTTTTTATTCTTAGCTGCATTATTATTAGTTTCTAAATTATTTCTTTAAAAACTTGAAGTTACAAATCTTCTGTATGGAAAACACTAAAGAAAGTTTGATTGATCAAATATGTTACAGGATTGTATGCAATTATTCTTATGAGTCACTACACTGATAATAAAGATGGGTTTTATTATCAAACCTAAAATGTTTTTTTCTTTACAAGCATTGGACAGATATATTCATTGTGAAGTTATGAGGATTAGAACATGGATTTAGATTTGTTAGATGCTTATCCCTGCTTAAGTGCAGAAACACTAGGCTGAAATTAGAATTCATGGTCTGTTAAAAGATAGCCTCAGATCAAGTGGAATACAATATGGCGTCTAAACAAGCTAATGCATTATGTCAACTTACATTCTCTATATTTAACCACATATTTCTGTTAATATATGTAACATAAAACTAGATCCTATTCTCCTCACCCCTATAGCAAAAAAATCCTTTGTGAACGGTGTTGCCATAGTGACAGGACAGCACAAAAAACAAACAAATGCAAGTTGGCTTGTAGTTTAAATTGACTGTGGTGGAATTACTGTAGCTAGCTGATGCAGCATGTGCTGCCAAACACATCCATTTCATGTTCAAATGTCCCGGAGCTATGTTGAATGTTATGAGGCCGAGCTTATGAAATTTTCTGTCAACAGAGTTGCTATTTATGAACATCGTTATTGACAAATGTTTTATGGCCAATTGATTTAATGCTGTCAGTTTTAAATAATTTAAGATAGCCCAAACACAGTTTAAATGAGTGGAACACAACCGGTGCAATAGTATCTTTCCCAAATACTTCAACACATGAACAGGAGGGAGATCAAACCAGTGACCTTCAGACCAGTAAATGCCAACTCTACCAACCTAACCACATTACACTCCATTCAACATACAAATTAGACTAATTTAGCATAATCAGAGTATGCAAGCTGCACATAGATTCCTTGTGTACAACTCGTGTTTCTGATGCTTTTGAGGGATATTCTGGGTGTATTCTGCTGCATGTGGAATGATTTTGCCTTCAAATAAGTTTTAAAGCCAAATGGAGGAGGATGCTTTTGTAGTAGTAGGAGAACTTTCTCAAAATGTTCCCTTTCTATTTTCTGTGTAAATATAGAGGCATGAAAATACCATTACCCTTAAATCAGCATTACAAAGCATTAGAGCAAGGATACTCAATTTGGTCCCACGAGGGCCGTAGCCATACAGGTTGTTAATGTCTCCCTGCTTCAACACACCTGACTCAAATTAAATGGATCCAACAGCGAATGAAGTTCTGCACAATGACTCAGTAATTTGAGTCAGGTGTAGAAGGGAGAAGTTGAAAACCTGCGGGGCCGAACTGAGTAGCCCTGCATTGGAGTAATCATGTCACCAATTAACAAACAACAACTCTTCAAACCAAAATGATCATATGTGTCTCGAAAAAGGATTTTCTGATTTGTAGTAGAATAGTTTAAGTGCGGCCCTGTGACAGACTGGCGACCTGTCCAGGGTGTACCCTGCCTCTCGCCTGATACTTGCTGGGATAGGCTCCAGCCCACCCCCCTGCGTGGATTAAGCGGTACAGAAAATGGATGGATGGATAGTTTAAGTGCTTAGAATTAGTCAATCCAATTATCCTCATAAAAACATGCTGTGATAAATTTCCACTGGGAAAATACTGGCAAAACTGTGTCATGTTTTTATGGAAGTTTGCTTCCATCTGTTTATGATGTAATCAAAGTGTAATGATGTCAACTTTATCATTGGAATTTCAATTTTATATGCTTTTGTTTAATCTGGGCTGTGAGTTTTTACACGATTTAATCTGATCATCGGATTACAGGTAATTCTATACATGAGTCATAACAGTATGCGTTTCTTGTCTCTCTTGCCAGAGAGTCTTTTAGAATAATCTGCAAGTGATGTTTTGAGAAAAACAAAATATACTTACAATATGTTTTTTCTTTTTTTCTTTGGGTCAGTGTATTGACATGAGGCAATACCTGCTAGTATCCAGTTTCCTGAACAGAAAATTATATATTTCATATTTATTCTTCTAAATATATTGTCTTAAAAAAAGATATTTAATTTACAAATGTATTTGGAAGAAAAATAATTAATTCTAAAAACATTCTTCAACATGGATATAACTTAAAAATGATCCTTTGTGCAGCCATTGCTTAAACTTTGGAATGCTAAGAGCCAGAAAATAACCAAAACTAAAACAAATAAATAACACTGTTTCATTAATCCAATGTTTTAATCCACTCCTATGGATCGTGGATCAAGAGCTGGTGAACCAATATCTGAGCATTACAGGCAGGTGAAAAGACTTGAGAAGGAAAGGTATTCAATGGCAATAAAGAGTTTGGTTTGGGCTTTTCACTGGATTTGCTGAAAAAAAGAAGCTGAAAAAGGTAACTTTATCCCTTGGGGGCTGTCACCTCCATTCTCCCATGGAGTCCCCCTCACATGAAAGAGAAGCCATCTAAACTTCTCTAGCATGACAATTGAGCCTGTGAACCTGTGAAATGTTTCTGATCACATTTGTGAGTCTTTCAACAGGATGTTGAAGGTGGTTGGGGAAATTTTCTCTCCAGGTCCATTTCTTCTTGGTCACCTAAGCTTTGAAATGGAGCTTTAGCAGAGATGGCTCAATCTTTATTGCTTTCTCATCACTTTTTTAAAATAGATTTCTGACTTTTAGACTTCTAACCGGCACAGGCAGTGTAAAAAATTCAGCATTGATCTCCAATAAATGAAGTCAATAAATAAAACCTGCTTCTCCTGATGCTATTGATCTTCAACAGTCTACCAAACATCCTTTAAATCACAGTTCAGTCTCACGTTGTTCTAATTGTCTGCCAATTATATTTGAGGTGACTGCGTGAGGTCGTTCATGTGCACTAATGGTGGAAAAAATACAGAATACAGAAAAACATATTGGGATAGAAACTACATTATGTTTTTTTAGTGAAAATTGCACCAAGGCAGTTGTGTTTTGTCTTCTTTTTTTTTACATTGTTTTTTGTAATCCTAAAAGAAAATGAGGATATTAAACAGAAGAGTCCTTTGAGTCCTATTCTGTTCTTTGTCCTAACATTTGTTGGAGGGACTAAGCCCAGGACATCTGTTTGTGATAGACAGAGCTATGCTATGCTGTTTTATCTGTTTTGGACACATGCTGTAGAAAAAGAAATGGTCCCTGGCAAAAGTTGCTATCACTGTCTTGTGTATTTCTACACAGACTTCTAAGCTCACTTAAAGATGTTGTAAAGTTTAATTGTCTTAGTTTCAGTGAAGAGTCATGCTTATTATTTTTTTCTATTAGTTGTGATGGTTCTTTTTCCATTTATCTGTCGTTTCTTAACAGTGGAGAAAGTTGCGATACCAGATGTTTTCTGTTTTGTTTTTGTCCTCTCAGGCCTCTTGTGTCCTTGCAGTCGTGTCACTGTTAAACAAAGTTCAATGCATCCAGGATCATCGCTCTGCATTAGCTCCCACCTCAGACTCCGGCCAAGCATTTCAGAACAGGGACAGAATTCTAATGTGGTTACATCTGTGGCTGGGCGGGCCATCTCCTCGCAGCATCAAACCTGCAGATGTCCTTTCACAGTGTCCATATAGGACACAGCTCTACTTCTTTACTGCTAGTAACCTTAAAATCTGCTTCTTTATCAAATCCTTAATGGCGTGCTGAGAAAAGCTGTGCTGTTTAAGAGCTTTGACACCTTTTTTATTGTGTAATTAATGTGTAAACAAGGTCTGTCATGAAGAGTTTTAATTTCCTGAGACAACCTGAGGCTAGTAGAGTAAAAGGTTTTACAACAAGCAAACAGCTTGGCAACACACCAAGGCAGAATTTTCCCTAAATTAGCAACATATTGTGCTGTGCCCATATGCTAATTCCTTTTTTTGTTCTATCAAAATAATCTTGTCATTCAAATTCAAAGCTGTTCATAGATAAGCACATCTGGCACATTTGGTCCCATCCAGCTGGAGTCCATCCCAGTTGTGGTTGAATGTGCGTAAAGAATTAGAAACACAGGTGTCCAGGAAGACAGCATTTAAAGAGAGGAAGCTGAGTGCGGTGGTGCTGAAACTCACCGGGATGCGCGCCACCTTGTCGTAAAATCAAAACGTATTAAAAATACTGTAGATAAAGTGCCTTTTCACCAGAGGTCGCACAGGGGGGGATATTTTGTCAAGTACACGATAAGCATTAATACATTTTCCAGAGCTGAAAAGGGCAGTCATGGTTCAGGTGCTACAGAGGTTAACTTGCACTTGAAAGACTGGTGGGATGGGTCAGACTTTTCCTCAACACGTGGCCATATATGTCAATGAAAAGCAAATTCTGCATATATTTAGGTATGAAAAACAGACCTCTGGCCCTGCGACAGACTGGCGACCTGTCCAGGGTGTACCCTGCCTCTTGCCTGATACTTGCTGGGATAGACTCCAGCCCACCTGCGACCCTGCATGGATTAAGCGGTAAAAAAATGGATGGATGGAAACAGACCTCTAGTGATTGTGAGAGAAACTGCACATGAAGGATAAAAATAGCATCACTGACTGATAGATGCATTGTAAAAAGAATGTATTTCTTCACTAATTATCATTCTTTTCTAACCTTGCCCAGTAGACGTTACAGCCTAAAGCAAACCAAGAAATGACTAAGTTTATTTGTAGTCTGTTGAGTTTACATGTAACCATGGCAATCTGTAAAATAGCATAAATGAAGGTGACATGTGCATTGAAAAAATAAGAGATTTTAGCTTAAACCAGCTTACTCTGCCATAGAATTGTTTTCTATCAGGTTGAATACACTGAAATCAGCAGCATCCCCCCTCTTTTCCCCTTCCTCCTTATGGGGCTTGTTAAGTGATAGACTTGACAAAAATGTCTGCTCCTATTCCTACCGTACCGTCCTCTTCCGCTTATCCGGGGTCGGGTCACGGGGGCAGCAGCCTGAGCAGGGCAGCCCAGATTTCCCTCTCCCCGGCCACATCAACCAGCTCATCCCGGGGTATCCCGAGGCCAGCCTATAGATGTAATCCCTCCAGCGTGTTCTGGGCCTACCCTGAGGTCTCCTCCCGGTGGGACATGCCCGGAATACCTCCCCAGGGAGGCGTCCAAGAGGCAGTCTGACCAGATGCCCGAGCCACCTCATCTGGCTCCTCTCAATGCGGAGGAGCAGCAGCTCTACTCTGAGCCCCTCCCGGATGACCGAGCTTCTCACCCTATCTCTAAGGGAGAGCCCGGCCACCCTGTGGAGGAAACTCCATCCATCCATCCATTTTCTGTACCGCTTAATCCACGCAGGGTCGCGGGTGGGCTGGAGCCTATCTCAGCAAGTATCAGGCGAAAGGCAGGGTACACCCTGGACAGGTCGCCAGTCTATCACAGGGCCTGGAGGAAACTCATTTCGGCCTATTCTTACATTACCCCCAAATAACCTTTTTTTGGTAGACAGACAATGTGAGAAAAAATATATTCATTGAATGTTGAAAATAACAGTAAATGGTGTATGTGCATGTGTGAATGATAAACACATAAATCACTTTGAATAACCCTAATAGGATTTAAAGGTGCTATATAAATGTGTGTTTGTGTATGCAGACTATGACAAATGTAACAGTTTCTGCAGGGATCACACAATAAAGTTTTCACTGGACAGGGTCACTGCCGAAAGGAGAAAACCATAAAAGCAAGGAAGAGTTTGAAGAGGAAAAAACAGATGCCTAAAGAACATTTTCTCCCAATTGGCAAATTATTGCACATGTTGTTAAGTTTTATTCACGTTCCACGAATAATATTTGTTTAAAAAATACAGTAAAAGTAACTTTGATAGATTTATGACCTACGGTCAGTGCTTTTTTTTGCTTTAAAATACCTGAGTTTAGAGAGGCCATTGGAAGACATCAGGAACAAGGTGTGAACAACACCGACACACACTATTATCACCTTTAAAGTTGACATGGAAACCCTGTTTGCAAAGTGTAGTGCAATTACACATTCAGCAGATCTAAGTACTGGTTGTGCCATCTGATTAACTTAAGTTATATTCACTATTCATTTAGAGGCCTACCTCTGTTTTGTACGGCACTAGGTTTGCCAACTTAATATTCAAAAGTCTTCACTATGTTCATCACCTTATTTTTTATTTTGTACTACAGAGCTGGACAAATAGTTATTTTTCCCCAGAAACAAGTATCTAAAGCATCTGTTTCCTTTAAGGGCACTAAGAAAATGGGCAGGTAAGCGAATCAAACCAGTAAATATATATGAACTACTGCACCAAGACAAAGAGATAAAGGATACTGAAATGTCCTTCAGATGAATTGTTCATTAGGTGTTTTAGGGGGTCTTTTTTGTGGTTATACTGGCCAAAAACAATTACATCAGACAACCAAATTTCATGCCAAGCTCACTGACATGCTGATGGACAAACATTTTTTTTGTTTTTTTTTCTTTTGTGAAACCCAACATGACCTTTCATGTAATGTCTTTCAGTATGTAGCAAGTTATGGCCTTTAGAATAAAATCTGTTTGAGAAGCAGTTCAGTCTGGATGAATATGCGTTACCGTCTCATAGATTCAGCTATTTCGCTACTGTATTAGAGTAGCACACACACACACACACACACACACACACACACACACACACACACACACACACACACACACACACACACACACA
>JAOXYM010000023.1:8636791-8656136 GCA_028567055.1 Leptatherina wallacei
GTTGGAATAGCATTCCAAAACGATTGTAAATGGAGGCATAAAGGGTCATAAGCTCAGCAGCACATGTTATATTGCCATATGAACTTACTATGACTACAACTCGAACTGGGCTCACCAGTGACTGTTCTACTGGCTCATTAATCAACTTTTTCCATCAGCTTTAAAGCAGAAGTAAATTTTGTCTCCACTTATAATTACTTTTTGCTTCACACGTATATTATCTCTCTTTTTTGTGCATGTTGGATGCTTATCTTTTTGCAACTGTAACTTTTCTACATCTCAAGCTGTAATAGAATGCATGCATATGGAGCAAAAATGTACTTCAAAACTTATGGAAAAGTAAGTCCACATCCACTGTATTTTTTAGATATATTTATTTTATCTTCTTTGTGCCTCTTACACCTCTGGGTATTCATTTGTGAAGGCAACCCTGGCTTTGTGACAGGGACATGTGCAGCATATGCTGCATGTACAAACAGACTGGTGCCCAATCGGAAATTCTTCCTCTGATGTTCCATCGCTGTGGTCCAGCTTGATCTAACCCGAAGAGCCTTTGAGCAGCGGAGATTTCAGATGTCAGGTTTGATTTGCCCATTTGGCTCTTAATGGATGACATTCACTGTAGTGTAAAAAGATGAGAGAATCTTACACAAAGAGCTCTTTTTTGCGAGAACCCTCTCAGTTTCTGCGATCACTTAAATACGGGCATTTGTTCACACAAAATGCAACTCTATTCAGCATTAAAAAAAACATGTCTTAGAGATGTGCAGCTTTCTTTTCTAAAGACTATGTTTAGCAAGCGTTTTTCCCCAATAAACACTGTGTCATGAATGCAGCTGTCTGCCAAACTTTTGCAACCATTCATTCTGAGGTTGTTCTAATCAGTAGTACGTACTACTACCATTTATTCCAAGAGACAATTATAATGTGTGGATAGACTAAGGAGTAGTTAACTCAAAGTGCATGATCGTATATTTCTTTCGTGCTGTAGCCTGCGTAAGCCAATATTTACAGCTTGATCTGTACCTTTTTTGATGCTAACACAAATTTTATGATTTCCTGACAATGTTAAGATGCTACAAGCATTTTTCGAGTGAACTAAATAAATTACATGAAACTTTCATATGTCATTGTTTATAACACAGGGCATTTATCAGTCATTGATCAGGCCATTCTATGTGTGTGAGAAGTGAAGGCTACCCCAGGCCAAAATGACATACCCAATATATACATAATCTTGGTCTTAAAAGAAGGCTGAGACATGAGATTACTAGTATTATAGTAACACATTGTAATCACTGTTTTGATATAACACCATGTTTGTGTAGCTTGGTTGTAATTGAGAAACTAGCAGAAGAACTAAAGTAGATAGTGCCACTTTATTGTTTTTGTAACATTCCCATATAATCACTTGGTATTTGGATTGTGTTTTGTTTGGATGCCAATGCTTCATAGCATCTTTTACCTGTGTTTCTCTCTAAGATTTTTCTCTGCTGCATGTTAGTATTGGTGCTCTCTAGCATGTGCAGAGATCTTCTGTATTGCATGTATGCTATATATATATCATGCTGCTCCCTGTATAGGGGCTCTTGTCAAGAATAGGTTAAACATGAAGCTCTGTCTTAGCAAACAAATCGAAATTTCCAATATTTTGACAGCTGTTTTTATGTGTGTTAGCCTCTTTGACTAGGGAGAAGATGGTAGCAGAAAACAAGAAAAGAAGATATTTAAAATGAAATACTTTGACACCAAACATTGTAGTAGAATACAATCCTTCATAAAGACAGTATTTCCTTGTAGCATGATAATCCACCCTGCTACAAGACAAAACTTCAAGGTCTTGGCTTGCAAGTTTACAAGATTCCATGTTCAAAAGAGCATTAGTAAGATGTGATGGAAAAAGAAGTTCCATGTAGACTCCATAATGTATCATGCAAGACTTGCTGAATTGTCTTGGTACCTGATATGACAGGACATGTTTAAAGCTAGCTGAGAAAAACTTGAAAAAATGCAACAATATGCAAAACAAACACCTAAAATAAAAGTTTAGGCGTGGAGTGTAACAGGAAGGGTGGCTCCAGTTTGCATTGTGATTGTTATAGAATCCATCATTTTGTGGCATCACTCCATACAATAAAAGTCAAGATATGAAAAGCTTTGGGTTTAACGTTTTTAAAAAAAGAAAAATGCATCTGTTGCCCCAGACTGATATTAAAAATGAACTCATCTACAGTGATCATATCTGGCATCTGTTGACAGGACTTGCATCTTATTCACAACAGATTTAACTCTTGACTGTGACTGAATAAACAAATGATGAGGATTTTGTCATAAGGCAAGGCAAGTTTATATGTAAAGCACATGTCATGTACAGGACAATTCAAGGTGCTTTACATACAAACATAAGAAACACCCCGCTGTAATGTAAATGGTCATAAGACCATTTGATAGTCTTATCTTTTTTTCTAAGCCTGTGGACAGCTGAAAATCAAAAGTCTAATTATTCATCATGTATAAAAATCTACTATGAAACTCAAAAACTTTTCAAACTTTTGATTACATTCTTCATTTAACATACAGAAGCAGAAAGGGGAGCTTGTCTGACACTTGGTGTAATTCCCCATCATCTTCCTTCCAGGAGAATTGAAATGTAATGATTTAATAATGTATTCAGGTTGTGGTTTGATGGCTTTGGTAGAAGTGCTTGGAAAAATCAAATATTCACAGTGTACAGTCATTAATCACCACTATATGACACATTTTGAAATGAAATTCATAGATGTTCAAACATCAAAGTCTTCTTCACACATTACTAATCTGTTGAAGTAAATTTTCTTCAACGTTTTTGTTTGATGTTTTCCGAAATGAAGCTCCAGCATTACAGAGTTAGGTGTGACACTAGATGCACAAAAACTTTACTATTAACTTGTCCCTTTTCAAGCTAAAAGTATGATCAAATTAGCTGCACAGGAGAGCTGTCTGCTAAAAGAGTGTGGAATGCAGTTGCTTTTTGCTTGCTTTACACAAGTGCAAAGTAAAAAAGAAAAGAAAAATGCTGAAAAAAACAAAAAGTTATAGTTGAGTCAAGCTATTAACATATGCATGCTCAGGAGCTATTGTATATAATGTGCAGAGAACAACTTTCCTGGAACGATGCAGCTCATGATACATAACAATACCATCACAGGCCAATTTGTCTTTCTCCTTACCCAGAATGCCCTCCCATGGGATTGGAGACATTGAAGATTGATGACTTCCAGCTTCACGCTTCGTCTACGAAACGCTACGGCCTTGGAGCACACAGAGGTCGCCTTAACATTCAGGTAAGACAGGAATGTAAAGTGCTGGCGTAGCTTGGCCAAGCTTACCGGATATGTCAAGGCTTGCATTACACCCTAGGCTATGTCACGTTTCCTTGGAAGATTAAATGTTTTCTAGAGTCATTCTTTTTTTCCCCCACAAAGCAGCAATGCAAAAGAAATATGATTGGGATATCACTATGTTGAATTTCAGGATCAATTCAAGTTCCTATTTAAGCATCTTGGAAAGATATCCGATGACAACTGACTTTTTCCCTCTCAGTTTTGGGGACAGTATCTTGTTTCAGCTTACCACAGTATTTCAATATTCCAAAGTTAACTAAACAGAAAAGTAATGGTGTTGCCATCAAATCAGGGACACGTCCCAGACCTAATAAAAAAGATGGGCATCTGGGAGAAGAGGTATTTCCTGTTAGTGCAGGCTGAGCTTTGAGGGTATTAGCCTGCAGAGACTCTGCAGCAAACCTCATTTTCTCCAAGCCGCGCTGCCCAAATCCAACTGCACCGTTAATGAAACATGCAAACACATGCTCTTAATTTAGTCAAGACCCACCGAGCAACAAAACAAAGGATTTATTGTCTGGTGTGTGAACCCATGTGTGTGCAATTGTAAGGATCATAGGAGGACAGAGATAGTGTCAGGAGAAACACATAGTGAGCAGATGTTGGAAAGATCTGTTGATTCCAGCCTATTTCCAGTGAGTTTGGTTTATTTTCACTTTTGTAGCAGCAACAGTTTATTTAGATTATAGACACAAACAGCACTGGATTCTTGACATAAAAAGAAAAACATGAACTAAAATGCTAGAGTTTACAGAGAGATAATAAGCTTTGAAATTTTGATAACTGCACCTTTCATTGCATACAGAATCGACACACTGTTCTCAACAATGATAAAGCAAAACCAGGAAATATAATTTGAGTAAATCAAAGGTGAAAATATTGCATTTACATCAATGCTTCAACAACTTAACTAAAATCCACTTTTCACTAATTCAAAAAATTGGATATAATTAAGATGGCAGACCTGTATATTAAAGGTCTAACAGTTGACAGTGTGTGCCGATGTAAAAACTAAGCCATGAGGACGAGAGAATTCTTTAGACCTGTGAAAAAGGATTCTTTCATGGCACTGATCTGAGGACGGATTTCTACAGCATCCAAAGTTTCATAAAGCACAGGAGCCTTCATCATTCTTAATTGGAAGTAGCTCGAAACCAACAACAGATTTCCTGGATCTGGCTGACCAGCTAAGCTTATTAACAGGGGACAAAGGGCCATGTTTGATTAGTACAAGCCAATGGTTACTAAGAATTCAATTCTTTTTTTTTCTTTAAAAGCTGTTAAGACAGCTGTACAAAAAAACAATCAACAACAGATTAATTGGCCCTTTATGCTAGAGCCAACAGACACTATTCATCTCTAAAAAGATGCATGAAAGGTCACAAGGAATTTGCCAAGCGACACCTGGATAAATCTTCACACAAGAGAAGCAAAATCCTAGAATATGATTAACAAAAACAGAATTATTTGACCACAATTCCCAAAGGAAAATGTAAAAGCCCGGCACTGTCTGCTCATTAATATAATCCCTACAAGCAAGCATAGCAAATGGAGCATCATATTGTGGGAATGTTGTTCTGAGACAAAGGCCATTGAAGATAACCAGGAAAGAAACAGATAGTCATTGTGAAAAACCTTCTCTGGTGTGAAGGATCTCAGTCCGGGCCAAAGATTTTGACTTAACAGGACAGTGAAAATAAGAAAAAACACAGGGATAGCTTCATAAAAAAAAAAAACTGTTTAAGTCCTGTAGTGATCCAGCCAGAGTCTACATCTCCATAGAGATCTGAAAATGGTTGTACAGTGATGCTCCTCATTCAACCAGTTAAACAAAATGTTTCTGCCTAGAAGAATGATAGAAACTTCCAAAGAAAAGGTGTTCCAAGCTTGTATGATTACTACATGGGGCTGCTTGTACTGCTACTGATGCAAAAAGATGAAGTGAAGGGACTGAATGCTTTTGTAAATGAGATATTTTAGTCCAAATAAGTCAGATGCAAGAAGTCTGTTTTTTTGGTTTGTTAGAGCTACTTCCCCTTTTGTACATTTGCACAACACTCCACACTTCCAATTTAGCTTTGTCAGCGTTCCCAGTTGTTTGTTATTGAATCCATTTCAATCCATTTTTGTGTCTGAAGGAGAACAGACTGTGCAAAACATGGAAAACATACATGCACTCTGGGTTTTTCCAAAACTTGTTGCAACAAAACACATTAAAAGTAATAGATAATCATGAGATATACAAGAGCCAGGTTTTTTTCTTTTTTCAAAAATTCATCTTAATATTTTTGTAAGCGTCTCTTGGTCTGCACCTGGACATCAGTTGGCACCAAAAAGTAAACACAAAGACAAAACTTCTTGGCGTCTTTGATTTAAGTTTGTCGAGACACGCTGTAAACTTGCAGCCATGCAGAACATTAAGCAAAACCATCTTGGAAGGTAAGTGTTTGCAAATCTCTCCCATCACTGAACAATACACAGACATGCCATAATAACTAAATGTTCAGTTTATACGTCCCACCTACCCATCTTTGCAAACCAGTTGAACTTACATAGTCACCTTTAATCCATCTCTAATGTGTCAATGTTTAATAAAGATCTGGTGGTTCGATCTTTAAACACTCAGCTGTTCCACGTCTAAAGGCAAATTAAGGGCTGATGCACTTCAAGGAGACTTGACAGTTATGATAAAGACGGGATCTGCACTATAGCACAGTATGTTTCTTTTCTGTATATTTCTTCATTCACCACTGCACCTCATTTTTACATATTTTCGTTATTTATTTTTTACCTGGATATTTGTTTGTAAATTGTATATTGTAAATAGTATTTTAAAATTTCTTTTCTTTTATATTTTCAATTTTTTGGCCTGGATATTTGTTAGGTGTGTTCTGTATATAGTATTTTTGCATCATATAGTTTAATTGTATTCTAAGTTTCTTTCTTATTCCATAATGCTGCTGTAACTCTGTAATTTCCCAGTCTGGGATCAATAAAGTATATCTGATTCTGACGTTATAGTCTTTGAATTTGGTTGATTAAGATAAACAGTGTAGCTTGGCAGCTTGTCAGATCATGCTATTATCAAGTAGTGCCAGATGATACAATGAACTTTGTATAGAAAAGCATGATAATTAAATTCAGCAGCTGAAAAAGGAAAGTGTCAAAAAAATTTGTCACATGGAACTTAAAGAACAGTGTTTTCAAGTCTGTTTTGCAGAATTTAACTGTAACCTAGCTACACTTTGTTGTTGTTGTTTATTTTACACTTTTTCAAGGAAAAGGATGCAATTTAGCTTTAGGTTGTATCTATCTATACCTGACATGCAGTCCCCTCACATCAGAAATCAGATTAATCTATTTTAGCCAATTTTTGTTTAGCCAGCACATTTTAGAGCATCATGACAGCTCAGCCATATTGAGTTTTGCATTCTTCACCATGTCCCCTGCCAGCACTGTAAAACATTTCGAACTAAAACCTCTTTACCAGTCTTTACCATACATAGACTGCACGAGTGGTTTGACATGCAATTCTTCTCCACATGACTGTTTGTCTTGCAGGCTGGCCTTTATGAAGATGACCTGTACGACGGGGCCTGGTGTGCAGGGAGAGATGACCCGCTGCAGTGGTTTGAGGTGGATGCCAGAAGGCTGACAAAGTTCACTGGGGTCATCACACAAGGCAGGAGCTCCCTCTGGTCGTGAGTAGGAAGCCTGCAGGCATGCACAAGAGTTGCAGATGGTTGCACAGTGAGGATGAAGACTTGCTTATCCAAGTTAATGCTGAAGGAGAACGGGTTTTGTGCCACGTGGTGTTATTTTTCTGAGGGTTGGTTTAATATATTTGTGGATATGTGCACATTTAATGTTCTTTTTTTTTACTTTGTGTATTTGCTGTATGACTACAGTCCAAAAAAAGAGGTAAAAGGAGATTAAATATGAGGAGGGAAATTTGTGTAAGATAGTTTTCATGTCAAAATCTGAAATCACCAGTTGAATTCATGCACCAGCTGACATCATGCCGTTTGTCTGAAAATAGGAGTCAACAGCCATGTTAGTGGGTCTGTGAAGCTGGCACACTAGTCATAATCTGAGGCCAACTTTGCCATCAAGGAGCCACATCATTAACATCACTTATACAAACCCAAGTATAGCAAACTTCCAAATATATAATTACATAGGGAGCAAGTTTCAAAATGACTTTGAGACAATCATTGGAAACAGACAGACAGTGGTAAGTGCTCCAGAAATTGAAGTAATTCTTGGATTTTCCTTTAAACCCATGTGGAAAATTTGACTGCACAAATATAAACAAGAAAAGCTTTTCAAACTTCCTCAGATGGCGCTAAACCTTCACCTGCATTTGCCCTTTTCACAAGTCTTTTCTGATCCTCTGACTGTGGGATTAAGGATTTATGGATTTGATTGATTTAAGTGCCACCTCATTCTTTCGTATCTCTTAAAAGGTCAGTACATTATTAAAATAACACTGGGGAAAATAGATTTAATAGCACTGAAAACGATGGAGGGTAAACAGGGATCAACAAGTATTTTTTTATTTTGAACATATAATAAACTTTCATAGTAACTCTGCTTTACTACCAACAGCATCTGTAAATATTATAAATATGTAACATACATCAAGTCCCTATGACATCAATGTAATCTATTGAATAATATCATCTCCCACTGTCTCACTTTAACTATATTAGTGATGTGTTTGTTGCCCGCATTGAGCTGAACAGCTGCAACATGATCACCTGTGTGTGTATTCACAACACTGCTTTACTGCTTGCATACATAGCAATGATTTGGTAATGGCCATAAATACACACAGATTGTGTAATCTGTGATAGCATTTATGTGAAAAATGACATACTGGCTACACATTGAGACTACTGGGAAAGGTGTTGTTTATCCAACATGATGGACATCAATAGTCTCAGCTCTGAATTTTGCTGACAACCTGTTCCTTGATGGTTGCATCACTGGTGAAAATGAGAAGCATGCAATTGTTGTGCACCTCGAGAAGGCAGAGACACACGTGATCCAGACTGTGGGGATGTTCAACCCTGCAAAACTGGAGCTGAAATTAAATTCATGACATCATACACTTGCAATGCAGCCAGTGTAGCTGTAGATCAACATTATAGCAGCAAACACTGGATAATGCTACTATTAAAGGGAACAAATTAGATGACAAGATTAAAGAGTAATTCATAACAAATTTATCATGTAACTTCTTAAAACTCCAACATACAATACTTTAAGTCTTAATACATAAGCAGACAGCTACTGGATTTAGGCAGACAAAGCAGATTATTGATGTTTTTTGTTTTCAAAGACCAGGACAAGTCTCTTTCAGAGTGAGTAAAGTGAGCTAAGTTCTGGCTTTTTCCTTCCTGAGTGTAACATTCAGTTTTGGCTAAGTCTACTGTAATTTGGATTCAGAGTCTGCTGTTTTGGTGGACAAACAAGGGTTTTCTAAGGTCACACATTACACCTTTAAAATATACTCTGTCTAATCATGCATATGGATCATTATTTGTCGACTGTACTAATCTCATCTAATGTTGTGATTTGATTAAAAAAATCAATGAAAATAATTAAGTTTGGCCCTCATAACTCAATAGGCAAGGCAAGGCAAGTTTATTTGTATAGCACATTTCAATTCAAGTTGCTTTAATACATAAATAGATTAGAAGCATTAATTTGTCACAGATTTTGGATGGAGTTTCCTGAATATCTGTTGAACTCCAAAGGATAATTCATGCCTTAATAAATGTTGAAAATAGGATTATGGGTGTATTTTTTATGTATAACATCTTTCATATTCACTTACTGCATCTTAATTCATTCAGTCCAGTGCAACGGTTAACAAAACCAGATTATACATTTCAGAGAACCAAGATCTAAGTGCCATACAGACACTTATGTCTTCAATTGGATTTAGGTATTAGGTTTTGGATTGCATTTACAAATCAGAGATACTTTATATATGAGCTGGAAGCTTTGATTGATACATGAGGTTTTGTGTTTTACCAGGTAAAATAAAGGTCAAGTGACACATAAACAAATAAAAATTGGGCATTTCTGATATGTCAGAGAAATAAATCTTTATTATCCACTTAAATCAACCTTATCCTAGTTGTAGTTTTAGAAAGGCTTCAGCACTTATTTCTTTAATTAATAACACAATAAAGAACAGGGGGATACCAGACCAGTATTTTGTATTTCATGTTGTTCCTCTGCTCCATAAAAACTGCTACTGAAAAAACTGCTACATAAAAAAATCATGCCTCCTCTCACTTCTCCACACAAAACTGACTTTGCTCTACAATAATATTTGACAACTTCCAGCTTTTATGTTCTAAATTGGAAAGGGAGGTACAGACTTCTGGACACTACAGTATATTTTGAGAGAAAAGAAGGGGTTCTTTAATAGGCTGCATTTGTGAGTTGCCCTTAAGGCTAGCACTATCTGTAGGTGCAGGAGACACAGATGCCTGAGACAGAATTTCTTTGCAATTAGCTCTGCAGGGCATGTAAGTGTCTGTAGTGCCAACTCAGGGGCTCCTGTCTGTAACAGCGCTTTAATTAGCAGAACTGGGAATTCTTACCAGGCTGGACCAGCTCAGCACTGATGTCTTTATCCAGAAGCATGGGAATCACTGCCAACTCATGTATACAGCACACTGCCGGTAGAGCTCAGGCTGGCATGATGGGAAATTAAGTCATTAGTGGATTCATATGCACTGTAAAAAAAAAAAAAGTTGAGTGAACTTAAAAAAGTAAGGCATCTAGCTGCAAAACTTTTTCAAGCCAACTAAGTGGTTTTGGTGTTTTGTGAACCTATATTAAGAGAGCTCTAAGTAGAATCTTGAATTAAACAAAGTTAGGATCCATCTCATGTCTTTGAAGTGAAACAACTCATGCTGTTAAGTTGAAAATATCCCTGAAAAAGTCAAGTGAACTTATGTTCAAAAGTTGCCGCAACTTAATTGCTTGAGTAAATCTGAATAGTAGTTTCAAGTCTCAGAGTGTCAAACAGTCATTGATGCTCAAACATGCAAACTCCACACAGAAAGGCCAAGGTTTGAACCTGGAAACTTCTTGCTGCGAGGCAACAGTACTAAACACACCCCACCGTGCAGACCATAGTCTGTATCAAAGAATTCAAGTATCCTTTGATAAATCAATCTCAATTTATCAACAATTAAACCTTTCATTACAACATCATTGCATGCTATTTCAAAGCCACAATCAATTATATCAGCTAATACAGTAGGATTGAACCCTCACTGAGCAGTGGGTACAGGTTCATGAACATCTTTTGAACTACCTCAAAAGTGTACTTCACATCCTTTGGATAGTTCAGGTTTAGAACATATGTCAGGCGACCCAAAGGGGTATTTAATTTCTTTGATGCTTCCTGAATTGCATGGTGGTGCGGTGCTTGGTGCCATTGCCTTACAGCAAGAAGGTTCCTGGTTCAAGCCTCAGCCATTCAGTGTGTATAACTGTTCGTCTCTGTGGTGGACTTGTGACCTGTCCAGCATGTCCCCTGTCTCTGGCCTACTAGCTGCTGGGATAGGCTCCAACTAAATGAATGAGTAGTTTAGAAAACTTAAAAAAAATAAAGCAATCTTTAACATCTATCCTAACTTTGTTAAATGTAAGATTCTACTTTGAGTTGCCCTCTTTATTTAGGTCCACACAACACTTAAACCTCCTTAGTTGAATTTACTCAAAAAAAGGTTTGCGGCTGGTTGATTAACTTTTTTGAATTCACGCAACTTTTTTACAGAGTGGGCATATATAAAAAGGTAATTCTACTGCATGTGCTACATTTCTGAAGTACGCCACAATGGATTTCCTTTTTTCTCTGTTTACGGTAACTTTTATGCAGTACATTAACCTCAGGTTGACTTATGAAATTTTAGACTTTGACTCTTTTGTCGTCAGGAACATCAAGTCCACAAATATTTTTGTCTAAAGCTTCATTATTGTTACTACATTGACTTTTAAAAAGTTGATATATTCAATGTTCAGGTTATTTATTTATCTAACCATCAGTAATGAGTAACACGCTGTCAAAACTCATCATGGTAGATTTCAATTGGGTAATTTATCTTTTACCCCATACTCTAGGTTGATAAACCCCCTCAGATTTCTGTACAGAAAAAGGTATGATGATGAAGATTGCTTTTAAAAGTGGACATAGTGTATGTAACAAGAATTTATGCAAATGAGATGTTTACTGTAAAGGACTGGACCAAGAGACTTATACTGAGGCGATGAAAAGAGACCTATATCATTAAGACATAACATGTTTTAGCAGAAAAATGGCACCGAATTTACAAATATTTTTGAGTTTGCCCATATTTTTGTAAAGTGAACAGAATTCAATAAATCTCGGGCCCTGATGATCGCAGACGTCTGGTTCGTCTAGTGATCCTGGATTGAGTAGTCCTTTAGAATTGACTTATTTAATTGCCTACAATATGGAATCTACAGGTTGGGCCATAAGTTTCCATACATAGGAAACTGTATAATATAAATTCTTTTATGATTCAGATACCTAGAAGATGCGTTTGACGCATGGCAGTTGCATGGTTGCACTGAACTTTCACAGAAAACAAGGAACGAACATCACACACGACACAAAACGTGTTAGCAAATTTTAATTTTTCCTATGTATGGAAACTTATGGCCCACCCTGTCTATGACATTTTCCAAAATGCTGAAACTATCATTTTCACAAAGACGGTACAGGAGAAAAGAGTTTACCAAAGGTAATTATAGAAATTCTGGCACTGAAAATGGCTTCAGTATTCAGTAAACATTGCTCAAAAAAATAAAGGGAACACATAATTATTACCATGTAGGTCAAAGTCAGTCACACTCCTGGGATATCAGTCTTCCACTTAGGAAGTAACACTGATTGTGAATCTATTTCACCTGCTGTTATACAAATGGAACAGACAACAGGTGGAAATTAAAGGAACTTAGCAAGAAAATTCAGCTGGCTGAATTTTGGTCACCATTGCATTTTGCCAGTGCCTTCACAACTAGAAGTAACATGAGGTGGTGTGTGCAACCTGCAGAAGTTGCTCAGGTAGTGCAGCTCATCCGTTTGCTGTGTCTCCAGCACAGTGTCAAGAGTGTGTAGGAGGTACCAGGACACAGGCCAATTTACCGAAAGAAATGGAGGGGGCCGTAAGAGGCCAACAACCCAGCAGCAGGACTGCTTTCTGCTCTTTTGGGCAGAGGAGGATTACTGCTAGTGCCCCACCAAAGAACAATGCTTTTTATTCCTTTTGTAATCTTTTTATTTAGTGACTATTGTTTCTCGTGTAAATTGGTGCTACACAGCTGCTGGAAATTTAATTTCCCTCAGGGCATCTGCCCAAGGGATCAATAGTTATTTTCTATTCAAATGACCTCCAGCAGACCACTAAGGTGCATGTTTCAGCTCAAACTATCAGTAACAGACTCCATGAGGGTGGTATGAATGCCTATGTCCACAAGTGGGACCTGTGCTCACATGACAGCACCGTGCAACCCAATTGGTATTTGCCAGAGAACACCAGGATTGGCCGATTGGCCTCTGCTCTTCACAGAGGAGAGCAGGTCACATTTAGCCCATGTGACAGATGTGAGTCTGTAGACGCCATAGAAAACGTTCTGCTGCATGCAACATCCTCCAGCATGACCGGTTTGGCAGTGGGTCAGAAATGGTCTGCGGTGGCATATCCTTGGAAAGCCACACAGACTTCCATGTACCAGCCAAAGGTACCCGGACAGCCATTAGGTACTGGGATGAGATCCTCAGAACCATTGTCAGACCATTTACTGCTGCAGTGGAACTTGGGTTCCTTCTGATGCAGGAAAATGCTCTGCCTCATGTGTGTGTTTCAGCAGTTCCTGCATGATGAAGGCATTGATACTATGGACTGGCCTGCTCGTTCACCAGACCTAAATCTAATCCAGCACTTCTGGGACATCATGTCTTGTTCCATCCACCGCCGCTAAATCGCACCACAGACTTTCCAGGGGTTGACTGATGCCCTGATCCAGATCTGGGAGAAAATCCCTCAGGGAACATCCATCGTCTCATCAGGAGCATGCCCAGATGTTGTAGGGAGTGCATACAGGCGCGTGCTGGCCACACACACTACTGAACCTCATTTTGAATAAATGAGGTTCATTACTCTTATGTTATTTTGTTCTCAAGACATTCCACTACGTAATGAATAAAGATTTTCAACTGAAATATTTAATTCACCAAGATCAAAGATGTGTTAAGTGTTCACTTTACTTTATTTTGAGCAGTGTAGTTTTTGGAAAAGAAACAAGTGCATTTCGTTAAATACTCCTTTAACATTTTCTGCTATCCGTCAGCAGTAAATGTAATAATATGAATTATTATAAATTCATGCTCTCCAGTTGTACTGTTTCTAAATGGGTTTTTACCCTTAGAGAATTTAAGTGTGCCTGTTTATGAATTGAGCAACGTCTTTGCAGTCTCCTTAGTGCTCTATATGCATTGAATTCTGGCTGACAATATATTACTTTTTTCCCCTGATCCCCTGATTTTCTTGTAATGTTTACAGGAGCGATTGGGTGACCTCGTACAAGATTATGGTTAGCAACGACAGTCACACTTGGGTCACACTTCAGAATGGCTCAAAAGACATGGTGAGTAATAATCATGACATTTCTAACTAATCCTCTGACATACAGTTTGTCCACAATGAACAGTCAATTATCATCACACTTTAAAACCTTAGAAAATGATCATACTTTCTCTCTGTTACTAGCTAAATGCAGAGTCTTGTGTGTGTTTGTGTGTCCCTGCTTGACTGGAACCAAATAGAAAAATGAATGCTTGCTTGAGAGTAATTACAGAGGGAGATTTAGATGCCTACTTATTTTCAAGCTTAATGAGCTGTGAGGCTATAGTAAGTACTGATGATACTCAAGCAGATGGGAACTCATCTTGGCTCACGGTCAGAGTAGAACTTTTTTTCTGCTTTCTACTTGATATAATTGAATAAAGAGTAACAAACAGCCATGCTTTAACTGCAAAGTTATCACTGACGCCTTCTGGTGTAAATCTTGTCATTGATGAGATAGTAAATCAGATGGTATTTTTGAGGAAAATCTTTAATTGTTGCTCCATATTCTGGTTTACATGCCAGTTAATGAAGTTTTGTGTAACTGTACTCTCTCCTGTGGGTGGTGATGCTGTCTGTGTGGGTGATTATAACTTAGTCTCTGCTTACAGTCTTTCCTCTCGCCCACTCACTCACCTTTGTGCCAAATGCCAAACTGCTCTATTGGTCTTTCAAAATGCCAAAAAGGTGCAGAGAAAATCTTCAGCTGTGGGTGTTAAAATCTACAATGAACTCCTAAAGGTTTCATAGTTTAATAACATTGTACAGGTGCACATCTGTCAAATATGCATCCTTGTCACATGCAGTTTCCAACATGAAAAATGTGTGTGTGCTTCTTTTTTTTTCTTTCCACAAGTTCATTTAGTTCCTTTATTAGTTTTGAGGGTCCTTTTGCAACATCTGGTGGAAAATAGATGATGATTAGCATTCCAGGGCTACATTTGCTCATTTCATGGGTGTTTAATAAAGGTGTTTATCTTCTCTTTCTTCTCACTGTTTATTCATCATGTTTTTGCATCAGTAGATATTCAGAGCTAACAGAGAAAAAGAGATTCCAGTTCGCAACATTTTCCCTGCCCCTGTGGTCACCCGATACATTCGAATTAATCCTCGATCTTGGTTTCACGGTGGCAGCATCTGCATGAGGGTGGAGATCCTTGGTTGTCCAATGCCAGGTGACGGGTTTGTATGAACAAAGCAGACACATAAATAGTTCATATATCAAACACACATTAGCAGCGTGCTGTTGCTGTAGGTCTTATGCGCTGAGGCTTGGCACAGATAAGTTTGGCCCAACAAGGTCTATAGAGATTATACTCAGTAACTGGGACACTTTTTCCAGGAAGCTGCTCGGTTATAATTGTGTAATTGATGACTGCAAAGTTAAGTTCTTTTCTTTTGAAGTTGTTGAGGAAGCAAATATGTCAAAGCCTTGGCAAGAAAATATGGAAAAAAAGATACTTTCTATGGTGATATTTACAGTTTTGAAAGCCTGATCAATGTGTATTATTCCAAATAAATGGAACTAATCCACTTGATTAAACCTCTAAACGTCAGTAACTGTATCTAATCTGATTCCAGACCCAAATAATTATTACCACAGACGCAATGAAGTCACAACAACTGATGATTTGGACTTCAGGCATCACAGCTACAAGGAAATGAGGCAGGTGGGTCACAGTGAACAGACAACAGACATTAGCTGCATTTCCATTACAATTTTTCGCTAAATAAAAGCGATATTTCTAAAATTTTGATGAATACAATTGCGATTTGCAGGTGTTTCCATTGAATGGTGTTTAGCGTATAAGCCGTAATTCTCGTAAAACCTCATCCCGCGTGACCGCACTTTGAGGAGGATGAAAAAACAAAACACTTCATGTTTTGGAGCATTTCACTGTTGTTTGTTATCAATTTTTTTGTTTAATTATTTGTTAGAAGATTTCCATCTCCTCCTCTATCCGTACATTCCACACCATCTTTACTTTAAATAAACTGGTCACGTGACCCATACATCATGGCCAGTGAAGTGTAAATACGGAAAAAAGTGTTTCCATTACACTTTTGTGAAATACTTCTATATCGATACATCTGAAAAACCACCTCATGAGAGTGTCAAAACTTTTTAGTGATATTTGAGAGGTTTTTCGAAATGTAGGTGTTTCCATTACCAGATTTTTATTGCGATATGAGGTTTTGCGCTATTCTAGGGCTAATGGAAACGCAGCCATTGTTATCATCTTCTTATTTCTTATTTAGCAGAGACCATAATACAGATGGATAAAACATTGTAAGGAACTGTTAGCCAATGTCAGTCAGGTTGCTTCCTCTATAAAAGCAAAGAATGCAGCAGAACAAATGAAGTGAGCGCTTCAAGCAGCATGAAAATGCATAAAGCATCTTCTGGGTTGTGTCATTACTTATTCATATAGTTGTCATGAGCAGAACCCTGTTTGTGCCGAGAAGGAGGACAGCTGTATTTGTCACCACAGATGCTTCGCCTGAGTGGCTGTGATGGTAGAAGTGCTGTGAATTGTAATCTTCAGTAATCCAGCATCTCTCCATGCCAAACGGTGAACCTGAGATTCAAAATACCACAGTCATAATGAGATATTGTTAAATGAATGATGCCTCGTTGTAAAACACTAGTTCTTTTTTCTAGTGTCACAGCCTGAATTGCTATATCAAAGTGAATTAATGGTATTTTTCATTTTTACTTTCATGGCTGTGTCACACAGGGTGCTATTCTCAATAGGCTTTTACAAAGGAAGGAAACACTATTTTTAAAACTCCTTTTCCATAGATTTCTCACCCTTGACATTTTCTTACTGTTAGCACCTGGTACCATATCCCCCCTTCGGTTTTATTAGTGCTGTCAGAGAACTTTCAAGTGAGGGCAGCCCATTGTGGCTTCTCAAGTAAAGTACATACCCTGTGAGAGTAACAAAGGAAAAGGGGGAAAAATAGCCCTTCAATTTCTAAAGAATTGCCCTTTTCTTAGATCACAACTGTAGCCCCCAGAAAGCAGTATCACTGGACCATACAGCAGCTGGATGAAAGAAAGAGGATGATCGTAAATTGATATCATTCTCCTGTAGCACAGCAGCCAAGAATCTCCTTCTTAAATTACAGTTTTAAGCTGGCCATATACAAGTAGATCAAAACATAATCTCTCTCATTCAGTTTTATTAAGTTTCTCTGAAAAAATAAACACTCTTCTATGGTTAAGGAGTAGAGTTTCTAATAAGGCAGGATGCCTGGCATCGATTCTGGGAAATTATACAATCCAGGTATATTTATCAGGGGAATGCTGTGCTTTATTAAACTGAGAGCAGAACTTTCACCCCTGTCTTGTAATCCTTTATTCCATCGACAAAACCTGACATTTGTTTAATGATTTTCTCGGGTAGACAAGACAAGATTTAACCCTGACCTAATTAAAACCCCATCACACCTGACTGGTTAATGAGCAGCTGGAACAGCAGATAAACACGCTTCTGTTAGTAATGCAGCTGCTTGATTCACAATTGGTTAGTTTTTTCCTGATTAAATTCTTTGTTTCACCACTTGTGCCTATATGGTAAATTATAATTGTTACTATTTCAATCGGGGCCTTTAAGCCTGTCTTCAGAATTGCTTTGACTGCTTCTCCAAAGTCACTTTCACTGGCTAGATTGAAATTAAATGAGCTCTGTGACACAACCCTATAGTGATATGGTCTTTAAAACTTCCCAGAGCTGATTTTTAAAAAAAAAAAAATTTTTTACTGTTATGAAGTTGCAAATAGCCATTGTTAAAAGAGGCAAGAAGATCCTTAAAAGCTGAAAACTAAAAAATAGAAAATTTGCAGAAATGCAACTTTATCTGTAGATGACAGCCAGGTACTTTTTTCTAAGAGAACCCAACCTCCCTCTAACTAACCAAGGGAACACTGAGAGAGAGAAAAAGGAAAGAAAACTAAATTAGATCACAATCACAGCAGTAAACTACAACACACAGAACAATGAAGGCACAATGTTAATCCAAAAACATCACCCACTTCTTCCATCATTAGCAGTAAAGATCTTAACTTCACTTCAAAGTGCCTGAATGAAAGTTTTTTCTTTTTTGCTAAAAAATATTTACCTCTGACATTCCCCCACTAAACCCCAATAAGGTGAAATAATGAGCAGATGTATCTCTCAGTGAATTTAGAAGAATTTAGTAATGCTTCATTTTTTATTCCTCACAGCTTATGAAGGTGGTTAATGAAATGTGCCCCAACATCACCCGCATCTATAACATAGGAAAGTCACACAGCGGCCTCAAACTGTATGCTATAGAGATCTCTGACAACCCAGGAGAGCATGAAGTTGGTGAGTAGTCAATACAACAATGTGGTTTGATGCAACAGGGCATAATTCTACATAGTAACAACCTCATTTATAACACCACATTCTCAAACATGTTTTCTGTCACCATTGTTCCAGTGTTTGCATAATTAATTCCAATCTCTCTCTCTTTCCCGATTCCTCCCTTCATGTGATCCTGTTGGCCAGGTGAACCAGAGTTTCGTTACACTGCTGGTTCCCATGGTAACGAAGTGCTGGGACGGGAGCTGCTCCTGCTGCTGATGCAGTTCATGTGCCTGGAGTATCTGTCTGGCAACCAACGGATACGTCACCTGGTGGAGGAGACCAGAATCCACCTACTGCCATCTGTCAACCCAGATGGGTACGAGAAAGCCTTTGAAGTGGTAGGTCTGCGAGATAGCTATTAGTGACCTAATTTCATGAGCTGGTCTGTTGTAAAAACAGCATCATGTCTGCTTAACTGGCAGGTGCAGGTGCAGGTGCATGCTGTTGAATTGGTTTGAATGGTCTGATGGAACAGATGAAATGAACAATGACTGCACATGGGCTGTGTGTTCTGTTGCAATATATCACTCTGACACACATGTTGAGGCTTAGATCGGTTGATTGCCAAGATGAAAGGCCCTGTTTTAACAAAACATGATAAAGACAACTCAGAGTGCTCAAGAGCAGATGCTTGTCCTCTGAAAGTCACACAGTCCGCTAGATGTTATTTCGGGATACGTGAGTGCAAGTCCAACTTCCAACTTATAAATTAACATACATTAATAGTAAGGAGAGTCTATTCAGCTGTGTTTCGGCTCTGGAATAAGAGCGGTCAATTGAGGTAAAAAATGTTCTAAACTTATAAGGTGTAGACCAGGGATCCTCAATCCTGGTCCTCGAGGGCCGGTGTCCTGCAGGTTTTTGTTGTGTCCCTGCTGCAACACAC
>JAOXYM010000023.1:8656236-8670966 GCA_028567055.1 Leptatherina wallacei
TCAGGTGTGTTTCAGCAGGGACACTTCAAAAACCTGCATACACACCAGCCCTCGAGGAACAGGATTGAGGATCCCTGGTGTAGACTAACTATATTTTGAAAAGCATTTTTACAACATTGAGCTAACGGCTTAGCAAACCAATCTTTTGAGTAATGGAGTAGTGCAAAGGTAGACAAAAGAATGTTTGAGATAAAAATAAAGTTAATTATGTCCTATAAATGTAGGCCTAATTGTAGTACTAAATTAATTACACTGATAACAATATTACCAGGAAAGTCACAATCCCCCCCCTACACACACACACACACACACACACACAACGGATCAGCTGTTGTGTGAAATCATTCCGCATTTCAACTACAGCTAATATGCAACACCAAATAGGCTACACAATGTACTATCACATGTTTATTTCTCACAAAATCCCCTAAAAGTAGCAAAACAATGCACTCAATCGTTGAACGAACTCTGTTCACAGAAGTAGCAAACAATTTGCTGAACTATCTCAGAAAAGAAACAAATCAAAATGTAATGGTTCTTTTTTTTTTTAAGTTAATTGTTTTCATTTCTTTTTTTTCCCCAAGAAAAAGCAGCTTTTGACTGACGGTTTAGCTAAGTTTTTCTTCCCAGTTTGAAATATCTTCCTTCTTATAACATGGAACTATGGACTATATGTCATTGTGATTGGTGAGGACATCATCAGTATTATATTGTTTTCATGAGTGTATGTGGAGTGCAACCTATTACAATCTCTACACTTCCTGTATCTGACACTGATACCTCTGCAGAGTTTTTTTTTCAGGTTGAAGACAATGCCTCACATCCTTTTTGAATCTGTGTGAGGCTTACCAATGATCACAGATCTGCACTCTCACACAAAAATTATACTTGTCTGTGAATTTCCAACATCCTATCTTATTCTCTAACACAGGGTTCAGAGCTCAGTGGCTGGTCTCTGGGTCGTTGGAGCAATGATGGAATAGACATTCACCACAACTTCCCTGATCTCAACTCCATTCTGTGGGATGCTGAATCCAAGAAGTGGATTCCTCGCAAAATGTTCAACCACCACGTGCCCATCCCAGAATGGTACCAGTCAAAGAATGCCTCAGTGAGTATGCTAGATAGACTGTTGTGCTGCATATTTAACAGGAAATTTCAACATCTCTAAACTTGATTTCTTTTAAATCTTCTATTGCCCGTGTTGGACACTTTGCAGTAACCAACACCAACTTTATATAAACATTAATGCGGCAGAGGTTAATGAACAACATTTAAGCCAAAAGACTATAAACAGCTTCAAACACAAACAAATAAATGAATATGCAAGTGGCCTTTTTGGATGCTATTTTAAGTAGTGCAACATTCACAAACATCAACACATTTTTCCAGCTGTGTTATTAAATGTTTGCAGGGGAAATTAAAAAGAATTGTAACCTCACATTGCTCTGTTCTTAACTTCACGTCCATCTCATGGCTCTGTTTTTATATGTTTTCCCTTTATGTAACCAGACCAGATGGTACACTAGCTCATAAAGTGTTTCTCAGTCAAGATAATCCTGCACTCACCCCCTAAACAGGTGTTTCTTACTTCTAGAACAGCAAAGTCGGTGCTCCCCAACATCTGGTACTTTGGTCGAAAATGGCTATTATATAGGTCCTGTTAGATTTTCATAAAAAAGAAAATTAAATAAATTCTGTTTTCCATGTGCTGCACCTTTAAAGTGAGTTTACCTTTAGGTGACAAAGTGTGGCATTGTGCTCTTGTCCTGCACCTCCTCCAGAGTAACAAACATATCTCACAGTGAAGACCATCAGGCATTTGAAAAGGGTAAAGCAGTCACGAGGACACATCAGCGCTATCTATTTTGGGAGAAGCGGATGTGTTCGCTATGTATGACGAAGAGGCTTTGAGCCAAAATACATCCAGCATTCTATTAAAAGCTCATCCTCACGAGTGTTTTGACGTTAGTGAGAGCCACGGGTGAGTCATCCCGAGCCTCCAGAATAGCTGCTGCAACTGTGGAGCTGGGATTCCCATCTGTGCTCAGAAAGCAGTGAAATCTACCCTTGTTTGCCCTACTGACTGATCCAACTAGTGCTTAGAGATAAGAGCTGGTTTATATATACAAGCGCCAGCAGCGGGGGCAATTCCTAATTATAATATGCGTGCACAGGCAACTGAATGCGAGCTAATTCTAAAAACTTCATTTCTCAAAATACATTTCTTTTAATAGATATTTTAGCATTATTTTGATGGCTTTATCAGTCCCCCATGAGAGGAGATTGTAGGGGAGTTAATTGAGCATTCAAAGTGGTGAAATGATTGCATTAATCTCATTATCTACGCCTCTTGTGTACCCCTGCTGCAGGTTGCC
This sequence comes from Leptatherina wallacei, assembly GCA_028567055.1. NCBI lineage: Eukaryota > Metazoa > Chordata > Actinopteri > Atheriniformes > Atherinidae > Leptatherina > Leptatherina wallacei. Next base: position 8,658,615 of record JAOXYM010000023.1, read on the forward strand.
TTGGAGACACGAGCTTTGATAGCATGGATGGAGAAAATGCCCTTTGTGCTGGGCGGTAACCTCCAGGGAGGGGAGCTGGTGGTGACCTTCCCGTATGATAGAACTCGCTCCCTGGGGGTGACCAGGGAGCAAACTCCCACCCCAGATGACCACGTCTTCCGCTGGCTGGCCTTCTCCTACGCGTCCACCCACCGCCTGATGACTGATGCCAATCGACGGGTCTGTCACACAGAGGACTTTGCCAAGGAGGACGGCACCATCAACGGAGCGTCCTGGCACACTGCAGCAGGCAGTTAGTGTCCATATCTGCCATGGTGTTTTGTCCCTGATCCTAACACTGTCTTATGTAGGAATTATCTGCTCAGCTCAAAGCCTTTGTGTTGTTTGGCACATTTGAAATCATCTGGGTATGAGGTGCTGGGCCCTTCTATAAAAGCTTTAGCCTGAAACATCATGTAAGCATTTAAGCACAAATAAAGAAAGGCAAACGTCTCAGACCCTCAAATCCATTTATGTCCTAATTGTCAGAGTTTTGGCCAATATGCGGACAAAACTCTGACCCTCAAGTCAATGCGTTCAAACAGACGTGTGTCTTTCTTGGCAGGTATGAATGATTTCAGCTATTTGCACACCAACTGCTTTGAGCTGTCGATGTATGTGGGTTGCGACAAATTCCCTCATGAGAGCGAGCTGCCTGAGGAGTGGGAGAACAACCGCGAGTCTCTTCTTGTTTTCATGGAGCAGGTAGTTGCACCCCCCCCCCCCAACTCTGCACAAAGAACAATGTTTTGTCATTCAAGTTTAATTTAATTTGAATTAATTTTCACATTTAATTTCTTCCTTATATTCTTTTGACTAAAGTGCATAATGAAAAGTAATATATGAATGACCAGATAAAGTATTTTTAATGGATGTTATGGTAAAATGAATATCATTAACTTTCCCTTAGCTTTGCACTTAATGCCAATAGAAAACTGAATATAAGGGACATTTCCTTTGAAAGCATTTTTACCAGGAAACAAAAAGGATGATTGATCAATAGATATTTCCATTTCGTGGAATTGTATCATGTAGGTATTTCAAATATCTCCAGACTTTAGCATAATAAAGCTGCACTCACAGCAATGCAAACAAAAATTTGTGATGAAACCAGTTTCTTTAGTTTATTTTCTCCAGAGATGCAGTCTTTAGACAATCTGTGCGCCTACCATGACTAAGCAAACATTGATGCTGGATGTAGAGAAAATATATATACATCCTTAACTAAAGAGTACACAGCCTCATGTATTATACATCATATAATATTCTTCATATTGCATTAAATTAAATAATACAGTGGGTGTTGAAGATGTAAACTTGTGACGTGTTTTCCATATGCAGGTGCATCGTGGGATCAAAGGTGTAGTTCGGGACCTGCAAGGTCGTGGAATCGCTAATGCCATCATCTCCGTAGAGGGCATCAGTCATGATATTCGCACAGGTAAACGGTCTTTTAACCATGGTTAATGTTGGTTACTTTAAGCTTCCAAACTGTACAAAATAAAAAATATCCGCATGAATCTTATTAAGATTGTGTGGATGTGAGCACATGTCTTCTGCAGCATGTTTGTATGTGTTCCCCTTTGGTGAAATTTTAAGTGTGTAAGCTGTAAGATTTTGCAGTTGAAGCAGGAGAAGCTACCTCGGGGCGCTCTTATTCAGCTGTCTCCACACTTCAGCTTATACCTCAGGAGTGAGCCTCTCCTGCAGCAATAGTATTTCAGAAGATGGAATAAAAGGCATAAACAAAAGCAGGTTATGTGATTTAGCTGTGCCGCAGGTTGGAGTCTGATCCTGCTCTGAATTTGACTATTGATTGTGAGTCCTAAAGGCAATTTCTGCTGATGCCTAAAAAATATAGCGTTTAAAGCCAAAGTAGTTTCTTACTTAGAGCGTGAAATCAAATGTCCAAAAGGACTTTAGCCATTATTATTCCCGGAACTGGGAATAATTCACTGCTTCCTTTCAGAAACTTTTCTTTTCTCAAATGTAGTCAGGAAAGTTTTTTAGGCTGTTTGTTTAAAAAAAATTGTGACTTTTCAGCTGCTTTGAATTTACTTTGGAACAGCATGAACCTTTAGGAGCAGACTTTTGCAAAGCAGTGTTTCATCCATCACTGAGAAGACAGAGCAGGCAGCCTGACTGTTGCTGATGGATTCTGAAAGAAGTTTTTTCAAAGTGAAAATTCATTTATAATTAGCATTTCGGGAGACAGTTAGATTCCAGCCTGACTTTATAATTGTGGCTAATCTGAGCATGGATGTCAATGTATAGCTGGAACTGCAGGCAGATCTGCTGTAATATATTTATCTGAAGTTTGTTTTCAGATGACAGGAAGGAAGTTGCAGAAGCAAACTTGTGAACTCCAGTTGGATGGAAGTAGTATTAAGCATAGAGTCATGCAAACAATCCAACATGCCAGAGCGAGCTATTTTTAACAACAGCTCAATTTCTTGAAGAAAAACAGACAAGATACAAGAAAAATTTTTTTAGAGTCCAGTTAAAGGACTTAGATTTTTAGCCCTGCTTTCTATGCTGTTTCAGATGATGAGTAAATTTTGCATTTTGCGCAACAAATAATGTGTAACTGTTGCACACACACACAAATGGGAAAAGAAATTTCAGAATGAAGTAAGTAGAGTACAGTGTATGCAATGATTAACTGTTAGTAAGTCCATAGTTAGTTATAGTGATTAACAAGTAGTCCTATATGATGACCAGTAGATAACTATTAGGGAACTACTTGTGAATTATAATAATAACTAACTAGATAGTTATCTAAAAAGAAAAAAAGTGCTGGATAACTGGATAAACACAACAAAACAACTTCCCAGAGATTGGTTCACAAAACACAACATAGTCATATCCCAAACGTTAGACAACAAAACTAACCCCAAACTAACTAACCTTTCAGACTAATTGTGTTTTTTCCCAGTTCAAACAATGGAAACTGCACTGTTCTTGGGACTTAAATCACAGAACAGCTTAAAACTTACTTGCCTGTGTTTGCATTTCTTTTCAGCCACTGACGGTGATTATTGGCGCTTGCTTAACCCCGGGGAGTACAGAGTAACAGTCAGAGCTGAGGGATACAGCCTCAGCAGTAAGAAGTGTGAGGTGGGCTACTTGATGGGGGCAACCAGATGTGATTTCACCATCGGCCGGACCAACTTGTCCCGAATCAGAGAAATCATGGAAAAATTCAACAAGCAGCCCATCAGATTACCTGTGAGGCAGCCCCAAGCACGCAGGTCCAGGGAAACCCATCGGGGAACATAATGATGAGAGAGCCAGTGGAAGAATTAAAAGCAAACATCTGTTCTGATCAGTCTGGGTTGAAGGCCAAGCCTAAGTTTGGACCTGTGTCAGATTCCTCCAGAGTGCTGTCAGTGGAATTAATGTTTGGAGACTGAAAACATGGATTAATTTAAATGAATGCTTTATTTGATTTTTGTTTGATTTTGTTGGAGTTCATCCCCAGGACTCTCTGTTCATTGTTGAAATATCAAATTTTATTCATAGCTATGATAAACATTCAAGTATTTTGTTAGTCAAAGGCCAAGATTGTCTGCGTCTTGAAGAAATATTAAGACACGTGACCCCACTCCATGTTAGACAGACTGTAAATGCTGTAAATGCAGATTATCACATCTTAGCTATTTTCTTTCAACAAAACTGAAACATAAATTATAGATGATGAAATGTTGTAGCAGCTAATTTGCTTCCCTAAAGAAACTACAGTAAATGCCATTAAGCACATATCAGCTTATGTAACAAAGTTATGTAAACCATTCCAGAAGCTCTATTTCCTGCACCTGTATTATTTTCAGTCTTAAAAATGACTTGTGGACGTGTGACCTCTCGTGTGTCATTGATTTTGGTTTTTTTGTTGTTTATTTTAACATATTTTGCTTTTAGTTTTTGAATAAATATTTGCACAAACATAAGCTCTTTAACTGATGATGTATATGGGTTTTACTCACGGTAAGTACCACCGAAATCCAAAAATTATACTCTATTTATATCACACCTTTCATATTACTACAGCTTATATAGTCTGTTTACGTTCTATATTTTCAGAGGGATTAAATTGTTTCCCGCTTCTTTGAAAGTCTTTTGTATTTGTTGTAAATTATAGAAAAAATACTAGCATTTTAAAACAGTTTATTTTAGTTCAACTTCCTGCTGAAGTATAGGGTCTGTCAGCTGAATATACAAGAATGTGAAATGCAAAATATAATGAATATAAATTCACATATAGGAAAGCTCACAGTTCAAAATACATGGAGTACATGCGATTGTATATTATAGTTCAGTGACGAATAAAAATTCACATGCTGAGAGTTTATCGTTGTAAAATCATTCAAAAAAACATTACAAATATAGAATTAATAAGCAGTTCTGGTTGGTAAAGTTATCAAAACTGAGATCAGTGTCCAAGATAATGCCAAGGGTTCTGACTTTCTCAATATGAACAACAAGAATTTCAAACTTGTCTGTATTTATTTCAGAAAAGCGTATTTTTAATACAGCATTTAATGTTATATGATACAGTATAATGATATAGTTTAGCCTTTTTTTAACAGAAATCAGATGAAAATGTGATGTACAAATGTTTGCCAACATAGGATTAGTTAAATATAGGATTCTTTATAATAATACCAAGTGGAAACATAGAAAGATTAAAGATGGACAAATGACCGACCCCAGTGGAACCGCTGAGAATTTATTTTCCAGTTGAAAAAAACATTAATATAAAATATTTTAAAAAAATATTGAACCATGAAGGCTCTTGTCACTTAGGCTAACAAAAAACAATTTATAACCTGACCTGCTAAAACAACTAAAAATGATAATCATACCTGTTATAGCTTTTACAAAGTATAACAGCTTCATACACTAAGAAATATAGAGAAAGCTCTCAAATAAAAAAGGGGCAAAAATGGCAAGCACATCTCACATTTAAGTACATATTTATACACATTTTATGAATCTATTCTGACAGAGTAAAAATATGCTTATATGTTTCAGCACAGAGCCTTCATCAGAGCATCTTTAGTGACTGTGATGAATGTATGAAGGCTCTGTGACTTCATGTGATGTGTGAGAACCTCCAATACCTCAATTAAAAAAAGGAAAGTGAAGAAATTAAAGCTCAATGAATGAACTCAACATTTTATAAAGTGCAATATTTCTGATTGCACTGCACAACAGAAAAGATAACAATCCATAAACAAACAAAAAAACACATATCACGAAACAAAGCGTTGCACAAAACTTCAAAAAACACAACAAAAAAAGAAAACAGTGCAACAGTTAATGTAACACAACTTTTCATTTGTTAATAGAAAATATATTAGCATTTTAAAAAACAGAACAGGACAAAAGAAAAAAATAGATGTGTTTTCTAAAACATTGATGCTTTTTTGGTTTCAGTGTTTTCTAATGTGTTGCTTTTACTGCTTAAAGTCTCTCTTCTGGAGTTTTAATTTATCCATTTTCCTATTTGTATCAAACAAAGAACTTTATCTGTTAAGGATGTGTGGTGGGCAATTAACTGTCATAAATCACTTTGAGCACTCTGCTAATTGTTTTGAATATGATCAGAATCCATTTGCACTTCATTAGAGGATACATCTTGGAATAATTCAAGCTGGCAGGGGTACAGGTGAAACTTACATCTGGTATATTCAATGAAATTATAATCACAGCATAGTCAACACATATAGACAGGAAACCTCTTAAATCCATGAAGCACTCAGATTTAATATTTATTTGATGATGACCCTAATTACTGAAAAAGTCAAGGAATTGAATCAAGATAATTGAAAAAAAAAGTAAAGAAAAAAGAAGCAGTTGCAACAAAAAGCAGTTTAATCAGTATGTGGTGGGATACCGTGAAATACCCTGCCCATGATGCAATGAAATATACATTGGAGAAACAGGAAGAACTTTGGATATAAAGAAAGGCGAACACAGGAAAGAATATGAAAAGGAAACTATAACAACACAAACATGAGCCACAAAACAGGAAGCAGAACAACAAAATCTAAAATCAGCCATATCTGACCACTATAAAAGAGAGAACATCATGGATTGAGAAGAAGCCAGAGTCATCTACTCTGTGAGCAATAAACATCACAAATGAATCAAGGAGGTCATGGATATATGGAAGTGGACCCCAAGGACCATCAATAGGGATGAGGGATCTTATACCTTGTCACACACCTGGGATACCCTCCTCCACAGGACACCAGACAGAGGGGGGCATAATCATCCTCTGCTGTCTGGAAAACCTAAGAGAGAACTTACAAGACACTTCACAGCAACATCATGTGACTCGTCTGAAGAAGGCTAGCTGAAACATGTCAAGGTAAAAGGCCACAGACCTTAATTTCTCATCTGTCTTACAAAAATTAACCTTTTTGTGATTTAACCAAGAGGACAGTATTAACATCTTTGGACTAAGAAGCATTTTACTATGGATGTTGTAGGTTATTTGTATGATTAATGTTAAGATTACATCTCATCTTACATTCACTCTTGCTTGATTGAACATCCCTGATGAAAAGCAAACTCAGTAGCATTCCAATAACTTGGCTGTAATAACTGTTGTTAATTTTAAGCATCAACTCATTTAATTTCTACTGTAGCGAGATTGTATCTTGGGAGTGTCAGGGTAGAGAGTCCAATTATCGGAGCTCTGCCAGGGCTTTTACAGATCACTGGTTTATTCTGACAACGCTAGCCTTCCTTCTCTCTGGTCAACATGTAATTAGAGGAAGACCTTAGCTTCTAATGTCATCCTCCAAAGGTTACTGAATGGAGTCTCACACACCTGTCATATTTCAGAACACTGAACAGAATAAGACTTGTCAGTTTGTTAATATTATGATTCTGTCTGCAGCTCTGTGTCATCATCAGAAACATATTGTCAAGCAGAAAAGGAACATAAGTAAGTCAAAGAGATGGTGGGGTGTTTGCTTGTTTCATCATCTATAGTACACCATGTTTAGCCAATACAGAGGACACGTTCTTGCCAATTAAATAAAAGTACCAATAAAATGGTCAACAATCCCAATTAAAACTGAATCAGTCACAACCTAAGAGAATAAGTTTAATCAACCCTTAGGCAAGGTAAGTTTATTTGTATAGCACATTTCCTGATCAAGACAATTCAAAGTGCTTTACATAAAACATTAAAAGCATTACAGATTGTGCAAAGAAAGCATTAAAAGTAGTAAAAGGGAGCAACAAATAGCAAAAATCACAATAAATGATTAAAAAAATTAATTAATAAAAAAAATCACGAATTGAATTAATTACAGCAAGATAGGTTCAAAATGACTGTGCAGATTTCATGCATAGGTGCATGAGAACAGAAATGTTTTTAACCTGGATTTAAAAAAAAACCTTATATACAGTCATGGAAAAAACAATTAAACCACCTAGTTTTTTTCAATTTCTTGTTTATTTTATTAAGTACTAACTACTGTGTGTATCATTTGACTAAAACAGACAGAAAAGAAAGCATTGAATGCGTAAAAGCACAGTTTTTGGCAGTGCAATGCCATAGTTATTGATTTAAAAACTTCTGTGATTTAGGTTATCAAGAAAACCATGGGAAATGGCTAGATATCAGCTCATAAACTAAACTCTTATGAGTTATTTTTGTTGTTATCATTATGTCTGTCCAAAGAAAATCTACCAGTCATTTGAAATTAACAAGAAAATGACAAAACAAGGAAGGTTTCATATTTTTTCCGCAACTGTATTATGTCGACCCAACCCATGTATATTAGGGCTAAACAACTAAAATTGCTTAATGTTGAAAGAAACTTATTTGTGTGGAAATCTTTCCATTTATTCATGTATATATGTGTATGTATATCATTTTATCTTTTTATGTTCATCTTAGAATATATTTTTTGAGTTTAAGGTGTATTGTATCAGTGGTGATTATGAGTCATGGCTTTGTTATTAGTCATGAGTTACCACCAATCAGAGCAGTGTTTTCTATTATCTGGACAGTGCGTAAAACATAACCAGGTTGAAGAAAATATGAGTATTTCTTTCTGTTAAGTTGATTTGAGTTCACTGGCAATTAGCACCCTAACATACTCTGAGGTATGCCAGACAAATCAGTCATGCCCCTGAAACATATTTCTTTTTGAAGCCTAATATCCGCTTAATTATAAGAACACTTTCAGTAGAAGCACCAGCACACTGGTCAGCGGTGAATTTAGCCGCTGACATCATAATGATTTATGGACCAAATTAAATGTTGATTCTTTTCAGATGGAGGTTGGTTATTTTTTGGGAACAACACTTGGTAACCTGGTACTGCATATTAGGGTATTTCAAACCAGGTGGTCTTTAATTCATGCATTCTGCTAAAAAGTCAAACATGTCAATGCAAAGGCAAAAGCTGAAGGTTGAGCCAAGTAAGCAGAGATTCTCAATCGTAAGAGATTGTAAAACAAATTGCCATCCAGATTTCAACCATATGCTTGGCTATGAAAAGGGGGTCATAGTGTGCAGTGTAGCTGATGCGTCTTGCAGCTCAGATTTTGTGCAGATGTGTTGAAAGACACAGGCTTCCTCAGAAGTAGGTTAAGCCTTTAATGTTTTAGAGCGCCAGCATGGATATCACAGGAGAGAGTTGCCATGGAGCGCTAGTGAAGTAAGTCTTAACCTCCCTCCTCTTAAGCTTCAGAGTCAAATTGGACTTTCCACAAGGACATCAAAGAGGGCAAGAACTTTCCTCAAAGTGCAAAAAACATTTTTTTTTTATTAATGAGTTCAAATTAGGATTTTAACTTAAACTCAGAAATAAAACTGATGTCATGTAACATGGGTCACTTAGTTCTTCCTTTTGCCCATAAGCCTACTTTCTATTTGAGGCAATAGCCCTGTTCCCACTGATTATCATATATTAGAGGAAATCTGCAATTGTAGAGATGAAACTAAGTCTGAATGAGCAATAAAAATGAACAAGTTGTAAAGAAGAAATGGGAGTGAATAGTGGAATTATGAGCTAAAGTGTATGAATACTCCAATTAAAGCTAAAGTCAATATTGAATTGTAATGAAAATGGGCCCGAAGGCAGGGCTGTAGCAGAAACAGACACTAGTCTGCCAATGACTCATTTAGTGTGAAAAAGCAAGGCTTTATAGTTTCACCATAGTGACATATGTTACATTGCAAATGGACATAATTCAAGAGAGATTATTATCTTAACTGTAAAGTAGAGCTTTTACTATCACGAAAAACATAAATTAATCGGTAAATAGATAAATTCCTGAAGCCAACATCCACAAGAAGAAAATGGAAGGAGCTTTGGTTCAGGAATTACTTTGATCCCTGTGAATGTCTGGAGGATATTATTTTAAAGCTGTCGGTCAGTTCATTGATTTTTGTTCACATTTTGCCAGCTCAGGCAGGAAAAATTTGGTACTTCACATGTTTTATGTCAATCTTTTATGGAGAGAAAATTGACTCACAATTATTGTGTGTATGTGTAACACGTGGATGTAAACTGTGTAAACCAATTTGTGCATAACTTGGAGTACTTGCAAATGTATGTTCAAATGCACACACAAATATCTAGAAATTACACACACAAAATAAATGTACACATGCACAAATTACAAAAATGCACAAACATTGCAATTCTACACACAAATTTCTCTCCTTCAACCTCACAAATCTCATACTTTCATGTTCACAAAAAGCTCCCTACGCTGTCAAATCGTTGCATACGTGTGCATGAATCGCCTGGTATGCACGGACAAAACTGCATTTACGCACAGATCCATTTACAAGTGCTCGAGAGGTTTTGAGATGTGAGTACAGGAAAAAAAACAAAGTACAGGACAGATATCAGCATCTCTTTTAGGAGAGCTGAGGATGACAGTCATGGCACAGTGCAGCAAAACATCTCAAACATCCAAATCGGTTGCAAGGTTCTAAAGTAAAAGTACTTTAACATTCAAAACGTTCAATTTGTAGATCTGCCCCTGGATAGTAGTATGTAGGATATGTAAACATAGCAAGGTCAACACCACTGTGGCACTTGAAGAGAAGGAAGAGGATCACAATTTTTCAAGTTGAGTGGATTCTGGACAGTTTTGATAGATGTTTTGATATTTCTGTTTAGACCACAGTTTCTTCTTTTGGCAAGTGTCAAGGCTTTAATAAATCAGAATTCATGGATTTAAAAAAAGTTGGGAAGGGGGCTGTTGCAGCAGAGGCATGAGTTTTTAAGAAGTTCCGAATCATTTGCTCAGATATTGTCATCACACAAACTGGATTTGAGAGAGCAAAGTATGATTAGCTCAAATGTTCAATGCTTTAAGATCAATAGTCACTTACCATCTAAGACTAAATCAATCTCCAAAACTTCACTAATGATCAACCTGATTCACGCAACAATACTGGAGACAGAGGAGCGTGGTGAAGAGTCGCTGGGCACTTTAAAGTCAAGTGAAGTGGTTACTTGCAAAAAAAACACACACACACTCCCTCTTCAAAACTGCAGCATAGCTTCAGCATAGATGTTGCAGGTATATTAATGAACACACTCCCTCCTGCAGAGAGCAGAAGATGTGCACCGCTGAGGCAAGTCAATCTTTATGTTAATCTTCATATATATATATGTATATATATATATATATATATACATATATATATATATGTTTATGTATATGTTTACGTATATATGCTTATTATTCCTGCAATTTTATTTTATTGTTCTATTTCATTTTTATTTTTTATTCGTACCAATTTGTATATATACTTGTTCGACTTCATCTCTATATTTTAGTTCATTTTCACATTACTATATTCATTTTTTAATATATTGATTGTATAACAGTGCTGAGTGTGGTTCATGGAACCTCAGTTTCCCTGAGGGAGCTTCCGAAAGGGATCAATAAAGTTGTTATCAATGTTACTTCACTAAGTCTTCAAATCCAGTCCAAAGATACAGGGTTTGTAGAGAAACAACACAAGAAACATTCCTTTGTTTTCCTATTCAAGGTGTCCACTTTTCACTTTGAGTTGTGGTATATTAGTCACTCAGGGAGGTCTGTTGACCGGGTGGGTTGAATCCAACAATGATTAAACTGTGTGTCATGGTCAGCACCACTCACTTGAAGATAATCATTGGCTCCTGTTGTGGTAATCAGTGTACAGAACCTCAGCCATTTGCAGCCAAGGCTGTTTCAGTCAGCTGCTGATGTTGTTTCATTGCCACCTGCATTGTGGTGTGAACAGAAAAATTGCCTCCCTCTGTCTCTGACTGATTGCAGGTGGACACAGTGTGAATGTCTGCAGATACACAAGTCAGATAATCCTCAAACCTTCCCATTTCTGCTGTTTCTGCGTCACACTGATGCGTTCTTAAAATTGTCACTACCTGTTAAGATCTGAGTTATGGCTCATGCAATGGATGTGCACCACCTGAGCAATACTGTGGGGTAGTAAAAGGGCCAAAAATATTATCATTGAGCGCTCAGCAGAGGCAATATAGCAGGAGGCTGTATCCCTGCAAAACCAGCTACCGATCAGATCAATAAAAGTCACCACTTGTAACTCAGGGTTACTTAATCCTTCCAAGTGTCAACTTATAAACCAAACACAGCTACTCATACAGGCACATAGTCTCCTGATATATAATCTTTGCTGAGGCCTCAATAGTCAGATTTTTGGCCATAAGTTTCTAAATCATCACTGTCTGAATGGCAAAGTGGCATTTTTTTGTCGTCATTGAGTTGCAAGAATAACCTAAAGCTACTTAACTGTTTTCACAGTCATAACATTGTGTGTAGGGGAGGGAGACATCGGACCAGAGTAAGCTGTGAGAAATTGTTTGTTTAGCGGTGAATGTTTTTGCTACAAGCTTCATTTATAAACACCACACAGCTCATCTAGGTACAGCAGAGTCATTTACAGTCAGAGTCGAGTCTTCGGGGTCATCCAAGACATAACATTGTTTGTACATTATATATTTCTTAATAACATGAATTATAAACAGTAGGCTACAGTTAGTTTTGAGAAAATGATCCTTTGATAGCAAACCTGTTGTGTTAATTGTAAAAACATTTCACTATATGATTTGTGTCAAGAATTATTTCAGCAATAACTTTGTTAGGAACAGACTGCAAGATGGATGCAGTCAGTGACTAAAATGCCATATGGGACAATCAATACTGCCTTGAGGGAATTAATTTTCATTTTCATCTTTTATTTTTTCTCTTCTGTTTTAATGTACTTTTCTGCAATGTAAAGCACCTTGAATTGTCCTGTACAT
>JAOXYM010000023.1:8676440-8689539 GCA_028567055.1 Leptatherina wallacei
AGGGTGACGTGTCTGGTTGTTGAAGGGTGACGTGTCTGGTTGGTGAAGGGTGACGTGTCTGGTTGGTGAAGGGTGACTCGTCTGGTTGGTGAAGGGTGATGTGTCTGGGCGTTAAGAAAAATGTCTTTCTCTGTCAATCTTTTAATGCTGCAAATGAGTTTCTGCGTGTTTTCTGCAAGCAAAACGTTTGGCAGTTTTCAAAGATCCATTGTCACTGTCCAGAAATGGGCTTGCATACGCTTAAAAGCGTATGAAAAATAATCAATTTTTGAGTTGCTAAGGGTTTTACAAGATATGTTGCTGTGTCTCACAGGAAATAGCTGAATAGACACAAAATAGATTTTATCTCTCTGATTGGATCTAGCATTGCTTACACAATTATATGACCTAGTTGTAAAGAACCAAAATACATAAACACTAGAGAGTTTTATACATATGTAATGGTGAGACAAAGTTTGTACAGAGGTGTTTGTCATTTTCTACAAGGTCATTGTTTCTTTAGATATAGGGGAGTCAGCATGTGTTGCTGATCCCTGCTGTTTTAAAAGGAAACATTAATAAGAAGTGCGGACTCTTTAACAACCAGGCTAGTTAAATACACAATTTACTTTAATTATTCTGGTCAAAATTTAAACAGTCATCTTCCTCATTTTCACCAACATAACCAAAACAGTCACCACTGAAACCAAACATTGCTCTCAACATACAAAAACAAGACTTGATATAATCATCAACACCTGTAATCACATTACCCTCATCAGTTTATCATATTCACCATCTTTAGCAGCAGCTTCAAGTCAAAGTTTAATAAATTAGTAGGTACATAACAAAACTCTTGACACAGTCAAGTCAATCAATAACAAACATTACGAGGCATCTTACACTCACCTCACTTGTTACCTATGTGCAACACTTAAAACCTAAGTTGCATTTGAAGCAGCACATTATGTAGAACCCAAACACATATAGTGTTGTCATAAATTACAAGTACATATATCAAAAGAGCCAAAAATACTTATCTAAATCTTTTAACATATATAATGTCATATTTAGCTTGTTTCTCATCAATAACAACACTTGCCATTTATGTGAAAAGCTTCATGTGCATCAATGAGAACTTGCCATGGAAATCAGTAGTACACGGAAATACAGCGGCAGATGAAGGGTAATGGACAAAGTTAATAAGGCAATGATTGATTGCACCTACACAGTATTCATATTACTAGTAAGCAACTGTGAGTGTTAAAACTTTTGTGTCACCACATATTGGGAGAATTTAAGGCATCAGTTGTTTTAGAGTGTAATGTATTCATCTTTTTCATTTCAATAACAGATTTCAACTGATTTATTTTATTTGATGTATTTAAAAATTCAATGCATCTAAGGGAATCACTTTGGCACTTTTCCGACTATAACTACTGATTTGATATATTTATTGTCTAAAACTGTCAAAAATCACAGTCTGTCCACTAATAGCCTCACATGAACTAATACACTTCAGAAATATATTATTCTCTGTTTTCTCTACAAAGGTGGGAAGCACCTCTGTGTACAGCACGTCAGTTCTAAAACAAGTGTAGCCCGGTCAAAACCCTCTGTACAAAGCTGCCTGTCTTCTGATACAGAAAAAAAATTACATAATGGGTACATGTAGCCAAGAGGGTCGATCAAGAGGGCTCATGGGCTTAGATCTATCTTCATTAAATACTAATAAGCTACAACAGGCTACTGCAGAAGCAATTGAACTAAATAGATATACAGAAAATACAGTGTATTCATTATCAGAGTAAAAAAAAAATCTAATTGCCATACTTTTAAAGCTACTCATGTTATCAAAGACACACATGGTTGCCTAAAATTCTTGTTAAAACACTGTGAATGCCTTTTCAATTGTGATAGTTAAACTTCACAACATACAATAGGTAAAGATTTTAGTTATACAAACATTTCTTGTAAGCGAAACAGCTCTGAAAGCAAATACATTAATGGGAGATCAACCTGTCTGTTGTGTTTAATTATGTAATAAGTAGAGATTAGTTAGAGGACTTGACAACCAGTCTGCAAGTTAATATAACTGCACAATAAAAGGCTGTGCTTAATTCAAACAATATCTATTCACCAATTTAAGGGGAATTAAATGTTTGTATATGTTACATAACCCAGTAATGATTCAGTTGGATACAATTATCTCCGTTTTATCTGTAAAATAGAGATGATTTAAAAAAAAGAAGACAAATAACAAAAGAGTCAAGGTTATTTTTCTTCTCATCAACTCTTTTTTCTGTATAAATTTCACTAGGATAATTTAGCAATCCTATTTGTGAGTTTTTGTTTAGTTAAGTGATATTAAACTGGAATGATAAACATGGAAAGTAATTTTTAAGCAAAGAAAAAGAAGAAAACTATAAAGATATAAAAGCTCCATCTTATGTCAAAGTGTTTTCTTTTGTAATCCCAAATCCAATTGCTTTTTAAATTTCATGAAAGGCTATGGTTTAACCTAAAAACGTTTTTTTTTTTAAAAACGAGATAAACAAGAATTTTTTTTTAAATTATTGGATAATGCAAATAGTTTGTATAATCTGTAAATAATCTAAACTCCCACAAATTATTTAATCATGAAATGGTTTCAGTTTGTTTGAGAGATGCTACTGGTAGTAATCTGTTTATCTGTGTGTTTGTCTGCTAGATTATGCAAAACCTTCCCAGCTGAATATATGAACCTTTTTGGAAAGGTGAAGCATAAGATTTGGATGAAGCTAATAAATGACGGGAGCTCTGAACAGTTTCTATAAAATTCCTAAATAAGTTATTGGAGGGATCTTAAAGTGTCACTTAAGTTGTTGAATTTCTTTTTACCCAAAGGCCGAAATTACTCCCATTACGATATAAAATTGTTTCAAAGAAAATTTGATCCCAAGATTTTGCAATCCGTCTTCACTTTGTGATGATCCAGTGTTGGTGAAGGCTTAAAGGCTACAGGTTTGTCCATTTGTAAGGGTCAAACCAAATATTCTAAATATCTAGCATGTGTAGCTATATGTTAAGTAAATCTTAGCACAACAGGGTAACTGTCAACATCCTACTTTGTTCAGTTTGATGCAGTTATAGGCTATTGGCAGTCAAATTGATCAGTCACATGGTAAAGCAGCAAATCAAACAACAATAAATGAAATTTACAGATGGTTTTCCAGAGCTTTTTGCTCGAAAGTACAGATAACAGATTTTAAATGACACTTAAACTTTAGATATTTAATGTGTTTTTATAGTTTGAACAGAAAAGATCTGGGATTTTAACCTTTCACAATGCTTTTTTTAAGTCCTCAAAGCAACATGTTGTTATTGGCTGGTGTTCACATACCCTCTGCTTCAAGATTGCTGCCAAAGAACATGCTTAACACAGCAAAATAAAAAATAATAATGGGAATACAGAGAGGGATTGTCTCCACAGGTAAATACACCACAACAAACTTCCAGTGGGTCTTCAGACATATTTAAGTGGGATTAGCGCATCAGCCAGGAAGTTTTATTTTGAAATATGCTGCTTGCATTTAATGAGAGAATAAACTGGAGGCAGAAACCCATTTATTCAAAGATCAAGCCGTTTTTATGTAATTCAGCCCCTGCAAAAACAACTTCAATATTGCAATTAAGCAATAGTAAGGATATCTGTATTTGTAATTTAGCAGGATGTCTACTTTCATAGGAGTTTTTTTGCAAGCCTGCTAACTTCTGAAGAATATGATGATTAAAGTTTGGACATGATGTTGCATTTTGTGGGCACAAAAAGAACCAACTGATCTGGTATATTAAATGTAATTAGCAAGTGCACATAATTACATCCAATGGCTACAGATATATTCATGTAAATAAACTGAACCTATAAACAACTAAAGCTAGCTTTAGTTGCATGCATGAGAACACCATGTTGAACACCAGAAAACATTAAACATTTTAGCCAAGATATAATCTTGAAAACATCAGCTATAAGGATAAGGATAAGTTAACTCGTGTATTAGCTTTTTAAAATGTATCAGCATTCTAACAGTGACACACATGAAGCGAGAAATCTTGGTGTGGATTTGCGATGTCCATAATATGCTTAAACTAATGGACACTGGATACTCTAACTGTGGACAAAACTGTGACCTTGTTATCTAAAAAAAATATTAAGTGGATTATGTTCTCTACATTTTCATTTAATAGGCTTTTTAAACAGAAAGCAGAGACTTTTTCAGTCAATCTAGTTTCACCACTCATTGAAGCAAATTAATTAATTCTGTTCCAGAGTGTCTTTGTTCTAACGTTTGCTTAAAATCCCTCTATTTGTTTTTAATTTTTTTGTTTCAATAATTTGCCCAAATGTGTGAAAAGGCATTGAGTTACCCTTTCGGGTCACTCTTGTCTGTGAGTACCAACCCAGGCAAATACAGTTGATCATGCTCCAGTTGGCTAAACAACCTGAGGGAAACATGCCAGTCACGACAGCAAAGGCAGCACATTTAAGATTTTGTTGTTGTTGTTTTTTCATTAAAACTTTGTTAGGCCATGTTAGTAAGTGCTACAAATGGATTTTTTAAAGCACAAGCTTACAGATAACTGCAAACTAAAAGAAATGCGTAATGCGCCATTTCCCTCTGGACAGTATGATCCAATGTACAAAAAGAATAAGTTATAAGATGAAATTGCTTAATTCTGAGTGTTTTTACTTATTAAGCCAGAAAGATGTGTGCCAGCTTCTGTATGTTTTATCTTGAAATACAACTGAGAGAATTGGTCATATAATATGTCAAGTTTTGGTTTGGTTACTTCTCAGTGCTACATAAAGAAATGATGAATCCACTAGTGATTTGCAAACACTTTGCACATATTCCCAACATGTTAAAAGATGAGACAAAACAAAAACAGCAAAAATCAATATATATGAAAGTCTATACAGAAATCTACCGTTGAAATAATGAGGCTATGAGCTGGCCGCTCTTCCTGTGTGAGCACATCTGGCTCTCCAGGTGGATGTGAAATCTGCTGTTTATTGTCCTCACAGCAAGTTCACTGCACTGATCTGCTGCTCTGGGCACTCGGTATAAAAACACGGTGGTATTCCTGTGCAGAGGTTTGCCCTTGTCTGCAGTGACTTCTTTTTTTCCCCCTATTTTTGACATGTCAGACTAAATTTAAGCAGACGTGAACAAGAACACCCAATATTCGTCCTCTTCTTCATCAACAATAAATCAGGTTCATGTTTCCCAGACAGCTACCAGGTCAACCCCCAGGCCATATCCCATCAGTGAGATTCCCCTCTGTCACTCTGCTGTCGGTATACTGTTGCCCTGATACTCAGGCCCGCGCCCTGATGCATTCAAGGAGCTGCGTTTCAGCAGCCTGTTGATGATGTCTGTGCATGTCTTCTTGTACTGGTGTCGTAGCAGGGAGTACACAAAAGGGTCACAAGCTGCCTTGCTATAAGCTAAACACTTGGAGACAATTCCCCAGTGAGGGTTGATAGGCACTGCTGGAAATAACTCCACGATCCTGCGGGCGAGCATAAAGAGAGGGTGGTGTGAGAGTGAGAGGTGAAAAGGCAAGTCAACATGCTGGAAGAGATATACAAGCCCTAAGCTTATCATGCAGTAACATAAAAACATTTGCAGGACACTACTGCACATACAATCTCATAGAGGGATTCTTTACTTGTGGCAATTTTTTTAGTCTGCAAACACAGACTTTTCTCATTAAATAAATCTAATAATGTTGAGTTCCCCACATGAGGCCATTTTTTTTGGGGGGGGGGCTTCATTTACACCCAACTACATGTCATGCCTGAAAGGACAAGAATTATCTCAAGTCAATTTTCTCAAATCTCTCTTACAGATGAGTCGGTCAATATTACAAGAAAAAATGATCCAGACTTCTCATTGGAGTATTTACTGCACAGTAAAAAACAAAACAACAAAACAAAAAACACATCTGAGCTATTGAGAAAAGTTGAGCAATATTTTAGATTTTCATGGACGTATAAGTAATTCGTTCTGCCTACTTGCAGTGTCTCCCCACAAACAATTTTTCCATAGATATTTTCAGGCAACTTCTATACATCGAAAAGACATTTGTGTGGAATATGACAATAATCATGTTTTTATGTGGAATACTTTAGTTGAGTAGCTTAATAAGTTGGTTAATCTTTACCAAAAAAAAGGAAAAAAATATTTTTCTTTTTTTTGTCATAGAAAATTCAATTTAAAACATTTCATCATCTATGATCAAATTATTTCAATAATGTTTTTTTTTCTTTGATGTTTAGCAATTTCTGTCAGATTGGATTTTTTTATTTTTTTATTTCGACCCTTCCTCCTGTATGAATAATTTATTTAAAAAGTATCCAAATAGCTCTAATATTTGAGATTTCCCCATGATATTTGGCCTTTTAACAGTAAAAACGTATTGGTGACTTCAGTTACAAATAAATCTCACAAAGGCAGAATTCCTGGAAGAATAAAACAGATCTGTCTAAAAAAAATTTGATTTAGAGAAAAAGTCAAATTACAACAGGAAAAAGACTTTATAACTGAATTAAAAGTGCAACAAATGAACTGAGTCTTGTCCGCTGTATTCTTCTCAAAGTAGCTGATGTCAGTCTCACAAATGTCACTTCAATTTATGTTTTTTCACACTGTTACTTACCTGGGGTCATGAGAGGTGTCTAAAAATCACTGATCCTCTACTGTTGCACTCTGTATGATTACTCTGTCCACAACTGAGCTTTGTCAGCACATTAGCACCGACCTTATGAGCCAGTTGATTTTTACTGACATTTGTGTCCATCACTCGAGTGAAATTCTAATTCAGATTCTAATTATTACACTGCCATTTGCAGAATGAAAGCATGTGCAGCCTGTTGTTGTAATTCATAACTGGGAGTTTACTGATAACACAGCAATTTGTCTAGTTGTCTGAACCAATGAAAGGTTCAATGTCAGAGCCTCCCACAATGTAATAATTACACCAACCTCATTTCATTTCTAAACGTCAGACTCTTTTCATTCTCACGTTAGTCAGCAAACTCCATCGCCATCAAAACATTTGGGGACTTAATTTTTGGGAAACTGATTTTTTTCTCTCCCTCCTTTAGAGTTCCAGAGACTTGTAAAATGAATCCCAGAGTGCACTTAAGCTGTTCTGGAGGCAAATTATTGCTAATGACTCTTTATGTTGGGTTTTCCATCTGTAACTTACAATCCGTTTCTGGCCAGGGTAAATACTTTTATAGATTTGAAGGGTTCTCCTGTAATTTTTGGTGCTGTGATTCTAAATGATCCATAAGTATGTCACAGTATGACTTTGTATAACTATCTTGTTCTATTGGGGGTCTACTCCCTTGCCCAAATGCAGCTCAAATCAACTCTGATAAGGAAAGTGGATGGATGAACAGAAGGCAATTTTTCTCAAAAGAGAGATAAAATTACCGTAAGGAAAACAACTTACCAACATAAAAATGAACACATCTACGGCAAATTCACTGCACTAAGAGAAAATAGCACATTATAAAACTGTTGAATTGTGACTTAAGCCAATATCATTTATACTCAATCTTAAATATCTATGATGTTCAAGATCATTTGTTATACAACCTAGAAGCTGTCATAGCATGAACTGTCAATGAAGAGTACCAGAAACTTTTGACAGATACTATAGTTGACAAAATCAAGTCACCTAGGAATCAGTTACAAGACATGTTTTTTTTCCCTATATTTTCTTAAAAAAAAGCCTTCAGTGTTCTTCCTTTCCCTTCCTTCCATAAAGATATACCAAACTGATTATATAACATAATCTACACTCATTTGATTTATTAGATTTTTTTTTCTGACAAACACAATACCAATGAAACGCATTTAATATTTTCAACAGTAACATCTCCTTTAAAAACAGCATCCATTAAAATGGACGATCTCCAGAGCAGAACTATTTTCCAGAAATATTTCTTTACTGAAAGTGGAAGAAAAAAAGTCAGGATTAAAATATTTCTTTGCAATTAGGGTGGACTCACATGTCTTATTATTTTTGTTCCTAAATTCTACACTACATATATTCTTGTGTTCTTTGTACGAGTTCTCACACGTCAACACAGACATCAGTTATGTCTCACTGCAGATCTCTTCTGTTATCCACTCTTTGAGCAGTGACTGATGCAGGTGAATTTTAGCAAACTGGGATGCACCCGTCGAACTTGAGAAGAAAAGTGCTAATGCAGCAGCAGCAACAGCAGTGCAGAGGCATATTACTTATCACAAGGTCAGCCAATCTCATTCCAGCTCTGTTCACTGTGAAGAGGAAGCAGGGAGGAAGTGGGAAGGGAGGGGAGTGGGGAGTCACCAAGGAGCTGGGCATGCCATGGTGTGTGTGCCATGTGGTTTCCCTCTCCTACCCTGGTCTCTCCCAACACTCACCTCGTGATCACATAAGGAGCAAAGCAGAGCATGAAGGTGCCGATGAAGGTACTGATCTTCCTTGTTGCTCTCTGTCTTCGCCTCTTTTGCTCTTCCAAGCAACGCTGGCGAACACTGGAAGCAATGACAGTTTAAACGTTATAATTAGTGGGGCACATATTAAAAAAGTAGTGTGCATATCTGTTGTGAGGGGCTTAAATGTGGCTACTGTATGAGGAGTCTGCTGAGGCAGAGCTGAAGGAAAACAAGTGTTTTTTGTTTGACTGATTTCTAAACACTGTTATGTAATAGACTGGGGTGGTCCCAGCTTCAAGAATTCATAAAGCAATCACATTTTGTTTGTTGATGAACCTGAATCCACCATGACTGTGATGTCATAATGACACAATGGTTGAAGTAATATTTTATGAAATGGAGGTCATCAGTGTGATGATTACAGACAGGATTAAGAATACCTGTATAAGCTGTGTACTAATCTTAACACACGCAGACTC
Source organism: Leptatherina wallacei (assembly GCA_028567055.1). Classification (NCBI taxonomy): domain Eukaryota; kingdom Metazoa; phylum Chordata; class Actinopteri; order Atheriniformes; family Atherinidae; genus Leptatherina; species Leptatherina wallacei. Next base: position 8,685,379 of record JAOXYM010000023.1, read on the forward strand.
ACACACATACATACAAAGACTATTTAATCAATTTTACTATAGCCTGTAACCACTAATTCAGACTTTTGGGGACATTTAATTTGGATCTAATATCATATGCTCTCTCTGAATGCTGATTATAAGATTATAATGTCTCAGAATTACTTGCTCGGTTTTTTCCTGACACAAACAGAGGTCATTTCAGACTTTACAATCCCCAGTGAAAGAGCTGAATTGAACAGTTTGTTCTTTTATCTGTTCTTTGCTCTAAATCCTGTTTTCAAAATTGCACATCTATATGAACGCTGAAAATGTTAATCTCCATAGCAAAGTCGAAAGACACACACACATACACACACACACACACACACAAAACAAAACAAAAAAAACAAAACAAAAAAAAACAAGAAAAAAATCACATTGATAATAACTTTAATAAGCTCACCTGGGGTGTATATCCACTAGCAGCACCAAAGTTTGCATTGTAATAACGTCGATCCTCTTACAGTGAAACCTTGCCACTTTAAGAACTTTGAGGTATGTGAAACATAACACTATAAAAGACAGAAGAAAGGTGAAAGAGTGGAAAAAGACGGTAAAGATAACGAACTGGGTCCGACTGCTCGCCCTCGGGTTGGACAGGGTGCAGGACGCATAGAGCCGGTGGTATCCAACCCAGGAGAGGCAGGTGGCCACCGTGGAAAAGGACATGGAGTGCACCCACGTGTACCCAAGCACAAAGGCTGCGTCTTTGTGGCGCATTTTGGAGTGGTACCTCAGGGGGAACACCACCGCGATCCACCTGTCGATGCTCAGAGCGGCCATGCTCAGCATCGAATTGGTGGACAGGAAGGTTTCGAGGAAACCCACAATCTGGCAGAAGCCGTCTCCCCCCGGCTGAGCCTTACTGACAAGTCCCACCAAAGTCAGCGGCATGTTGGACACCGTCAGCAACAAGTTGCAGAAGGTGAGGTTGAGGTTGAACAGACCGGGGACCTGCTTGCGGATCTCCGGATTGTACAGAAAGCAGATCAGCACCAGGACGTTGGACAGCAATGACACTATAATAATCACAACCACCAACACAGAAAGAATTACATCCGCAGTGTCCATCCTGTGGGTCCCGAAACTCACTTCTCCCCACTTTTTGTGCGCATATCCAGTCTTGTTTTGCAGCTGCAAAACTGCATTAGTCAGCCACAACCGTGTCCGTGCATCCCTAATTCTCTCCACCGGTGGAGATTCCCCTTTTCCCTCCACTACATTGTCTCTGGGCAGCAACGATGATCAGGAGCATTCCGGCATGATAAGTTGCTTATTTGAGTGGATTCAAGGGGGCGAGATTCCCCCATTTCCTTCTAAACTACAGCAAACGAGCTCTCACGCCAAAAGCTGCTGTATTCTGGCACTGCGTCTTGCAGTGGGGGTTTGTCGTCCTGTGATGCGCTCTCCAGGCATCACCCCTTCGCGCACACAGCAGAGTGTGTGAGCTACTTGATTTCTGCCCCTCTTCTCTGTGTTATATTAAAACAAATACTATAAAAATATCCCATTTTCCCTGAAAAAGATATTTGTATTAGAAAAAAGAAACTTGTATTAATGATCATATCAATCTAAATTGGCTTTTGTACTCAGAGTGGGAAATGACATCATGCTTTGTATGTCATCGTTCTTTTGTTTAATGAGGGATACATAGAAGTTCATGCACACGAAATGTTGCCATGGTTTTCTCATTACTTATTATGCTCTCCTTATACAGTATATTGTAGAAGCTGCATGAGACTAAAGAACACAGACAACACAGTCAGGTATGAAGAAACTGTCACAAAAAGAACAAACAGCCTGTTAAAAGTAATTTATCTAGAATGTCACAAATCATTAAAATGAAGAAAAAATTCCAAACAAAGAAATACTTTTCAAGTTGATTTATTTTGTACTCCAGCTCATTTTAAATCGAACTGATTGGCACAAGACTAAATGGCCTAAATTCAAGTTTTGGTAGCTGATTATGGTCTACTTTACTCAAAACATCAGTCCAGATCTATGTCACCTCATCATCCTATGTCTGCCTCATCAGATTGATAGGGAGTAACATCTTCCACTCCCCTGTAAGCTGGATAACGCCCACACACTCTGCTGCCCCTATGGACTTTAGCGTTGAGAATTTTCCCTCTGAACCATGGGACTCATCAGAGTGTGCTGCAGCACGTGAGCTTCCGAAGGCACTGGAGGAGGGTGAGGTGGTGGCTGTGGCTGTGATGAGAGGAGAGGGGCAATAGGAGTATGTGGGCGGAAAGAGTTATCGTTGCTGCAACACACATGCACATGGAATTTGACTGAGGACATGTGATACTATGCAGGCCGCTATGTCCTTGTCCTTTTCTGCTAGGTGGCAAAATATGAACAGAAACAGGAGAAAACCGAGGTGAGATTTGCCTTGAAAATGAGTCCTATTAAAATCCCTTTCCTGTTATGTTGTCTGTGCAGTATGCGGGTTGGTGTTTGCTCCTGATGCAAAGAGACGGCAGCTGCAGGGGGAGAACAAACAATCCTGCCGGCTTCAGGCTCATATTAATCTGAAATGCTACTCCATCTTGACCCAGAGTGAGGCTTAAGCTTTAGATTCATCTTCAATATTATATGTTTAACATGCATTGGGGTGATCAGCCTTTGGAGAAAAGCACACTCGAGCACTGCCATGCATACTCCTGTCACTTCAGAGGCCTTATCAGCACAGAGCCACCAGTTGATCTCAGGCACCAGTACTGCTTCCTGTCTTTAATTATTCTTTTCATGATTAAATGCCAGCTCCGCAGACAGTAATATCTCTGAACAAAGTCTCTCCAGCTTGGAGGATATTGAATGATGGATAATGTTATGTGCATGGGTGAAAGGATAGTACTTGTGATGGATAGATTGCTGTTCTTGACTTAAAAATGACAGATTTTTGCATGCATCAGTCAGAACAAAGCCACACAAACACTCCCATTATGCAGCTGGCCAGATTAAGCAGATGTGCATGGAAACAAGCTTTTAATAAATATGGATGTTGTTTTTTTAAATACAAAATGTCATCTTTCATCCCACCTGAAAACGCTTTATTTGAGGAGAGCATTATGTCTATGCATACTCGTGTAAATGATGCCGGATTTGAGGACAACATGTGGGCTTTGACACCTCATGGCTTCAAGTTATAACACCTTGAATGAATGCTGCATAATCCTTGTTAATAGGGTAAAACAATGCTAAAAAGATAGAATATATGTCAAGGAAGATGTACAATTGTTTTCTTGTTTTTATAAAAAAAAAAGAGAGACATCAAGCAAAAAGCTATTGCACCTTACTGATCTCATCCAGGTTTAACTTTAATGTAAAACCAATGTTGACGTCTTTTCTTTCAATCTAGACACCAGTAAAGAGACCAAACAGATCAGCAGGATTAAATTCAAAGCGGTTTGATCTCACTGTGTAAAAGTTTGATCAAAGCATCTAAAAGCCATACATGTTTTGTTACTGCAGTGCCCCACAAACTCAGGAAGAAGTGTGGTGTCAATACATCAAACATTCACTGAGATATGATCTCACCTCACATGGTTTCACTAATGATTATCTTAAGCTGTAACTGACTTCAATATTTATCTGGAGTCCATCTTACAGCTTTTGTAACGCTTCAGTTGAAGCTCATCTATGACAAATTATGAAGAAGACTGGAAAATTTATGCTGCTGCAAGGATTTTTTTAACCATTTATAATTACATCAATTGGGTTGATTAGACATGTTTCAGCTTTAGAGCCTCCTATGATATTACTGTACAAAATACATGAATTAAAATAAACATATGGGCATCATAAAAGAAAATGCAATTTTACTTGTTTTAACACCCCTGGTGGTCACATTTTGGTTCTCCACAGGGTTCTATATCCATCCACAGCCTCACAACAAAACATATGGTGAACTCAACTTCTTCTAATTCTGTTACCCTTCAACTTTAACTGATTGTTGAAACTAGAGTGACACAAAACATGATAAAAAGAATTAGGCAACTGTCCAAAATCCATCCATCCATCCATTTTCTGTACCGTTTAATCCACACAGGGATGGGCGGGAGCCTATCCCAGCAAGTATCAGGCGAAAGGCAGGGTACACCCTGGACAGGTCGCCAGTCTATCACAGGGCCACAC
>JAOXYM010000023.1:8696720-8706867 GCA_028567055.1 Leptatherina wallacei
CTTTCTTTCTTTCTTTCTTTCTTTCTTTCTTTCTTTCTTTCTTTCTTTCTTTCTTTCTTTCTTTCTTTCTTTCTTAGGATTGGGTGAAATACTGGTGTATAGGTGACATACAGTGCAGGAAAAGAGGCCATGACAGATTTTCTAACTGGAAATAAATACCAATGTCTGGCAAGAACATGTCTGTGCATTATGTCACATATGTAAATTAACATGTACTATACATGTGTGGGGAGAAATTGAAATACAGGAGCATTAAGAGGAAAAAATAGGCAAGAGCATTAGTAATAGGAGCACCAGTCTTTTATATTTAAAAAAAAAAGAAGAAGAAGAAGTCACCTGCATCCTCAGATTGTTTTGTGAATACAGTGTCTCCCTGCCACCTGCCAAGAAAATGAGGCCCGGTTTGTTTAACAAGAGCTGATGATCTGAGCTCATAAATCTGCACCATGTCTGGGTCTTATAAAAATCCCACCTTTTTATCCCCTGCTTTGTGTTAAAAAGTCAATTTTTTTCTCATTCACTGATCTAATTTACTGAACAGATTAATTTGCCAACCTAATTTGATTTCACAGTAATCTAATAAATCCCCCCCAAAAAAATTTCATCAGTGTTTCATTCACCTCTGAGAGAAACCTCTAATTAGAAATGCAAATGGATAATTATTCTTTTATTTCCAGCTTAACGTGCAAACAAAATACAACAAGGGGTCAAGAGGATGACAGCAGATTTCAGCTTCAGAAAATTGATTTCTTATCAGCATGATAACAAGAAAATGAGTATGTAATTTGTTTTGTTTTTTTCTTGTTTGAATCAAGACACCCTTCCTAGCTTGCATGAGACTGCAATTAACCTCTGGTGTTTTCTCTCAAGCATGCAGCTCTCAAATGCTGATGTAACAATTTGTGACACTGTGCAGATGGAAACCTGATCTGATCTCTGAAGGATAAGCTCTGTTGAGTCTCTGAAGGAATGCAAGGAAGCCTTTTAATATTTCATAAACATATACTTGGGATGTACATCCTGCCAATGTAAAGCCATATTATTCATAGGTACCTCCTTTGCATCTCTAGGATTTCTGTAGACCAGGCTGAAAAACAAAAGATGTGGCTCTTCTGTTTGTTTAGGTGGGCGGCTTAGAATAGAGATTCTTATGGAAGTTCATTGTCTTGATGACACGAGTTCAGTCCTTAAACGTGCACTCCTGCCATCTAGTGAAACATTGCATTATCACACACAAACTTAAAAAATGGTTCCTCCTTGTGGCAAAGCAAGGTCAGTGCAGTTTTCTTTTTTCTCCCCCTTTTTAAAAAAAAAAAACTCAATGCTATTTTCTCGCTATTTACAGTATGATTGGGATTTGTAAATCACATGCTCTGCTTGTCATACATGTATAAATGACTGGGCATTTGGAAATAATATGCAATTTCCCCTCTGGGATCAATAAAGTATAATTCATTCATTCATTCATTCATAAGCAAGAGGTATCAGCCAAAAGGCTGTTTGACAAGCTGACAAAAACTTGCACACATGCAAAAAAAAAATCATATTTTGTTATAATACTCTGTTTTAAAGAATCTGTTGGTGCAAAAAAAAAGTGATTCAAAGTAAAGCAATATTCCTTACTTTATGCACAAAAGAAATGGAAATGAAATCCAAGCATTTTGGAACCTGTGAGGTCAGAGTTAAGAGCCCAAGACTAAACTCCATTTAATTTCTGCAGCACTTTCAAAGCATCGTCCTGCTTTTGCAGCTGTGATAAAACCACTTCTCCCCTTGTTGAGATTAATAGCAGGTACCCACAGAGGCCACTAATGTTGAAAAGCCACTGACCCACCTCTTACCCAGTGCTACCCTGGGAGCCACAACCTCCATAATGGCTCCATTCTCTAAATTAATGGTGCTCACCGGGAACATGAAAAAAAAAGTGATTTTAATCATAGGCCGCACAAAAGAGGAGAAGCAAAAGAGAGCAGCAGGGAAGCCTTTTGTGTCTTCAGGGGCAGCACAGTAGAGCTAATCAAGTTTCTGGATGCTACTTTAGGCAATCAGATGAGTGAATGAACAAGTGAAGTTATCCACTGATACGTGTCAAGTAGAGTGTTCATCATTAATCAGATCAGGATTGTCATCATTCCTGAATTCTTAATAAACTGTAAGCCTGAGCGAAAGTGCCTTAGTTTTCTCTTTTGTTGTCATACTTTTGGCTTTACAGATCGGTTAACAGTTTGTCAGTTTAAGATTTATTCTTTTGTTTGTTCACACCATGAATTCACAGTGTTACTTTTGAATAAAAGCTACTATTTTTTTTTCTTTATAACCATCCTTTTCGTGAGGCTATGCTGACTTGCTGCTGCAGGCCCCACACCCAGCTCAGGAGTTTCATTGAACTGTTCTGAAACAGGTATCCAAGTGGAGCCCCACAGTGAGAGTCAGCACCACCAAAATCAATTACCAGCAGCCAGCAGAGGATTTTCTAAACTTTAAAACTCTGTAAATAAAACTCTGGAAGGTCTGACTTCAGAGATACTTCAATTCATTGAACTGTACTGTTCTATAAGTTCAAATCATTTGGTGATTTGACAGCCTTTCACACCATATATGGTGGTGACAAGATTTTTCCACTAAAACAGATGTATTGGTTTTAGAAGTACACTTTCTACTGCATCATTCGGACAGTTTTTGTGCCTTCTGAGGCCCGCAGAGGGCGAGAGGAGACAGCCAGACCACTGAGGTTCCCTTACACCTGAAACCCGAGAAGCACCTCTTAAAAAGAGTCACTTGCAATCAGAAAGCCTCCATTTAATTACAACACACAGGAAATTACTGAGTGAATGGGTTGGGTGCTGATAAGAGGCTGAGCCTGAGGGATGATGGTTCCTGAAACTTGAGGAGCCCCAGTCTCAAAGCTGAATTACCACAAAAGGCCAAGTCTGGAAGCCTGACAATCTGATTGTACTGTCATCCAGATTCATAATTAATATATTTATCGAATTAATCGCTGAAAAGAGTCCTGGACTCCTGAACAGTGGGCAGATTCATTTGCCCCTGGCTCGGCTTACCGTTAATAACAGTGTTGTCAGTGAAATAGGTCCTGAGAGAGCCGATGCTCCAGACTTCATGACAGACAAATTGCTCATCTGTGTAGAGATGATATGAGGAATTTAGGCAGTAAAATTAAGAAAAATGTCATTGTTTGGTGACAACCACAATTGTACCCTTGTTTCAGATTATGAGCACTAAGTTGGAGGAACATGAAAGAGGCATTTACCAGTTGGGAGAACTGAAAATGCCTGTTGTTATAGCTCTGATTTAACAAATCACTCAACAAAGGGCCTCTGTCTGTAGCTCCGACATGTTCAAGAGAAGAATAATGTCCATAGAATTTGGCCAGGTAAACAGAAATGCAGTAGTTAAGTGTAAAATCCTTTTCTGCCCATAAAACTGAGGGGTAACAAGGAATAGCTTCAAAATCCACTAAATAAATCTTTTGATGATTAAGACAATGCTTAGGTAGTGTCTTTACCTGGATCGGTGTGTTCACACAATCATGTAACTTGATATAAATAATAAAATGGCCTATTATAATTAGAATTTGTCAAATTCCAATTACCTGGAAAAACCTGAAAACTAAACAACAATAAGCTTAGTGATTCCCCAGAAAACTTCTCTTCAGAGTCCTATTTGACATTCATTTAAAATGTTGTACACACATAAATACACACACTTACCCTATCTCAGCCATTCTATGAGGACTTCAATAAGGTAAAGATGATTCAATTCTACAAAATATATTTTTCAAAAGCAGCATTTTGGGCTATTTAGAGGGTAAGTTTACAAACGATTCTATTTTTTGTTGGTCCCCTGTAAAAGTTTAGAAATAATCATTAAACCTGGTGCTACAAAGTATGGAGCACTAACAACCATTAACAAGAGCCTGTATGGAGAGGATGCAAAGCTTTCCAACAGGACAGGCAAAGGTTAGGATACTGCTGTAAAGAATTTATTTCACACTATGAGATAGCCTACTGGTCATTTCATCCATTGTTTGAGGCCTGAAGAAGCAGTTTCTCTTCAGTCCTCTCTTGTTTACTCTGTAATAATGTTGTTTTAACATGTTGTCCTCAGTCGCACTTAGATAGTTGATATTTATGTTGTCCATCCGCAGCTAGTTGAGGTACTTTTCCACAGCGAGAGTCTGGCTGGTTCAACCCTGCAGGTTTAATAGTCCCACTCCTCAGTGCAAAGGACTGCACTAGGCAGGTTGCAACGGCTTTTCAGCAGGACCTGCCTGCATCAATCAAATTACATAGAGGGCTCTTTTTGTAATTGCCAGCTATTACAGTTCAACGCTATTTTCAAACTTGATGAAATGGCAACAAGGTCTCTTCTCACATCCTGTGATAATTGAACAATTAAACTTTAGCATTGTAATGACCTCTTCATATGGCATAACTAATTATAAATGCAGACTAGTCGCAAAAATGGCTTTAAGGATAGATTCAAAAACTATTTTCCAGCATGTAATACTTCATTTTCATTTATTTATTTACAGATTTAACTAAGTTTATTGTATCAGGGGAATTACAAGTTGGCTTTTTGTGAATACATTGAGTTGCAGCAACTTAGCAAAAAAAAAAAAAAAGAACTTTAAAGGGGTTATTGGACCTCATCCTTACATGGTTGTTTTGCAATGATCTTTTCAGTTCCTGTATTTTTCGGGCGAAAGTGTCTTAATTATACAGGGTATTTTCAGACCATTTACCTCAGGTCATTCAGCTGAAACCCTCATTTAACATCTTTATTAGGCAGGTTTTAAATCACCCTGTTTGATTGCAGCAGTTTAGCTCTTTATACTCTTCACAGCTAAATGCTAATTCTCTCAGAAATGGATGGACGTGAATCCTCTGAGAGCATATGGAGAATCTCTCATATTAATAATTCAGAAGAAATGAGCAAAAATTAGTGAGCAGATCATCATGTAACCATTACTTCTCCAAATGAGGTATTTGATGAATTAAAAATGGAAATTTCATCAGCATAAAAAGCTCTTTTTTCATAGTTTCATCTACTTATACGTGGCTTCGTGATTAGGACCCAATTCATTGTCCATATTGTCCTGTTTTTCTGTGAATCCCCCAAACAGTAAGCCTCCAACTATGAACTGTGATGTCTAATTACACTTAAGAGGGGGCCCGACAATGCTCCCCACACACTCTGGAGCTCTTCAGGTGCATTAGGTGAAAATGACATTAACTCTGACAATGGACACATGGCTTCAGGGGCCACTTGAAGGATGCAGTGGATGTGAAGAGGGCCTATATTTTAGCTCATAAAAAGCTGGAAGATTAAAGCATGTGTTTCCCAGCAATATGCGTAGTATACATAATCAAATGTTCATTTTTCTGCAAAATACCATGGTATTTTGGTGAGGAAAATACAAAAATGGACAATAAATAAAATAAGAAAGAGTTTATGAGCACGGAGAATTTTCCCATGGCAATGTTTGACACCATAAGCTCCACCCTTGGACAGTCAGAGACGAGACAGATAAATCTGATCTTAACGCTGTCCGAAAGACCAAACTGAGCACAGAGCAAATCTAATATATAAACATGGCTGCTCTCACACACAAGTCATTTGCAAGTTCCAATACAAGATGATTATGTGTGTTGATATATCAAAGTAGGAGATGGAAATGATTGGAAATGTATCATGAGGTGGTGATTGTGGACAATATTAAACAGCACAAAGAAGCTTTTGTTCTCGAATTCCTGCAGCAGTTCAGCCAGTATTGCCTCTGCTTTAATTTAATATCTATTTATTTTACCCCATTGTATGGGTTTTATTGAGGTTGCGCCTGCTTTATCGCCTTAATCTAAACCAGAAGTGAAGGTCAGGACAGGCAGAGTGCCTCTGTTTATTGGCTTCCATTGAGCCCATATGAGCTGATTTGGCTATCTGCTTTTGATATTAAGCTCTTTCATGGTATTTTTGTGCTATACGGATATTGTTTATCACCACATTGAGATATTCAGTGTGTATTTACCACGGAATTAAATATTCTTCATCATTTTTGTAATATCCTCTTTGTAGGCAAGTGCAGGATGTGAGAATCCTGTTAGATGTGCCAGCAAATCCATATTGAGCATCAATGTGTTCAGATAAAAAAAAAATCCAACACATTTCATCTCCTTCCCCCCACATGCTTAGGCGAGTACAACATAACATGAACATTAAGTGTGCATTCAATGGTCAATTTTAAATTAAATATGATCTTTACTGCTCAATTCATTGCCATGTTGTGAAGCAGTATAGAAACCTTGATAACATCTTGGAATCAACGGAAATTAACAGGCTATAAACTCAGATTTTTTGAAATGGGTCCAATTATATTATTCTGTTACATTTCAGTCTTGTTCACTTTATTCATTTAGGCTATTATATGACCTGGGAAAATTCGATTGAGATTAAAAATCTTTTTTTTCCTGGCCATATTTAACATCCCAGTCAGACCTTCAACCCTGAGCTCTTTTTTTTTGTTCATATTGGTTTTGTTTTTAGTTGTTTTGTTTTTTTTAAATGGCAATTTTTAGATCTTTCCAGAGGCTTTCAGTGGGGTTAAGGTCAGGACTTGTTTATTTATAACACTCCACCTTTTCCTTTTCCAACAATTTCCTTTTCAACCTGAAAGATCCAAGAGCTTTGACCTTGCTTTCTGATACTGGCTCATATGTTTCACCTGTAATACGACAGTAATCTTTTAATTTAATCATTCCTTAGATATATTCAGTGTTAGAGCATAACACACAGCATAACAGAACCAGCACGTGTTTCGGTAAATTCACAATATTTTCCTAATGTGTTTAACTTCATTGTCTAGAAATATGCAGAACGACTTTAATCTATAAATGATTATTTTTCCCAAAGTCTTGGTTTCTTGAGTCTTGCAAGGAATAGCAGTGATCTCCTCAAGCTTTTCCCAAAGAGGCCTGCTTAATTCAGTCTGTAGCTTCTGGTAGAAGCTGAAAACACCACTGCCGATGGTTAAGTGGCATTGGCATTATTGGTGCCACTTTTTGGTGGCCTGTTATGAGTTTTATGACTCCTCCTGATAACACTGCAAACTGTTGAAACAGGTTCCAGATCTGACTCAGCCTTGGGATTTTTTACCTTTTACTTTTATAACAACAGCATTTCTGAGTTCTAATAAATCAATCTATGATCAATCAGCTTTTCTTGCAATAAATCCATCATTCATAGTTTAAGTGATGGGAGTAGCTACTTTAAATTAAGCACATTAGAGTCTTGTTTTATTTCATTTGTTTACTCTGAGGAAGTAAAATAAATAAATGTGTGCAAATTGTTGTGTCCACCATCTTTATTACTTTTTTTACCTCTATAAATCTACTAGCGATATCAAACATTTTTAAAGTTTTAAACACTTGTAACCTGCAGATTAGCTATGCTTCATACTGACTCATACTGGGAATCTCCCCCAAAAAAAGCTTTAAAGCTAATTACAGTCTTCAAAATGGATGTCAAGCGGTAGTCTGATTCCCAATATCTATCTTCTATTTTTCTTTCTTTTTTAAGTCCTAATTATTACATAGAAATCAAATTAATTGTCCCGTAAATGCATCACTGCACGATTTACTGACGTCCTAAGACGTCACGTTTCCACAGGGCGAAATATGACGCTCCATATGATGCACGTGGTCTGTTGTTTACTTCTTCTAGGAAGATTGGAAATGCAGCTGGAGAGGAGAAGAGAGGAGGAGGGGGGGCAGTGAAATTGTGAAACAGTTTTCCTAGATAGAGTTACTCAGCACTTGGAAGAAGACTCGCGGACCGACATAAACGCCGGGAAAATGTCGAACTGAACATTTCTCTCTTCTAAAGTTCCGCGAGACCCTAACAGTATGTAGCCTTAATGTTTGTTTGTTTTTGATAAAAGAGCTCGTATGAGTCCAGCGTGCTGTCCTCTTCTTGCTCTTTGTTCTCAGAAGTCTTCAAGTTACAGTTTTAGTATCGTCAACAACAGCGTTAACCCTTTATGTAGCAGTGAGCTTTTATAAGACAACAGCGTTGGCGTGGTGGAAATTTTCACTTAGTCTTTTTAGCAAAAAAGTGAAATCCTGCCGAAATTACACGTTACATGTTAGGCTACTCATATAAAAACATTTTCAATGTAGCTTTAACACCAGTTGGTATAACTTGACTTCACTGCCATACATGATGATGTATAGCCAAGTTTTTGTCATACAGACACATTATTCATACTGTACTGAGCTGCCACAGTTTAAATTTCTCTCTTGTTTTTCCAGATAAACATTACAATGCTTCAACTTGGAAACCTGTTCACCCACTTTCATCTCAGCTCCAAAACTTCAGAAAGCGCACAATGCCAGCAGCTGCCAACACTGCCTGACTTTTTACAGCATGTCATGTAAGAGTATAGTTGAGCCAAACAACTATTTCTCAAATAAGTGCCTTTGTTTTCGACTGAAGCTGACTTGAAGTGCTTGTGACGGCAGGGATTTGTTTTGTTTTTCCCAAATTAACTTTGTATTTCTTTGTTTTGTTAAATATATAACAACAGTAATAACAGTACAGCCCCTGAACAGAAGAATGCCCCTCAGGGTCCCAGGACAGACATCAAAACGTTAGCAGTGATGCTATGAAAATGTTTTTGTCACCTTTTTTTTTTTCAAGAACCATAGAATTCTTTGAATATTATTGAATATTTAACATCCACTTTAATGTTTAAAAAACAAAAGTGACACGTGGACCTTTTTACAGCATTTATCTTAAATCTGGTTCTACTATCACAAAGCTGACTCTACTATTTCACTTCTTATGAGATTAATTTGAGCATGTATGGCTGGATGACTTCTATAATATTGTTTTGATATTTAAAAAGCTAAAAGGAAAAAAAGGCAATCATTGCAAAGGTATTTATTTTATCATAGTAAAAGCACAGGAACATCTTGACTAAACGATAAGAGCTTTCATCACAATCAGAAAAAGTCAGAAATGATCAGAAAACTGCAGCTGATTCACTCCAACATGGTTTTAAAGTCAAGTGACAGCGTCATATTCTGCATCACTTGCACAGTTGGATATACTCACTAGCTGTGAAACATTACTCTAAACCTAGGCTGCATCATTGCAAGAACTGCATTGAATTAAAAGAACCTATAGAAATGGCCCATGTGGTTAAATTTAAAATGAAAAGATTTATTTGCTCTGATTAACTGTTTAAGAATTAACACCCTACTCTAAGCTGCCCTTGCTCATCATTTAAGCATCTTAAAGCTCTTAATTACTGCAGCACGTAACCTCTCCACCAGTATACAAAATTAATATATTAACATAGAGCATACAACAGCTAAGAGAGAGATATTTTCCTTGATTGGTAGAGGCTAAAATAAGGCTAAAAATAGTGAGTACTACATTTAGCTAAACTTTTTTTTAAATACATCAGCTTCATAAACTATTAATGTATCATATACCTTTAAGTTTACAGCTTTTACTCCTGAAGTTTACATAAAAACAGCGCAAATCATATAATCTTTTGTTTTTATTTAACTCTTATTTGCATTTCTACTGTAGGAAATTCACTGGGCTGAAGAAAGAAGATGTCTACTGCAGTCTTCGTGTTCCTGACCAGTTTCAGACAGCCAAGGATGACATCAACATTGTTTTCCTCACAGGTTTGAAAACATAATGAAATTACATTTCAGTGTAATGTGGATTTTTGGGATGTGAGGGGGTTGTTTGTTTTTTCTCTCTCTTTTTTTTCCACCCTTTGCCATCTTGTATAACTTTTTGCAATGTTTATTTTTTTTCATTACATTTTACTGGTAAAACTAATTTCCCTTTAACTCTGCTAATGATTAATGCAAGTACCAATGGTATAACACTAGTTTTAGAAGTGTGTTTACACTTACTGTATAGTTAATATTTTATTTTTCTTAAGGTCAGGGGGTCTTCTGCGTAGATGTAAAACCCTGGAGTGGAACAGTATCTGCTCACAACCAAAACTGGCATGTGCAAGTGAAAGAAGAGGACCAAAACTTTACCAACACCTGCATTGAGCAGATTCAAGATCCCCTCAAAGCTATCATGGTAAAAAATAAAAATAAAA
>JAOXYM010000023.1:8714432-8726796 GCA_028567055.1 Leptatherina wallacei
ATTTTTTCATCTGTTTCTAAATGCTCCATAACAGGATATTTATCATGTTTTCAATACTCCTGTAAGCAGCTATGCACCTGCAGTTATAAAATAAGGCACTTTAGTTACTCTATATTAGCCGACCTGAGGTTGGCTGACTTTACATTCTCACGCACCCACAGGTAACCCCTTTACACACACAGTCTCTCTTCCAACACTTTTGACACCCTCATCCTCATTTGAAACAAACATAGTATAAACACTAGTAAATTGTCTGCAGTGCTCTAGCACTGTTTCCAACTTCTTTTGTTTATCCAGGTCAGCTGTTGAAAGGTTTCTGCTAGTAGAATTATCAGGACGTCTCCGCTGGAACATATCCAGCACGGTTTGTCTTTAAAGGAGAAAGAATCTGCTGTGTGCTCGCACAGCAGGTGGTATTTGAAACACGGCGTACTATGGTGGTAACTCAGTTCACATCAACAGTAGATAAAGAAAATATTCCTTAGTCTTGACTAGTAAAGCATCTTGCAGAGCTTTAAAGCTAAACTGTCTGTGTAAATGACACATTCGGTGTCCATTTCTGCTTCAGAACCACAACATTATTTCGGCATCCCTTCCTGAAATATACGCAGAAAGTGCGTGTGTTAATCGCTCGTTTAAAAAAAAGATGTTTCATATTGGATTCAACTTGGTCTGATGATAGCTAAATGTCAACAGAATGATAAGGAGGACTTTTTAAATGCAAGTTGTCATTGAACCAGAATATTTAGTGAACAATTTGTGGTTCAGACACCTTTTGCGATTTTATACACCTTGTTGAGAACAGCAGGTTGAACAATAAGTACTTAAACATTGAACTGTGTGCATTCAAAAGCATAAAGATTGTGAAAAGTGTAGGAGATTGTGGAAAAACGGCTCTAGCAAGCTACATTTGGAAAACATAACCTCTTTCTTTAGACTTCTTCCCCACAAAGCCACGCCTCCAGAGCACAGGAACACGCAGAGGGGGAGGGACAAATGGCAGTTGAGTTTGATAGACATTCAATCTTTTAGAATGCGCCGGTTAAAATGATTGGATGGTGGTTTTCAGTCCTGTCCATTCCATTTGTGACTAAAAATTTTTATTTTTGTGTTAGAGCATTTAATTAATTGGGTGCAATCGGGGTGTGAATGGATTTTAAGCAATATAGTATAAAATGCTCCTGGAAAACCTCTCCTACCCTACCTTTAAGTTCACAAATAAAGCTTATAGTGGATTTTATGTTCATTCTGACATCATACAAAGAGCAAATATCCCTGCCTTTTTGTGAGTAGTGTTTATATATCAATCATTACATCAGATGGTCACTTAATTGCTGCCAAACCCTCTACTTCTATGTAGTTGGTTGCAATTTGTACCTTTTGACACTAGGTGTCTCTAAGTCCTACACAATGGGCAATAAATCTCAGGGATCAGTATACCTTTCATATAGTTTATTTTTTCATCTTTCTTGAAAACTTCCAAATTTCCCCCCAAATTTTTTCTAAAGACTATCCTCTCCACAGACTGTTTTTTCTTTGCTTTTTTCCCCCTATAACCTAACCAATTTAATAAGGTAATTTTATAAATACTGTACAAAATTAAAGATTGTATAACAGGTTCTCATTATTTCAACAAGCAGTTGTCCACAGACTCAATCTGAGGATTTATGGGAGTAATCTAATCTAAATTAAGTGCTGAAAGGCCCATTGAAGTCAAATCAGCACTGCTTAATCTACAACTCAACTCATACTGTGACTTACTACTGCTGCTGTCTAAAATATAATATCAAGTAATATCACAACTATCTAACAATTTTCAGTGTAGATATCATATTCCAATGTTTCTGCCAAAAGTTTATTAAAAATAACTAAATTAGTTAGAATGATCATATATTGGGGTAATTGGTTTTAACTCAGTGGACATTTAATTAATACATTTTTGCTTTTATCTTAGAAATACTGAAACAAGTTAAGGATTGAAAGCTCAGATTCAATTTGGAAAATGAAACCTTTTCAGTTGAGTTAAATCAGTTTGTTAATTTGCACCTCTCTGTACAAATTGATGTAATATATTTATGAGCCAAACCAAGCTGGTGTTTTACAAATTGCCACACAAACCATTTTCCCATTTCCACGATGCTTTGACTCCACTATAAAGAGGTTTGGTGCGGCAGAGGTGTGTTGTTCAGTGTTCCTCCCCATCTGTGTCTGGTAAGACAGGGCGTACAACAAAGAGCCCGTCGTCTGAAGCTGGTGTGGCGTTACGCTCACTCAGAGTTCACCTGAAACACTGCACCCATGGCTCCAGGTAACAGGCAGTGCTCACTGATTCCGCACTGGGATTTTTTGACTTTATCAGAGGAAGAATCTGAACTTTGTGAATGGCAATACATGCAGGTGGTGACACATCCCTACCCAATTACACAGTTCCTCTCATTAATCACATTCGTCTGACTTGTCAGGCCCTAATTGCTAATGATTACTTTAAAACACACACCGGTAGGTCTACAACGTGTTGTCACAGTGAAAAATTCATGATGTGTATTTGCTTTGTTTTCTGATTGGAGTAAATCATTTCTTAAACTGTCATTACACCAGACTGGCTCTGACTCTATGCCATAAACATCCCAACAGGAGATCAGTATCAGCTATTTGAAAGGAGATGTTTCTTTTTGGATGGAAAATAAGCTGTCGTCTTGTGTTCAAGAGGGTAAAAGGTGAAGAGTGAACCAGAGGCAGGATTTTTGACTATTTACAGGCGGTAAATAAGAAGAAGGAGTTTGTCGTGTTGAAACGTGAGGAGTGATGTCATTCAGATGACTCCAGCGACACTGAAAGCGAGAGGCAGATCATGGTAGACACTGTTAGGTAAACTGTCAGCCCTTTGTATGACACCCAGCCTTAGCCCCAAGGGTCTTGTCCTCAACATGAAGTGTTACAAACGCACACAGTCACACAAACTCTCGGGCCTGTTGGTGCTTGATGTAGGAATGATTCCAATGCACTTCTTGAAAGTTCACAAGGGGAGGTGAGATATTGTTTTAGTAGCAATTGATCTGTTCATCCTGGTTTGTTGAAAATGGTGCAGCTGTGACAATTGCATTTCCTCTTTAGGGAGATAAATCTGTCTGGAAATGTTTTGATTGAGTGTTAACTCCATCTTTGTGACCTGTGATGGTCAGAAAGTGGGAAGAAATCTGAATTTGTATTGTTTCTTTAGTTTAAATCTTTATACTGTCTGAGTCTTTCATTCTTTATCTTCTGACTTTGTGTCAATTGTCTGCTGCTTGTTTTTGCTATGGAACTCTTGCTAAATTCAAGAGTCAAGTGTCCTGGTTGAATAAAGATAAGTAATATAAAAAAAGTATTGGATTGAGATTGCTCTTTCGGTAGGTATGGTATCATCTTTACGTTCACACAGTTCCCTGAAGTGGCTCAGACCGTAACATGCATTGACAGTTCCTATTTGCCATCTTTGCTGAGCAACACCTGGCCAATGGCTATCTAGACACTACACAGAAATCCTCTCTTTTAGTTTATGACAAAAACGGCTCCATTTTTATCTCTTTTAGATAATCAAACATATTTTAGTGTTGTAATTGATTCAAATTGTACACAGCTTATTTGCTGCGTACAATGGTATTATTAACTGATTGCAAAGAAGGGAGAACATAAACTTCCTCAATTTGTGTAAATTATGTGTTCCACAAATGTATGACTTCACCATATAAAATAAATAGTTTTCCCTCCTTCTGTTCAGGTTTAAAGATGCTGTAGAAGCAGCACTGGCTGTGTTTCTGCAGCACAAAGATGGAATTACTAAACTTCAATTCCATTAAATTAGTTAATTGCTGATTGCAGGTGATTTTTTTTTCTGCCTGAAATTTGTTAGAATAATTCCTCTCTGATCTTTTTGTCTTGGTTTATATTCTTCTGAGCCACCAGCTGTCATGAAGCTATTTTTCCATGCTTTCTATATTAATAGACACTCGCTGACTCTGAAGTGTCTGATGCTATTGTAATACAAGCCATATGGCATTCAGCCAAGGCTGCAATATAAGACACAATTGTTTTTGTTTTTTTTTCATCTTTCTCCCCCCTTTTAGTGCACACTAATAAGTAAGTAAATGGTGGAAAGATGTGTGTCTGAAATCACAGCGGCCTTTGTTGTAGATAATTAGGTTAGCAGCAAGAGTGTGCAGGTGCTGAGGGTGTACTGTGCTCATGGTGTGTTATCGACTTGCTCATATTCGTAGGCTGTCAGGGGTGTCGCACTTCCCATCAGCCCCAAAGCTCAGCAACCTCTTCACTATTAAAATGATCACTTTCAATAGCAGACAAAGGAAAGAGGGAACATATCTAGTGCAGGGTATTTTCCCCACCTCTAATGCTTATCTGCCTTTTGATGTTGGCGTAATAAAAGGCCTATTGGGCTTCCACAATGACCTGCAAAATGGACAAGGGCCGATATACTGGGCTCTGACTGCCGCTAGCATTAACTAAAAGGCCCAGACATTATGGAGAGCTGGGGATGAAAGTACATGAAAAAAATCATAATTGAAAAATTGCCTAATGCTAAAGTGAAAGAAAATGGAACTGTGAAAAGGCACTGTAATATTCTGTTATCCCCTGTAAATGCAGCCAAACAAGAGATGCAGCGTGGCATTCTTTTTCAAATGGATGTGGTTCAATTACCTGCATGTCTAAATCTAGTTAAGGCTTCCATTGTCAGGTTTGAAATGTAACAGGCAGTTTTGATGTAGTGTTAAAGCGTATTATGCCCTACAACCTACATAAAATCACCAGGGATATGACTCCATTCAAGATGTAGAAGGGAATTAAAGCTCACACTGAGAACAGGGTTAATTTAATATTTATTCTATTTGAGACTTCGGTTTGAATCACTGTTCAGGCATAGATACTCAGTATAACAGCATGCTGATATAAAAGGTTAGTTTTAAATAATTCCTATGCGGGTTTAATCTTTTTATGATTTTTTCTACCTTATGATACATTTGACCAAATGAAAAACTTCTCCCCTTTTATCTATATTTAATATGTCTATTTGGAAGCATAACATTTTGCAACTATTTTGTGCATTGATTAATGCCATAGACAATGGTAATTTGTAGTGTTGTGTTTTTCAGCTGTTGGCCAGAAAATAATACATGTAAAGATTTTAATCAAGGTTTGAGACATCTGGACTATATACAGTAATCAGACCATGTGCACAACCATGTGAAGGTCCTCCTGGACCCTCCAGACAGCGCTGACATGTTGGAGCATGTACCAGGGGTGTCCAGCTCCGATCCTCAAGGGCCGCAATCCTGCAGGTTTTCAATGACTGACTTTGGACCCTCTGATGTACAATAAACTAGGGATGGACAAATCGACACTCTGGAGTTGATACTTTGATACCAGCCAGTCAAAGTATCAATATTGATACTTTTTTGAGTATTGAGATACCCCTCTGCGGATAAAAAACCTGCCATTTGTTTTCAATTCTTAGAATTTTAAGCAATAAAACTGCATGTGAAGCCCAGACAGTGTATTCTTTCTGTATGATCATGGCAGTCTATCAGATGTCATGATGCTTCTACTCTTAGTGACGACATTTTGTTTTGATATTTTACTGGTTTAATGCAGGTTATTGGAGCATTATGATTTATTATATTCATCATATTACTAATATGCGTTTTAATTTCCATTAAAATTGTAAATAATCCTAAATTTGTATTAAATTTGTAATTTGTAAATCTGTAATTTTATTATTTTGACATTTTTTAAATATTTATTTAATCTTTAAACCTTCTCCTTCAAGGCGCAAAAAAGTATCAGTATTGATATCGATGAAAAAGTATCATAACCAAATGGTATCATATCGACATGAAAAATGTAGGTATCGCCCATCCCTACAATAAACCTCTGATGGTGTCCTGTGTTTTTGGCACCAGGATCCTTTGGGTCCTGAGACTTTGAGCCTATGGTAATCAGGCTTGTCACACCACTTCTTGCAGTTGCCCCAACGTGTTTAAGTGTGTAGAAGGTGTAAAGGTAATATCTGTATGCCAAGACCTGAAGTTTTCTAGCAGAAAACCTCATCTTCACACAGGGTAAAGATGCTATGAAGACAACTGCTGCAACTCTTACAAATGCCCTAACCAATCCCAACTAAGGCCCTAAATCTTACGTCCACTGCAGGATCTTATGACACATTGAGTATAGTTTCACAGTCTGGTCATTTGCTGGTGTCACCTCTCTCATCGAACAGCTTTATTTAAAAAAAAGGCATCAAGGTATTTGATAGGAAGCCTCTGTCGTATCACATCTGCTCAATTTTAGCTAAATACAACTATTTAAGTTTTGAGAACTTCAAATTATTCATAAATGTTTGCCTCATTCATAAATCTGTACATGGAAAAGCCCGACCATCCCTGGAGGATTTCATCAAAAAGTGAAAAAGCATAAGAATAACCAGATCGGTCTCCAGAGGAGACAGTGAAATTCAATTTAGAAGATCCTCTTTTGCACAAAATGTTTTATCTATTAAAGGATGCTCTGGTTGGAATAGTTTTCCTGTCACAATTAGAGATAGCTCCACATCTCTCTCTTTTTGGAAACAGCTTAAAGCATGGCTGATCTACATTGAGAAAAAACAAGTATTTGATCCTTACAGGTATGTGTGAGTACGAGTGTGTGGGTGTGTGTATATGTATGTGTGTGTGTGTGTGTACATTTCCTTTTTTGTATAGTGCTTTGAACAGTAGCACATTATTACAGGGACATTGAAGCAGGTTTTAATTATTGTACACTCTCCTAGTTTCTTAAACAGTTTTAATGTTATTGTTGTTATGGTATTCTTATTTATACTGTAGTATTGCATTACTGTTGATGTTATGTGATTCCTCTTTCGGACAGCGGATGGAAAATAGCATCCTGCTAAATCAGGCATATTTAAGTCTTTGTTGTAAATTCATTAATGTGCATTGTTGCTTAAAAATGAACGATTATTAGAACAATTCATTAATGAGATGATCAGTGTTAGTCACTTCACTTTTCAGTGATTTTAGTGTTTTGGCTGATTGGTGGTAAGAATTAGGCTTGCAAATCTATACAAATTGTACACTAATTTGATTCTAAATCAAATTTTTATTCAAAACTATTTTTCAATTCAGCAGAAAAAGTCCTGAGATCTGAATTTATTTGTCCACTGTGTAAAAAAAAACAAAAAAAGAAAGTAGATGTAAGCTTGAAAACAGTGTGTGTATGCTTAATTGGGTTTTTGTTTTCAAAAGGTTATCAAGTGGTTACACTAAAATAGTGTTAGATAAATAAAAACACAACTCATTATTATATGTTACAAAGCAGAGGTTAACCTTTTTCTTGAGAAAAAAAACTTACAAAAAATGAATTGCAGAAGCGCGTGACATACTTTGGACCTGTTAATTGGATCATAAATGTAAAGCTCCTGACTCACCAAACCAGAGGCACATTGTGTCTCTTGATGTCAACAGCTTCTGCTAATGATAAATCAGCACTTAAACACACCATGAAAACAACATGTAGCTGCCAACTATGACTTCTTATCTCTGCCTAAGCAAGACAACATACTTTTCAATGTAAAAAGCATTTTGTACATAAGGTCAGGTCAGTATCAATTTATATATCCTACATATATTTAAAATATAAAAAAAAATAAAAGTATTTTAATGTGTTTCACCACTTAGAAACCGGCATTTCGTCTCATTCTTACACATCATGTGCATTGCTCTGTACATTTGTCCATTTCTTACACCGGTCAAGGCAGACGGCTGCCCTTCCTGAGTCTGGTTGTGCTGATTGTGTCCTCTGGACTCATTCATGCTCAGGACAGGAAACTGAATCAAAAAGAAGATTAGATGCAGTCTGTTGGTTTATTTGCAAAGGCAATGTTTTATGAATTGGTTTTATATGAACGCAATTATGTTAAATGATACTGTGAATTATAATGGATTTTATTTGATTGGATGAGTTGATTTAAAAATAATTATATTAGATTGGACTTTCTTGAAAATTACCATTAAATGGCTTTAGTGATGAATGGTGCTTTACAAATAAAACTGAATTTAATCCTATTGTATTATGTTAGCATTTAAACTTTACATATTGAAACATAATGTTGATGGTGTCCAACAGTGAAAACAATACTTGATAAACTGGAAAGAATGCATTTCATAATGAAGTAATCACCCAAAAAAAAATACTCGTAGGACAGAAACTAATATGGAAAAGATTTCAAGAAGCAATGTTTCTTATAATTTAGATAGCTTTAAAGCTTTGTTTTATAATCAAAGCACTGTTGTTTTGCCTTGGACACCAATGTTTTTACATTTTTAATGTATGGACAGCCCACATGTGCAGCTCAATCACTACGTTCATTCTTGTGGCACTGTAGGCCCAGCAATTAAACAACAGCTTGCCCATGTTGAGGTCAGAGGTGAAAGGCATGAGCAACTGCATGGCCTTAATCAAAGCTCGGGAGGTTGAAGGACGAGTCACAACCCCTTGAAATGTCCTAAGAATATTATCCAAAATTTAGTGAATATTAACCTTTGTTTTGTTTTGTTTTTTTGTCGTTTTACTTTGCAGGTTACAGTTAAAATGTATAAGCGTGGTGCTCACGGATGGTTGGGCAAATCGCTGAATGCCACCTCCACCATTTCTTCAAATACCTTTGTGATCTTCAGGATCAGTGGCGAGGAAGCGGACGCCAAAATCCCAGCAAACACCATTGACAGCATCACACTCAGCATATAACAGGAGGGCGTGTCTTGGAAGAGGACAAACATCCCAAAATGGCACTCAAAGGAAAAGAAGCATTCTGAATGAGTAATGCACAAATGGAAAAAAGATTTAAACTATTATTTCTGAGCATTTTAATGCGGTGTTGACGCTTTTTTTGTGTTGTACTAATAGTGGGGATTTAAATTGTGTCTGTGAAGAAGAAAAAATTGAAATAGGCCCGTTTGCCAATTTTCCCAATTCTCTGGTCCTCAGTGGCAACATTATGATAATGAAAATGGTTTCAGACAATTAGCCTGATTAACTTTCTCTTGTTTTGAATTTATAGGGCTGGCCCACACTAGCCATTAATTAATCATTATGCATCTGATTGTGTCACACCAGTTCAGGCTACAAGTGTTCAATGTGTTAATTATGGCAGTTAAAAACGGGTTGCTGCTGGCATGACGAGGACCGAGCATGTTACTCCTTTACTGGATGGAATGGGAAGTTGTTTGCAGTCTATTTAGAGAGTGTTACTGTAAGGTGTTTTATTAATATGCTCCACTGCTCAGAGATGATAACGTATTCAAGAGCCCACAGGCAGAGCCACCAGCACCATTCATAACCATGTCTGATGCACTTCCCATCAGTTACCAGGCTTACACAGCTGCGCTAACAGCTAGCAATTGTATTTACAGGGCCTGTTAGTGAGTAAAATTAAGTTAATTCTATCAAGATATCAGTGCCTCTAGCTAATAAAATTAAATGAGCCCTCTCTGTAGATGGTATCTCTTTGCATGGCATGTCTACCTGAAACATCATTACACTATACTCAAGCTCTTCACTGTTTTACTTAAAGGTCAGATCAGTGGTGGCCTTGCAAGCACCACTGTCCTGCTAGCATTGGTTCATGAATATTTTTAATATGTCAACATTGCTTGAATATTTAAGCATTATGATTTTTTTTTATAACTAAAGCAGCACTCAGGAACTGTTGTCTCCATAGCACTTGACAAATGGTATTGACAGTAGAAAGAACATCAGTGAGATTACTATAAAAACTATAAGTGATTTACAAATGCAAGTATTAGTTTAATTTCATTAAACCATTACATGAATGTTCTTTTTTTTTCTTTCCTTCAAACTTAAAGCACTTTCAAGTCCAAAGCCAACATCAGAGGCATGATTGTTAATTATACTTTTGAGTTGTTTTGGTTTATTAGCATGGCCATGTTTTTTTTAATGTGTTTTCATGTTTGTTCTGTCTAGTGGTGAAATAAAAGATTTGGTTGCTTATACTGTTTGGATTGATATGGATTCTTCCAGTTTCTTTTCACCTGCAGTAAAATCTGGAAATATCTTAACACACAACAATAATTATAAATATTTTGAAATAGAAAATAAATAAAAAATCTAATGAAATGGACTTACTCCAGACTTTAAAGGGGATTTAATAAAACTGTTGCATGAACCAGTGTTCGGATGCAGTGTAACATTTAGGTCAATTGACTAATAGAAGGTCAATATAGTAAACATATTTTTATTTGTGGATAATTGCATGAAAATTGTTTTCTTTGACTTACAATAAGAAATTTCCACCAAAAGATTCTTTGGGTTCGATCCTCACCCTTCATATCTTGACAAAGACTGAACCTCATGGGTCTATCCAAAGAATTGGGGTAATCCTTTGTTGTGCTTTATCAGTCCTTTGTGAAGGCGAATGGGAGAAAGAATACAGCTCAATCATGTTGGCATTAAGTAACTCAGCTACTGCAGGCTATTCCATATGCCTTTACCCCAAAAACTAACTTCTGGGTTCAATATGCAGTATACTTTGACTCATTGTTATCTGTCTTGTGAAGCTTTGACCAATCAGCTTTGCTGCTTTTACCTGAATCTCAGCAGACAGTAACATGATGCAATGACATCTAAGCTCAAATATTTTGGTATACAGAGGAGTCAATGGTCAACTGAGTCACTGCACGGGGCTGCGGCTGCAAAAGAAGACTGAATCATCCCCCATTCACCATGGTTCTTGACAGTAAGTATGAGCTGTTTGTGCTCCAGATTGATGGGGGAACTACCCTTGCTTCTCTATCCATTGCTGATTTCCACCATAGTGTTGTGCTAACATAGAACTCTACCTCCAGACCAGCCAACTGGCAAAACCTATTTTAAAAGTAGTCAAATTAGCTTATGGTCCATTAGTCCATTTCAATTAATGAGCAGCACCTGACTGCTCCTTGTCCTCTTGGGTTTTTTGTTGATGTTGCTTTTTTTTTTCGTTTGTATTTTTTACAGACCTGCACATTTTAATTTAGTTTATGTGAAATAATGTAATATGTTATGTGTTGTTGTCCATCTGAGGTTTTATTTCCTAATTCTAAGACCTGGTAATGACTACATGGGTTTTTTTGTTGTTGTTTTTTCAGCTATGTTCAGACACATAAAACATGAGAACTGGAAATGAGTGTGCTTT
This sequence comes from Leptatherina wallacei, assembly GCA_028567055.1. Taxonomy (NCBI): domain Eukaryota; kingdom Metazoa; phylum Chordata; class Actinopteri; order Atheriniformes; family Atherinidae; genus Leptatherina; species Leptatherina wallacei. Next base: position 8,725,675 of record JAOXYM010000023.1, read on the forward strand.
ATTTTCCATGTGACTGTATGTTTGTAAACAGCCTTGTATATGGATACAACTGTACACAGAACTTGACTGCTTCCCAAGAGCTATTGATTTCTTCTCATATCTGGGCAGACCTGGATTTGTAAGGCTCACTATGGATTTGTATTAGTGAGGCTCATATACAGTCATTTGTCACTTGTGGGCCACAAGGTTTCTTCAAAGCCTTATTAAGAAGATGGAGGGCATCCATCAACAGCTCACTGTGCTCTTTGAAAGCATGCAGCATGTCTCCAGCATGGTAAAAGACTGGAGATTAAGGATGGATGACTGGACACGGGGACAAAGAAAACCCTGTTGAACAGCATGGTGGTGACTGGGAGGGGAAGCTGAGCGGAAATGGACATGGAGATCAGACCAGAACACAGTGTGACAAGGTAACAAGGTAAACTGATCCAGGCAGCAATTCCTCTGGAAACTGAATCAATGAGGGTTCTGTTAAAATGAAAATCCTCTTGGATATTGAGTTTAAATAAATCCATGGGAGAATAGAATCGGCCGTAAATAACACTTGTCCTCTGTAGTGCATGCATATATATGAAATAACCCACAGCTGTGTTCTATCCATCCGTAAGTTTCATGTTGTTTCATGTTTTGTTGGTGAGCAAAAAAAACTGGGAAACAAAGTGAGGAAGGCTGGAACCTGTAGGACGAACAAGTGTTAAACTCTGACCTCTGACTGTTCAGCACCATCCCCAGAGTTTCCAGGTCAGGTGACTTGTTTGACCCTTTCTTTGTACTGGATGTGGATCTTTTATAGCAGCCTGGGCACAAAAGACAGCTCTCTTTCAGATGGCAATTTCAGGAACAGCTACTCAGCTCCTCCACCACAACATTGTTCGCATGCTAATGCAGGACATCACAGTTTTTAGTCCAAAAACTTTCCTGCACTTCCTTTCTAGTTGAACACAGATGTAGTTTGTCAGCCACATTTCAGCACTGCAAAAATTCAACAGTTTGACCCCATCACTCTCCATCTTGTGTGACTTTGGTGCTTGAGCTCGGCTAACTGAAAGGTTCTAACAGAAATCTGATCAACCGAAGACCATGTGGATCTCATGTAGCTCCATGTTTAACTGTTATGTGGTT
>JAOXYM010000023.1:8727040-8758822 GCA_028567055.1 Leptatherina wallacei
CATACACCCACCAGCCACTTTAATAGGTCTGCCTCGCTAGTATCAGGCTAGACCTCCTTTTACCTCCAGAAATTCCTATTCTGTGCTGGAAAAAAAGTCAGGGAATCATCAAAGGCATTAGGACACATTATCTGGAAACCATTTTTGCTGGTGGAATTTCCTTTAACAAAGGGTAAAGTTCGAAATTATTACACTGTAAAAGTAATTTGTTATAAGTAAAAGGCCAAGTTGACTCTGTCACTTAACTTGAATCATATAATTATTGTCATAGAAATGTACTTCAATCAAAAATAAAAATAAGTGGGGCTTGTGAAAATTCTACAAATTTTAAGGGGCTCAACTTCAAATTCCATTCTAAGTGAAAAAAGATGATCAGTTTTGTTCCATATTTTTTTACTATCTAGGTTTCTTTCTAAAAATGTGTGCATAATCTTTATTTATACGTTACTTCATAACTGAAGAAAGTGCAGAAAGCCTGATCATAGAGTATAATTCAAATTGGTACTCCAGTAAATTTTCATTTTTTATTTAATCTTTATTGTACAGGTAGTTCCATGGAGACACTGTTTTATATGTCAGAAAATATCTGAGTAACTGTACTTAGTTAAATTCAACTACACAAAATCCTTGGCAATAATTTGAGTCAAGACACCTGGAGTATATGCACTCTTTTTCTGACCATTGTTTTTCATTTATTTTTGTTTTTATAATCATATTGCTTTGATTTTTCTGCCTTGACACTTTGACAGCTTCCTTGGTTGATCTGTATTTTTCCTTTTTACAACCTTACTATTTTGTTTGTACGTGCTCCAAATTTTAGACATCTTTTGCCACACCCTAAGATGAATTACCTTCTTTAATACATTTTTAAATCCTCTCTACTGTTTGAACTCACAGCTCTTAAGTTAGGGATATTTTTCCTGCCAGTCAAAAGGAGCAACAGCTCACTGAGCTAAGCACTCTCTTTTGATTACAGACTCCTTTGCACACTTCGATTTGTGCTTGTATTTGTTTTAGACTTGCAACTTCCAAGGAGATGCAATCTTTTTTTCCCCCTCATATTTGAGTGACTTTATTTTTTCCTATTCTTGATCTACAAGAAACTCCACATATTTGCAATGATTAAAAAAAAAAAAAGAAACTAAACTTCATAGATATGTTTTACAAATGGCTGCAAGGTAGACTGATGGATTGGCAACCAGAGTGTACCTCGCATGATGACGGCTGGGGTAGACTCCAGCTCCTGCACACTGAATCCGATTAATCAGATATTGAAAATGGATGGATACGTGTAGAAAATAGATTCAAAGATGTTTTATAAATCCAGAATGTTTAGATATTAAATAAATTGTTAAAAAGATGATTGAACATTCTCCAAGTATGGCAATTTTATATTTTCTGCCAGTGTTATATGATGTAAATTCACCTATAACCCTTTATGGTCCTGCTTTACAATTTGGTAGAGCAAATTTTTCATTGATTATCATGAAACTTAGTAAAGAATTGATTGAATAAACCTTGCCTGAACCATCTCCACCAATTGGTTTTTGGGTATGTAATACCAAAAGAAAGAGTTTGTTATCCCGTTGCTGTTTCAAGTTTTGACCATTTCACAGTCATTACTGTTCTTGTTAAAAAGAAAAGAGAAAATGCAAAGAAATATTTCTCTCTTGCTTTTTCTTAGTGTGAAAGTTAAAGGGTTCTGCTAATCTTCCAATCCACAGAACCCCACACAATTTTTTCCCCTCCTCATACTAAAGAAATACAACTGTTGTCTTCATCTTTCAGATGACAAGTGTGCCTGATATGGCAGTCAGAAATCCTCATGAGGTGAAAAATGTTCAATGAAATATGCAACAAAATTCTATTAGTCAAAATGAAAATAAAAAATCTGACACAATCCAAGAGAAAAATCTCATATGAATTAAACTGCCCACATCTCACACCCGTGTACCAATGGGATACAAGCTGAAACAATTGAGAGCTATTACCATACGAGATTATTACAATTGCAAAAGCTAAGAGACATGAGATGGGAAGTAATACTGAATAAAATATGCAGTATCTGAATTGTAAAAGCAAATAGTAGTTAAGCAGTTGTATTTAACCCATTAAGACCTGATAAAACATATGGGTATAGCAGTTCCATTTTTAGAGGACGCCACAGCTCTTAATGGGTTAATACAGAACTCGTGTGTGAGAGGGTTAAGAGAGCTTATAAGAATAATGGACCAATGAAACACAGTCAAAAATCTCTGAATGCATTTTACAACAGGATAAAGTGTAATCGTGGCAAAAATACAACTACACGCTACATTCTGCAGGCTTTTATACAACCACTAGAATGTGATGATGAAAGGAGACAAGCCATCTCTTTTATGCCCACCGACCTCTGTTCTGTAACCACTACAGTACTGAACAGCAGTAAAGCTCTCAGAGTGTGAAAGCGGCAGGATTCAGAAGAGTTTAAATGTTTTCCCACCTTTGCAAATATTTAAAATTAAGTATCATCAAGACTCAATTAAATGTTCTATTAGATTTTCATACATTTCAGTTTGAAAAAAAAAAAAAGGATCTACCATTGTGTACCATTAAAGAAATAAATGGGCACATGGGGAACTACAGGCTGCAGAAATTAGCCAGGTTGTGAAACAACCCCCAAAGGCACTGCACTTGTAAAAACCTGCAGAACAACAAAAGACAAACAGGAGTGAATGAAATGAAGCTTTCTTGCCAATTACTGTTGCGAACGTGGCCACGGTGAGGCTTTTTGTGCTTCACACAAGCAGTCTTTTCTCCTCTCGTCCCTGGCTATTGAGAGGGATACATTAGCCGGGCGGGATGGATGTATAGTGGAGAGGGAGCGGAGCAGAGAGTTCGCAGTCATACAGCTCACTTCACGCCTGGTGTTTCAGACCTCTCTTATGATTTCACTTACTGTGCTCACACACAGTGGGATTTTTTTACCACACAATTTGCTGTTTCCTTTTTGAAGAAACACAAAAATCCATACGAGAAAATCTCCTTTATCTATCAAACATGAAGAAATTCATGTGAGGTTTCTTATTGTGCAGATTGAAATCTACTTTTTAGACAATCTATATGAGCTAGGAGATCTAGTTCTATAGGCACTACTCATTTTCAAGTCTGTTCTATTATCAAATTATACATGACAACTAAACCAACCTGCAAATGCTTGTTCCATCGCATCACTTATGTCACCTTCATGCTTTATGACCACCTCAGTGAATGCTCAGTCTTTATTTTATTCATAATCCCAGCAGAGTCTGCAGGGTTGCAGTCATGTGCATGTAAATGCCAGGTTAATGCTGCAAATAACAACATCCATCATGCTGTTTCATTAGCACTGTCCTCTGACCTGTTCCACATAATGTTGTGAAATGTGTCAGGTGCCAGATTATTGGGAGGCATGATGATCAATATATAACTAAGAGAGTACTACATGTGATGCTGCTGGCAGAGCTGCAGAATAAAGCTCCATCTAGCATTCTGCTGCCTGTCACAAAACTGAAAAACAAATGGACTAGCCCAAGGCAAGAATCATCAATAATAATATAATGTGTGGACGATGATGAATTAGTACCGGACGTCTCAATGCTTTAACGCAGTACATACAGAAACATTATTACACGAGTGAATTGATCTCTGCATCCACATTACTTTGCCTAATCTGTATCTGAGTCAATGGGCGCAACACTTTTTCACTTTACTGAATTCAGAATAGTTAATAATGTCCAATAATCAAAAGCTGTTTATGAAAGTAGCTCCTTTTTGTGTCATTGATTTGCTCTATAATGCACCGCAATCACTGATCGCGCAGACAGAATGCACTTAGGAAAATGACAAATGTATTTTATATTCAATAACATAGATTTTTCCCTTCTTAGCCACAGGTTGGAGTTCAAACACATGGTAAAAAAAAAAAAAACATGTACAAATCCATAATGAGGAGAGTCATTAAATCTGGGCAACAAAAACTATAATGAAATTAGTTGTTGCTGCTTTATCCGAAAATAGTCGTAATATCTATCATATTCTCTTTTTTTTTTCCAACCTACCTTTTCGGGAACTTTGAAGATATAGGCCTATGCATTATCTGGGGGTTGTATTGTTTGTTAGTTTGATACCTGCTTACTTTTAGTTTGAATACACTTTAATCTTTCATAACAGCTTTTGAATATACTTTTAAGGTATCAATTTTAAGTCATTCACTAAGATTCCCCTTGTCCACTTTTCAGCCTACATACCTTCTATAGTTCTCAAACAATATAGTCAACCTACATAAACCATGGATTCATCAATTACTAAGCAACACAGAGAAAGGTAATAGCAGAAAACAGCTCTAAGCTGCTTTATTTTAGCAGTTGTGTTACTTAAGACTCATGAGATCAGCAAGGCCCACAACTATTACTACAATAGCTTTGGTGTTAATGTTCCTGTGTGCTAAATATCTCTATGAGATCATAGTGTCTTGACCTAAATGCCTAGATGTCACAGGGCAAATCACACAAGGACAACAATGACTTCATTTTGTTGTGGTGCAGAAATGTGAGAAATATACAAACAACACTGACTGACAGTGAGACGGAAGTGGGCCATATTGATCCGTACATGTAGCCCTGCCATCCACTGTGTCTTGTAACTACATTATATTTGGCATTGCATGCACAAGTTTATCCATCTTCTCTTATTTTCTGGAGACCAACAATGTGACACCGGCAATCAATTGAATGATAATGGCTGACTTAAACTGGTATTCTTTAGGGGATTTTACTAATAATCTCTATTAAGACAAGTTGAAATAGATACAAGCAGTCGGTTAAATCTTGCCCGCAGTGATTCAGAGGCGCAGGGGAAACCTGAGCCTCAAAGATGAGGTGCATTAGTTCTGCTAAGCTAACCGTGAATGCTAATTGCAGGAAGGACAAACTGTAACCCTTGCCCTGTGGCCATGAACCCATTAAACAGCACAGGGATTTTCATAGGCACAAAGAGCGTACAAAGAGGCCAGCCTCAAAAGGCCTGCAATCTGATTTCAGTTTAAATACGGATAACAACACACTGTTTTTCAAAGTCTCCCCTGGGACATGCCTTCCCTTTATTTTTCGGACACTTTAAAAAACTGCCTGTCACTCTAAAGCAGACCGCAAAATCATCAGTACAATGCAACAGGTTCTATGTTTTCAAATAGAACATGCTATGTGATATGCTGAAGTTTCTAAAGGATATGGATCAGTTATGTCTAAGTGCTTGTAGTTTCATCCCTTGAGGAAATTGACAACCCAGTCTTGATATAATATGACACCCAATACGTGGGAAAGGTGTCCTTCAACAATAGAAACCATCTGTTTCACTGGCAAAACCTAAAACACTTAATTGCAACATATATCTAGTTTATATGTAGTTTACTTAATCTAGAAGGGGACATCACATCTGAGCCAAATTTCATGATAATCAATCTGAAGTTTTGGAGACTGTTAAAACCACAAATCTCAAATGTATTCTGTCATTGGATCAGACTAACTAGAGTTAAAAGAATTTGTCTACTGGGAACCAAAATGGATTTAAAAGCTGCATGCAAAAAGATTTGAACAACCAACAAACAAACCAAATAGCTCCTATTTTTAGATTTTGTTTTTGTTAAACCTGCTGTGTGCTTGATGTCGTGAGTAAGAGACCTCCTATCTACGTAACAGACTGAAAAGAACAGATTTCCCTCTTACACCGTTGCATTTCCTCTTTTTCAGATGATGGTTATCATGAGGACATTGTCAACAATGTCATTTTACACTTATAGCACATACCCTCAATCATCCAAATGCAAGAGCAAAATACTAAATTAAAGAAGTAATTTCCTGTTCTGGGAAATCTAATGTCATTCATATGTTGAAGTACCCTTATGGCATGGAAAACATGGGTAAAGCCACTCGGCTACTTAAGATCCGTCTTGCAGAACAATAAGAAATAATGTTATATCAAGTCCTGCAGAGGGATATTTTGCAAAGAAAAATGAATAGTAACTGAGGCTATTAACCATGAACATAGAGGTGGTGACTTAAATTGTTAGCATCTAAAACTTATAACTCTTTATTAAAAACACTGTATACTTTAGCCTAAAAAATGTTAAATGAAGATTTTGATATTTTTCGGAAGCTATCAATGCAATGTTCTTTTCTCAGATTGTACTAATAATCCATATGATGTATTTATTGTACAGTAGCCTATATACTTTAGGTTACATGAATGAATAATTGATGTCTTGATAATACTGTGGTGTTCAATTTTAGAAAGTCCTTTATCTGAAAATAAACTCTTCAAATCTTTTATCACCTTCATTCATCTCAATAATCAATTTAACAAAAGTTGTTTTGAGTGTTTTTAGATCATATTTGTATATATTCATCCAGTCTAAGCACAACACACATTCTTTTAACCACAGAATACATTAAACTATTAATCTGAATTTATGATTCTACAGGCCTAATTTGAAACACCTACGCCCCACATTTCTTTTATAGAATGATTCATTTCAAAAACAAAACCTCAAACCCAAAGTCTGTGACCCTCTTGTCATGCCCAGAGATTTTTGATTTACTATAGACCAGCTCCCGGGTGAGCACCCCCTTCACGGGTCTGGACAGAGATGGATGGCTGCGAGTGTGACACCTAGCAGTGGGTTACATGGCCTTGAGCTTTATCGTCTAATTATGCTCTAATGTAACTACAAGGCTCTTGAGAAGATGTTGTCTTGCCCACCAAAGCTCTTTAAAAGCCTCCCTGGGGCAGGGGCAGCTTGGAGTGAGGTGCTGTGGCAGGCCACAGCCATGTCCAAGTGAAAGGGTCAGGTTTCTGTTCCCCTGTTTGGATGTACTGGAAAGAGCATTTAGCGAGGACAAGACCAAGATCTTCGCTTCAATCCATTTTGGACGTCATTACACCAAGATGGGAATTTTCCAACTCTACATGTTCATTTTTTTTTCACAGTAAATACCAATGAAATAAAGACAAATCAGGATGAGAACGTTGTCAATATTTTCCTGACATGTCATGTGATTTCCTCATTTCTCTGCAGCACATGAAAACAGTATCATCAGCTTCATAAATTGGAAAGTGGTCTTGAGAGATAAGGTGTCTGGTTGAAGGTCATCCGTGCCCTCTTGAGTGAACATAAGAGCCTTTTGTGGTTGGGTTAAATGCATCTGACAGGCTGTTGCAGCACAACCACCCATTTTAATTGTCATGTAATGGTTTCATGTAGAGCCAAACTGTCTGCAACACTTCAATGGTTGGAAACCAGAGCTCAGTCACACGACCACAGATGTGGTTATCTGGGTGTTTGCTACAGGAGCAAAAAGCCCTGGAGAAAGGTATTTGGAGACAGTGTTGGAGGAAGATGCTAATACTAGCAACATAGTTATCGGCAGCAATTACTGTAATGAACAGATACTTAAAAGTACTGAATAAAAGGGGACAACGGTCATAGCTCTTTGTAAACTGGATAGAAAAAACGAATTGCTCTAATACACCTGTCAAAGTAGCTACTAAATGACCTAAAATCATTTCACAACCAGTTTAATGCAAAGAACTCAATTCAAAAAGTTGTTCCAGCCAAAGATAGCAGGAAACAACATTTGCTCTGTCATCCTGTCTGACTCACTGGTAGTAATTATGTCCTAACATGAATGACATTTTACATTAAACAGCTGTCAGAATCCAACGTCAAAGCCAGACTCATTATCAACAATCATGGGAATTAGTGATATCATTTCACCCAGCCAAACTAATAATGTCCAGGATGCCTCATAAGCAGATACAACCATTAGAAAGAAAACAAATGGAGACCCTAAATAGAATAACAGACATGTATATCTTCTGTGCTGCTTTAGCTAAAGGACTTCTAAAATTGCATTGTCATCTAAATGAAAAAAAAAGACCACTTTGATATTTTAACAGGGACTTGCTGTGTTTTGCTCCCACTCATACAAAGCCAAACACTGAGTTACACTGAAAAGGCCATGGCTGTATGTACTAATGTAACAAGATTGCACAGGATTAGGGCCTAAAGTCTTTGGGCTTCATTGTGAACTTTTTGTTTTCCCTTGTCTGCAACCAGGTCATCTAGTTTACCAGTTTTCTATTAGTTTACCCAATGAAGTAGCAGGATATGGTTTAAAACCACAGACCTCTGATGTCTATCAGCACAGGTCACTGTCTGGGGGCAAGTGGAGCCCTCAGCCAGACCAGTGGCTCATCACTTTCCCTCAACACATCATCAACAGAACAACCTTTTCAGCCCAGACACATTCTTAGCATTTCTCATGTTGCTCTACTTGCAGGTTGGATATGTGACAAATAGTAAAGGATTAAAAGACTTCACGTTACTGGTCAAAGTTTAAGGGGAACATTTTTAATATCCTTGAGTGTCAAATTATGCCATCTGACAGAATCAATCCAATGACAGGTACAGTTTCATGACTCCAAAGAGACTGAGCCAAGGGGTATTTTAATCTGTTTTACTCAAGAAAGTACAAGACAATACAATGAAATATTTAACATGAGTCAGAAAGAAACGAAGAGTATAACAAACATCACAAGAAAAAACTGTGTACTGAAAAAGAAAGAAATTGAAACAAGATGGTAAAAGGTACACTGGATGCCAGCAGATAATCCGGACGTGATGGAGGCTTCATGCGCAGAAAACCATCCCACAGTGCATTTAGGTAGACCTGTAACCATGAGAGTAGAATTAATCAATTTTAGAAATCATTGCATGAACACAAGTGGCAGCAAATTTTTTGTGGCTATAGCTTTATTGTCATAGATGTTACTGCAAGACCACCCTGCTGCTTCTACCTCGCTGAACTTTCATCTAATGAACTTCCACCTGGTTATTTTCATCACCGTCATGTTGGCCAGAAAACAAGTTACTTAACTACTGATGCAATGAGTAGCTTCTCATTTCTTTAACAACCATGTGTAAACCTGTGTTGTGGAAAAGATGTTAATTTGTTTAAGAAGGGTAAAATCATTGGCATGGATCCAGCAGAGAAAACATTACAGAAACTACTAAAATTGGGTTAAGAACTGTCCAACATGTTATTAAAAACTGGAAGGATAGCAAGGAACCATCGTTTTCCAGGAAGAATTGTGGTCAGGAAAAAATCCCAAATGATTTGATATTCCAAGATGACAGTGCAAGGATTCATCGGGCTCAAATTGTGAAGGAGTGGTTTAAGGGGCATGAGAAATCATTTCCACTCATGGATTGGCCACCGCAGAGTCCAGACCTTAACCCCATTCAGAATCTTTGGGATGTGCTGGAGAAGGCTTAGCGTAGTGGTCAGACTCTCCAATCATCAATACAAGATCTCGGTGAGAAATGATTGCAACATTGGAGGGAAATAAATCTTGTGACCTTGCAGAAGCTTATCTAAACAATGCCACAGCGAATGTGTGCCATAATCAAAGATAAAGGTGGTCCAACAAAACATCAGTGTGACCTTTTGTTGTGGTGACGTTTTTTTGGCCAGGCAGTGTACTTACTCCTTTAAATAATATATCAACTTAAAACACAAAACATTGGCTAATTCTATCCAGTGAAGTATTAGTGTTGAACATTTTGTGAATTGGCTGATCAATCTTTTCTGTTGGTTAGTTGCAATCCTTTCTGAATGGAAGCCAACTGCTGTTTAAGGAACATGAAAAATACTAAAATAAGCACTAACCTTTTTTTTTTAACCTTAATTTATACAGTTTCATTTAAAAGAGAGACCGGTTTACCTAAACTAACCTAACATGCATGTCTTTGGATGACTTTATGGCTCCTATGATTAAGAAACCAGAGCTAATGTTCCATTACTGCCTTCTTTCAATTATTTGAAGAGTTACGTGTAACTCACATAAATGTTTTATTTCCACACTGTTTTTTTCTTTCCTTTTTTTTTTTTACATTCATTACAGCTGACTGACAGTTGACTTATGTCTGATATGGACATCTCATATTATTTACAACTTGCACTTTTTGTTTAGAAAGCCTACAAATGTAAGCATCTGTAGGGGTTTTAAAAAAAAATTTCCCCATCAAAGCTTCCAATGCAAAGGCATGTGATAGGTGTAAAGCGACTAATTCAATTAAGCATTGTATAGCTGTGGATGATAGCAATTCTCCTTCCAGTTGTCCTTCTGTAATTTCTTTCTTTCTTTCTTGTCCTTCTGCTTTTTATTTAGGTTTTACTTAATGAAAGATTGATCCAGCTGTATTTATAGTTAGCACGCTTAGTCCAGTTACACATTTTAAGGCTGCACATGATTGCCCTGGTACAGATGAGAAAATTGGTTACCTAGGTCTGGTGTACAAGCAGAGGCATAAAACAAGAATTAGCTTTAAGTGCAATGAATTCTACAGCAGGTTTCCGATTGTGGGGTATTGAATGTATATTTGCAAAAGCCAAAGAGAAGCCAGATGGAGCATTTTCAAGGTCCATCTTTCAGCTGTCGGATATTGAAAAGTGCGACTGTGAAAGATACAGATCAGCATATGCTGCAGCTGGACGTGCTCTTTGTTCATAAGAATGCTCACAGATTTCAGGGGGCAGTAAAATGTTGTACTATGCAGTGCTGAACACAAAAAAGGAGAAGACGACTCACTTGGGCTTTGTCTCGGCATCTGTGACTTGACGGATGAATATGGCATCCTCTGGGTGGCTGATGTCTCCTTTCTCATACATGTAGGAGGAAGCAATTGCAAGCATGGTGCCATCATTACTGAAAGCCAGTGATGCAATGCTGGTCGGGTACCGGTGGAACTGACACAGGCGCTTTTTGTTGAACGGATCCCAGATGTTCACAAATCCGTCTGAGCCACCTGGCAAAAGGAGGGGCTCAAGGTTAACCTCAAATGTTAATAAAGAGCTTTACCTCACAGCTTAACTGACTTCCAGATACAACCTTAAGTGCTCTGTGACAAAGGTCACAGGAAATTCAAATAGTTTTAAAAGAGAAAATTGCTTCAGTGCAAATAGGAGCTAAGGCTCTGTTTACATCACAATGTTTACACACAAAACTTTTTCTTTTGCATATTTGAAAGGAAAAAAAAAGCATTTACACAACAGCTGAATGAAAACTATCTCCGTAACGAAACGATAGTGCACATGCCAGATCTCTAGTGGGCAGTGAAACTTTGCAACGACACACCCAGACGTTGCGTGCCAACCACTATCTATCTGGCACGTGTGACCTCTTTGCTGATGGCTTAAATGCTCTACACGAAATTGGTTTCACTTCAACAGGCCACATAGATTAAAAAAATGCCGCAGCACAAACATGACACAGAGGTCCGCCATAGTTGTTGTTGTGCTTTCTGTGGATTTGTGTGCGCAAGTGCAAGACGACGTGAAAAGACATCCCGGTCACCAAAACATTCCAGTTCAAGTTTACACTGACAAGACTCGTCATGCGTTGCAAGAAAGTTTCACTCTGGAGGTTGTTGTTAAATCTTTTTGGTTTTATCAACCAAAAACTCTTTTACCGTGTAAACGAGAGGCCAGAACGCAACCAAACTTTGGCGTTTTACTGTCTCAGTGTTGTGGTGTAAACAGAGCCTAAATGTACAAAGAAAACAAAAGTGTACTTCTCCCTCGTACTAACAATTCAACTATACCTGTGGCAAAGGTGTTGTGAACACTGTGAAAGGAGATGGCATTAACAGGGTAGACTTGCTCAATTCCATCCTCCTTCAGCCTGTGGCACTTGAAGGCATACTTTTTCTTCTGAACCTCCAGGCTTGGGTCCAAGTATTCCACAGCTACACGTCCCTCAATTGAACTCAAGACGTAGCCCTAAAGTGAAAACACAAGGTTAATATGGGGAACATAGGAGGTGTATATATTAAAATCCATCTGTAACACTAGGACTAAAATATCTGTGAATCTTTAATACAGTCAGTGTCTCGTGATTTTCAGTTTACCTGTTTGTTTGGGAAGGCTCTAATGCAGCGAGTCTGATACTTCAGACTGGACTCTCTTCTTTGCTGTACATAGCCCATGTTTCTCAAATCCCACACCAGGACTCGTCTCCCCGCTGTGCCAACAATCAGCCTATCTCCAGCCACAGAGAGGGTATATACCTTTTACAAAACACAGGATAGAAGTAGGTGGTAAATTGATATAATTGAAGTATTACAAATTACAAAGACACCTTGCTGCATATCAGGGAGAGCATGTTTTATTAGATTTTTTCCATAGGCTTAGATTCTTTTTTCTTCTTCTCAGTGAAAACAGATGTCCCTCTCGAGCATTTTGTGTCCATCATTAAAACCTCAAATACATAAGTCAAATAAAAGTTATGTTATTATTACCTAAATATAATCTATAATAAATCTGACATGACACCTAGAACAAAAGCATGGAGCACAACTAGAAAGTTGCAGGGTACTGCTGGCATCATAGATTCTTGCACATTTACAGCAAATCTTTGCACATTATAACACAGATTTTTCTAGTTTGACAAAATAGTTATGGATCATTTGAAAAATAACCTTCTAACTAGCAACATATAGGTATTGCAATTTTGCTACCTTTTCAGGTTGTGTAAAGGTGCCAGCGTTGCAGGGTGTCCGTGGATCCCACAGTCGAACTGATCTGTCCCAGCTACCTGTGACCATGACATTAACCTCTGGGCAGAACTCCACACAACGAATGGGTGCATCATGCGTTCCAACTATTGTATCTGTTGAAAGAATAAGAGTAAAAAAAAAGAAAAATAAACTTGATGCATTAAACTGAAATTTCAAGAATATTTATTACAGATTAAAATGTTAACATGTCATCTGAGGAGGTTTGAGACATACCTTGGTCTGTGTTCAAATCATGAGTTTTTAATTGTGCATCTAACCCTCCACTCCAAGAATGTGTTGGGTCCTGGAAGTAAAACGCAAAACATTTATGTGAACCTGACTTAAACTTTGCCATGGCCAACCATTACCTAAACAAACAATCTATAAACATACATAAAAAGCGCAGTCAAGAACTGGAGCCGTATGCTGATACTTCATCCGCATGGTATTGCCTCCAACATCATAGAGACGGACAGTACAGTCCCAAGAAGAAACCAAAAGGAACTGGGCAGTGCTTGGGCTAAATTTGACAGCAGATATGCCATCCTCTGGTCCCTGATTCAGCTTGTATTCGTTTGAACCCGTCATCTGCAAAAATAGAAAAGAACTTTTACAAGTTGAGTTTCAGATTTAGAAACCCTCCCAAGTAGAAATGTCTCAGTTAATGAACAATCAGGTCTAGGTTATTCAAGTTGACTGAAAACATTTTACATTATCAAAATAGTCCGCATTCATTCATCAGTGTAAAATCAGCTGGATCATTATATATCTATATCCATAATCATAGCATGTTTGTGTCTGTCTTCAGATCGATCAGACCAACTTTAATCCGTGAGCATCTGTTGACATTTCAAAAAGTAACCTAGTTGTGCAACATTGTAAATATATACGATTAATTTATTTCATAATTGTATTCCACAGAAGTGAAGTTTAATGGACCTTATGTGTACTTGCATTACAATTACAGTATCTAAATCACAATAGTTCAAATGGTTAAAAACGTAAAATACACACGAACACTATGGTCTTTATATCATGAATGACTTTCCAATTTGTTGTAAATGTGCATTTAGTTAACAAGCTCTACGCATGAAAAAAATTGCACATAACCTGCTACAAGTTCAGCTAAATTACGAACTCGATTTGCTGCAAGGGCTGGGAGAGCAGTTAATTAGGTTTTACACATTTGCAATCATATAACCTCTCCTTACACACCGACTACACAACTTGTTTGTTATATCAAGAATGTACACTAAGCCCACTTGTACTTCCACTGATAAATGCTAACGCTAGCATGGAACGGTTTAGGTAACGACTGCAAGCTTTGAAATAAACCATTTAATAGTACTTACTGCTTCAGTTTGGTGTCTTCAGTTGCGACTCAAAGTTTTAACTCACTGAACAAATAATTTTTCTTCTATCTAAAATACAAATATAAAACATACGATGTGGAAAATGCTAGAAGGCAACGGGGATGCGTGTTGCTAGCCACCTAGCACGTAGCATAGCGCTGCCGATATTAGAGTAGATGCTGATTGGTGGAAACGAAAATTCAAATTCGCGCCCGTGATTTCATTGGTTGATTTTAACCCTTACGTAAAGTTCCGTTGTCTCAATACAGATCACGTGATGGAGGTCCTTTTGCATATATTTTTTTCTCGCATGCGCTCAAAGATGAGAAGGTAAGCGAATTTCTCTCAAGTCAAATGCGTTGATTGCTAATGCTAGTTTAATAAAAACTACTCTGTTAAGAAAATAAGCAAATTATATATAGTGAAAGCTTTAAAGTAGCTATAAAAATGTATAACCAAAACTATTCTTTAGGAAAATATTTGATATTCATATAAGCCCACATTACGTCTGTAAAATATGGTCATGAATGTTCGCACAAAAGGTCGTGATAGATGCAGCAATTATTTGAATCTACTTATAAGAGCAAAACCAGATAGGTAAATAATTCAACCCTCTTAAACCAGGATATTAATATAGTTAGATTAATTAAAATCAATCATTGAGCAATTTCCCTCTGGGATTAATAGCTACAGTATTCATTTAATTCCATTTCATTTCATTCCTTTGAATTAGGCAAGTCTTGCAATTGTGTCTTGCTCTGGTTTTTATGTCAGATCTTTTTTCATTATGACCAAACTATTTTCTATAGCCTTCAGTTTTCATCATAACTTAGTGGGGAAAAAAGACACAACCGAAACAAACACACACAAAAAAAATGAAGACCCATTTTGATCAGTAATTCAACAATAATTTCCTAGTCAATAGAAATGTAGCTCTAAAAATTGGACTTTAAATTAGCTAACCAGTTATTTCAAAGTTGGCTATGATAAAATTTTGATCCCCGTTTTATTTTCAGAATGAATAGCCTATTCCCTCATTGAGTCCGTGTTGTTTCAAACAAGCTACAATTATACAACAAAGAGATTACTACACCAAAATCAAAACAACCCTGGATTATTCATACATCGAAGAAAAATCAGAGCTTAGTCTTTTGGAATGAATCTTTACTGAGTGTAAGACTATAATATACAGATTTTCAATACAAATACCAGGGGAAAACATACACAGAAAAAGATGCTATTTTTTGTCTGTTTGCTTTAAAACTACTGCGTCATAAAAACAATTATCTGTATTACCTTTAGCTTCCGGGTAGGCTGTTCTCTTTTCCTTATCGATCAAATGATTGTCCTCAACATTTCAAAAAAGAATCAAAGAAAAGAAACGTTTTTTTCATCTGTGTTATAAAGAAAAAGGCTGGTAGCCTTATGTGAAGCCCATATAGCTATTGCACAAATTTGAAAATATCAAAATATTAAATTCCACGTTTTCAGGTACAAACACTTACACAAATTTCTGTAGCCGACATATATTTTGCCAACTGTGTTTGAAACAAGTCCCTTTTTTGCCAACTGAATACATAAAAATATATATGCACTTTTTTAAATTCATCATTATAATGGTAATGGTAATTAACCCCTTTTTTGTTCCCTCTGCAATACTTATTACATCAAATGGAATTTGTCTTAGAACACTTTAACAGAATTGAAAAAAAGTTTAGCTTATTTATAATAATAACAATAATAATAATAATAATAATAATAACAATTCCTAACATTTTTTTCCGTTGAATCTACAAAATATACAAAATTTGATTCTGAACTGCTCTCATTTAAAAACATATGTACAGTAGCCTATATTACATCACAGTCAGTTACACCGGCCTCAGCAGTGGGACTGAGTGGGAATAGTACATGTGATGGGGAAAAGCCAGTAGTGACTGGCTGCCTGGCGAGTTTGTTGCGGCCCCCCCGTTTGTTTCTGAGGCCCCGCTCTCGTGGTAAAGTATTGGGACTCGCACAATCCTCTGAGCGGCCGCGTGGCTCATATTGGCAGCCTCCAGCTCCGCAGCCAGCTGCCTTTTCCACTTATTCCTCCGGTTCTGAAACCAGATTTTCACCTGCGTCTCAGTCAGGTGCAGCGATGCGGCCAGGCCGGCCCTCTCCGAGCTGCTCAGGTAGCGCTTGATGTCGAAAGTGGACTCTAGCTGGAAGACCTGACTCCTGGAGAACACCGTGCGCGTCTTCTTCTTCCGACAGGGCTTCTTGTCAGAGTCCAGTTCGTCCGTTTTCCCCCTCCAGTCGTCCTCCTGGTCTGGTCCTTTCTTTGGCTCTTCCGCGTCACTTTCATCCAGAGGGATGTCGTCGTCGGCGCTTTCCTCTTTGGCATCTTGGTCGCTTTTGTGGAGATCCGGGGAGCGTCTGTCCGGCGCTGGGGATGCTTTTTCAGATCCTGCAAGAAAAAAAAAAAATTTCAGTGCACTGTGCCATGAAACAAATTATATGTGTTTTTAATTCGTTTTGATTTTTTTTTATTCTGTCAAAATGTAACATATTTGATATCTTTCTCTTTTTTTCTTTTTAAAGGGATAAGTAACAGGCTACTGGTGGTGTTCATGACATTAAATAAGTAAGTGCTTTAAGGATTTTTCCCCCCTTTTAAGTTAAACCATGTTTCCCCCTAAACACTAAAAGTGTCTACAACGTGGTGACGATCATTTACCTCCAGTCTTAAAATGCGCTCCAAGCGTGTACGGGTACCACCAGGCTGACGCTCTTTCCAAATACTGCGCTGATAGTCCGATTCTCTGTGCGGGCAACTCAAATCGAGGCAAAGCCAAGTCACCAAGCCGAGAAAAGAAGCTGCTTTCGAAAACTGCTTTTATCGGGCCCATGGGAGGTTTTCGCTTCCCATGTTTCTCTTCTATATTCAGCAGGTTCTTTATGGAAAAAGGCGAGTCCTTCGCGGGGTGGCGAGTCTCTTGAACATCAGAGTCTGCCATCACCGTTTAGTGTCCGATAAGGCTCACCATGAAAAATGTTCTCAAGGGAATAGATTCGTAAGTTCTAAAGACTTTGTGGAAAAAAAGATGAGTGTAAGGAGGATGTAAAAAAAATAGGGAGAAAGTATGTTCGAAGCTGCAGCCAAGCTCCTCCGGAGTGAAAGAAAAGATCACTGCGTCAAACTTGCGCTGGATTGGAATGATTACATTGAAATGCCATCCGAGTTAAAACGTGCTTGGTCTCTGCTATTGGACAGGTACAATAGCAAATGAGATTGGAGATGAAGTCGTGAGGGGCTGTGACGAAAACAGACTCCAAAGGAAAAGGCCGCGCAAGCGTTTTGGCTCCGGGCTCAACAGTAAGGCTCCACTTATCATCCAATTAGATTAAAGAGGAAAATGTCTCAGGGTTTTTTGGGGGGTTGGCGAGCACGAGCCAGAATCACCTGTCAGTAAATTGAATAAGTGGTCCAGAAATGATTACACAAACGCGGTTGTAGCCTTATTATGTTAATTACGCATTCATTTTACGCACGAATGTGAACCAATAGAAATATATGAACAATAGGCTGATAAAAATAAGGTGGACGGATAAAGCATCCTTAAAAATGAGAAAAGTAAAGAAAAAAAGCATCACAACATTTATTAATTTAACATATTTTATATGATCTCCTACAATTCAACCTGTTATTCATCTGTTCCACCTCTGTTCAACAGCAAAGCATTGCGCATTTTACCTGGACCGGAGCTCTCTGACTTCACTGTAATCTTATTAGCCAGGAAGCGCTGCAGGCAAACAACAAACTGAATGTTTACCATCCTGATAAAACCTTTTCACAAGAGCTTTGAAAAAAAAACCCACAGTGACAGAAGGTGATCAAATGCATGAGGATGACAACAGTCTTATTACTGTCAAATAAAACAGTATAGTGCACGAAGGAGATTATATTTGGATGTGTAATGAGACATCAAATGTAGCTAATTAGATAAGATGGCAAATTTGAGAAAATAAAAATCAGAAGGGAAGCTGGGTTTACATTTATTAATTTTGTAATACACTCAACTAGAATTTAACATCCTCCAAGATTTTCTTTCATTAAACTTTCTGAGAAAATCCTTAAAAAAAATGTTGAACCTCAATATTTTTGCACACAGCATTTACAGAAAAGCAGATTTCTGTATCACGCTTATAAATAGATTAGAGTATAAGAAAATATAAAATTACATGATTCAACATCCACCATTTAAACCAAACTTCACGCAGATGCAGAGAACTAATCAAACAAATTGAATTTGCTCAACCTACAAGCACACATCCTGTCCTTTAGCTCATGGAGCGCTCTTCAGCTCTAAAGGACAACACTGTGTTTTGTGAAAACCTACTTGAATCCTTGCATAATTAGAGGTCTCATAGCTGTGTTAAAGATGGGGGTGGAAAAAGAGGCTAGTTGAGCAGTTTTGCAAAGGCAAAGTGAAAAGCATGACAGCGGTGTGTTTTCCATCAGAACATGGTCATCAAACAGACAACTGAGACTAGATGGGGGGGTGGGGGGCAAATTACACTCAATCAGTGATGCTGGAGTCTCCCTTTTCAATTTCGTTGTGTAATTTTGGAAATATGGAGTTAATCATATCAATAGCATTTTTTTTCCTAAGCCTAATTTTCAGTCTGCTATTCACTCAAAAGTAATAATACACCAAGATTGTCTTTAGATCAATCGTATAACTGATTACTGGTATTTGAGGATTCCAGTTACATCACATAAAAATAGGTCATGCTTTTCATTTAATCTTCAACCACTCCATGATGTAACACTTCAATTGAGATAGTTTCTGTTACAGGATGTTGTTGAACTTCATGCTGTTGTGACAAAAAAAATAGTCACATGTAATCATATATATAGATCTATATAAATATGGAAATAAACATACATAGCTTATGAACAGTTATCCATGAACTTCTTGGGAATCCAGGCATGCACATATTTTGCATCAACTCTGCCAATCTCCAGGACTGCATTCGCCCCCCCCCCCCCTCCCGTCTCTGTTAATATCTAGCATTGTTTAAGAGCTGCCTTTTTTCTGAAACGGATATCTTGAAAGAAGCATCTAATTCTTCAGTGGTCGTGTATAATAGCTTGGTCCATATACTTGGACATAGCTTGTCTCTCAAACAATAGACCTCATTTCACACAGCGCAAGCAGGCTGTGGAAATTTAATTAGCTGCAACTACAAAATTATCAATGAGTGAATTATACAAGGCAGGCTCTTTTCATCTGAAGCACCGGCATAATTAAACTGATATAAAATATCATTAGAGGTGACAGGCTGTTAAAAGACATAATTGACTGCCCTTTCAGTGAAGTGCTGCTGTCACTCAGTAAAGTGCTGCCATCTAGTGAGATAACTTGGTATTAACTTGCAAAAACAGCAAAGATTATTCATCAACATTTAATACTATTGACAGGTCATTCTTTACAGAGAATCTCGGCATTTAATTCCACTGACAGATCATTCTTTACAGATTTCTTGTCATGATGTGAAATCAGTAACTGTACAGTATACAAGTATGTAGAGAAGTGGGTGAACTGATAGAATCCAGCTGTAGAACCTCGTGGGAAGAAATCACACTTTTAAAAAACCTCACAAACAGCAGATCCTCTGAAGGCACTGAAACATCCCATGGATATTCAAATCAAAGTCTTTCAAACATTCAGACTATATTTTTACATATGGGAGTTATTCTTAATTAATTGATCCCAATAACTTGAGAACTTCACAATCAGAAGAGTAGGAGACAGGTAAGCAGGTGGACAGCTAATTAGATATAAAATTAGAATATAACACATCAACTTTAACTCAAAATCTGGGGAAATATAGTAACATTAGTAACATTGGTGATGGGTACTACTTTACAATACCACAAGTTGCAGAAATAAACTAGGAACAGGAAGCTATACATCTGCTAAACGTATCCTACTGAAGTTATCTGAGGAAGAAAAAAAAGGAGTGTAACACAGCAAATTGTCATGTGCTTAGATGGTTTCAGTAGTCATATTCTTTATCAATGAACTTGGCCATAGTTGATAGCTGGATATTTGTTGTGCCCTCATAAATGGTACCTGCACAAGGAGACAAAACAAAAAAAATTAGATGAATTTGATAATAATAATAATTTTAAAACAAGGTCCATTGTGGCATTCTAAATCTGCTTGCACTTTTTCAGAGACAAGGAGGCGTATTATGCAGCTCAACCTGCTGGTACTCCAGCTGCAGAACTGGGGAGGCAGAAAGGTAGTGATGAAAGCACAAGTGATATTTTGCCCTGACAGCTTCCTTGGCCGTGTGTTGGTACAATGGCACTCTGAGGGGTCAGGCAGGGGAATTCCTGTGGAGTCTGATTACAGCCGTTGCTATCAGGCCGTCTCCCCACCCCACTCTGCTCCAATCACAATCTGCTACACCTGACCTTCCTGCAGCAGTTTTTGTCCTCAACACAGTGCAACTTCAATCACAGTTACGTACACTGCCTCTTATGTCTTAAACAGAAAAAAAAGAGCTTTTTTTTCAAGAAATGCAGAGCAGGCTCACCAATTTTGCAGTCTCTGTAGTATTTCTCAATGGGGTAGTCTTTGGTAAAGCCTACTCCTCCCATCCATTCGATACATTTTGATGTAGTTAAGGTTGCAACCTGGTAAACAACAAAAGAGAATATTCAAAACTGATGTTATCTTATTTTTTTCAGGAGATTTCTGGCAAAGATAACAGAACCACACAAGAGGGAAACCATAGAAATCCCAACAGTGATGGACAATGTCGACAAGTTTAAGAACACAGATAAAATCAACAGTAACTTAAATTTGATGTTTGAAATCACAAAAAAGTTTTTAAGTACTCTTTAAACAATGAAAATTCGTAAAAACTTTCAAAAACATGCATCATTGTCATTATAAATGAATAAGATCACCTCTGCAGAGAAGTATTTAGCCATGCAGGCTTCCTTAATGAATGGTCTGCCAGCTTCCTTCAGACGACCGGCGTTGTACGTCAGCAGCCGTGCGGCTTCAATCTGTGTAGCTACATGGGCTATTTGGTGCTGCATGCCCTAGAATAAAAAAGATGGATAACAGAAGAACTACTTGATGAATTAAATGGCCTCCACAACAATATTATCAGAAACTTGGTATGTAGAATAATGGAGTCGGAGGAAGATTGAAACCTGGAAGTCGAAGATTCGTTTTCCAAACTGCACCCTCTGTCTAGTGTAAGGAATTGTGTGGTCAAAGCAGCCCTGGGCCAGTCCAACCATCTGAAACACACAGAAGCAAGGTTATCACATGTAGAATTTCCCAGTTATATTTAAATAATTAAATCAAATGAAAAAGTACAGCTGAATACCTGTGCTGCAATTCCAATCCTGCCCTCATTCAACATTCCAATGGCGTACTTGTACCCATGACCAATCTCTCCCAAAATGCTCTTCTCCGGTACCTGGAACGGACACCGTCAGGTAAGTAAAAATCCCATTATGTCCTTGGCTGATGTTTGTCCAGTGAAAAATATCACTGTACCTTGACGTTGTCAAAATTGACTGGGCAGGTGGAGGATGCACGCAGGCCAAGCTTGTTCTCCTTCTTGCAAATCTCAAGCCCCTCAGTGTCTCGGTCCACGATAAAGCAGGTAATGCCTTTATATCCCTACCAACCGTGGACAAAAATTTTTCTTTAATTTAGCTCATCACAGAGGTACACATTTAAACATAAAATGCATTGCCACAAAACCACAAGAGGGTGAACATTATACAAAAATGTGTCTTTGTAAATATGAAGTTATAATGGAACTCCAAAGACGTGTGTTACTCACAGCAGAAGGATCCACATTGGCCATCACCAGGAAAACACCTGCATGCTCTGCATTACTGATCCACATCTTGGATCCGTTGATGACATAATAGTCCTTTTGTTTTTCAGCACGCGTCTTCAAGGCAAAAGCATCGCTGCCAGACTCGGCTTCAGAGAGGCAAAAGCTTCCAATCTGTCACAACAGGGTCGCAAGCAGGAGGGCATTATGTGGAGCAATATGTTAAACCAGTCAAAATGGCTGATAGCAGTTTATTCATGTTGAATATGTCTTCATCGTTATGTGCAACAAGTAAAACACCCAAAAGAAGTTAGGATACTGTGAAACATAAAGAAAAATAGGATTAAATAGCTTGCAAATAATATAAACCCTATGTTTACTATATGACTGTTGCCTGATAAATCAATGGCTTTTACATGTAAATTACAAGCTCATTCTAATTTGACTGAAAAAGTTGGGTCAGGAGCATGTTTATTATACTAAAAGCAGAACATTTAACTTCTGAAATGGTTTGAATTTCATGTTTCTGGTTTCTTGAGGTGATAAATAAAAGTTTTAAATGGACAGCTTTTTTTTTCCAGAAATCCCTCAGACTTTTAGAAATCTTTTAAAACAAAGTCTTAGGTTGTAATAGATTAACACCAAGACTCTTATTATGGAGCCATGCCTCTGTAATAGATGCTTTAAAGATTTAGTTTGAGTTTAGCTTGCTGATTTAAGGAAGCTCCTCCCTGGAAGGGGCATTAGCAGATTGGCAGGGTGCTGTTCCAAAAGCTGTATATATACAGCTATATATATTTGACAAATCTGCAAGTTACTGATGTTTTGGTTGGGTATAAGTCCATGATTAAATTAAATAAATACATTTTTCCCCACTTCACTCCAGTCCATTTTTAATGGATCCACTGATTTCCAGTACAGATTTATATTCGTGTTAAATTCAGACTATTTTGTAAACTTATTATTAAACTTATTTACTAAAATTAGAACTAAGCTAAGTTTACATTATCTTTGTGCCTATTTAATTTAAATACAAGGTTTAAATTAATCACATTTCTGTTACATTTAATTCAGGGTCCCAACTATTTGGAAATGTGGTTAACATGTGGGACTGATAATAATAATAATAAGAACTCACCATGTCAGTGGACAGTCGGCTGAGGTACTTCTCTTTCTGATCTGGTGTACCAAGTTTGACAAACAGTGTGTTAATGAGTGTGTTTTGGATGTCACAGAGCACAGCCACTGAGGGATCCACTTTTGCCAGCTCTTCAATGACCAGAATTGAGGAGAAAAATGTGGAGCCAGTGCCACCATATTCTGGATCAATCTCGATTCCCATGAGCTGTTAAGAAAAAGAACAAAAATAAAATAGAAAATCAGTGTACTGGAAACTAAAATGCTTACAATGATCTAAATGCCAAAACACATTAGTTCATTTACAGTTAAATAAAATACATACTCCCTGGTCAAAGAGGGATTGGATCACTTCTTCATCCATGGCAGATTTTTCATCCATCTTTGACACAAACGGGGCGATGCGCTCTTGGGCATATTTCTTCACTGTCAAAAACAAAACATGTGTTTAGGGTTGTAGGATATTCTGTCTCCAGCTGTGTGTAGCAGCATGTAACCAGTTTGTTTGTTTTTATGCTCACCTGCGTCCCTCATCATGCTTTCTTCCTCTGAATATGTCTGAAGGGGAGGAAAGGAGACCATCCCACCTGCCTGGTCTGATGCCTCAGCTGGGGCAGATTTGGTGGACCTGCTCCTCAATCCAGACTGGCATGCCCCCCATGGTCGAGAGAATTGTCTGAGGGACTGAAAACAACAACAGTAGAAATATTTATCTGCGCGTTTGGATAAATACGCAGTTTTATTTAGGAATGGCAGTTATGCTGAACATTGTTCATCAAAAAGTTGGAAGCAGTGAGCCTGTTAGCCTGAGCCGGTGGAACAACCTAGTTCGTGCTTTAGCCAATGTTAGCATCTGCTAGGTAAAAACGTCACATTGGCTAGCGACAGCGAGGTTAAGTAATTCGCAGATAAAGGACACTTCAAGTGTAAAATATACTTAAATCAGTGCAAAAACCAGTCAGATTTCAACGTCAATTACCATAGTTAGCAGACTCACCTTTGAGAAAATTCTGATCAACGGGGCAGCCATGGTTTGTTATGAAATGTCTACGCCTGCATCCACCGAAGGACTAATGCTGCCTTCATGAACCTCTAGCAAACGTAAAACATTCGGGAAATGCACGCTTATCGATGACAATGTTATAGTTTCTTATAAAATTACATTAACGAAATTAGGTACTGCAATAAGTATGATACATTACTCATCAAGCTTGGTTAATTCGTATGCGTTCTTGACTTATGTGTTTGTGGAATAAATTGTTTTCTATTTTTACCACAGTAAGCGAACGTAGCAGTTGCGTTTGAGTAAACACTGATGCATGAGAACAGAAACACGGAAGCTGTCAGACGTTCACAAGGTAACGGTGGTGTTTAGTCAGGCATTATAACCTTGGGGCCTCATTTATACTCTTTACAGAACTTTAATGTTGGTTAAACGCTGAGAAGTAAAATGGGATGATGGTGTTATAAATGATGGGGTAGCGTTAGCTTAGCTGCAAATAATTGTAAGCATAGTAGGGCATTTTGCGGTTTGCTAACGCTAGCTACAGCAGGTTACCAGCTGTGTGATACCAAAGCTGAGTTGTGAAGCCGCTCGCCATCACCATTGGATGTTTTGAGACCCGACTTTGAAGAAGAAACATGGACGAGATAAAGACCGAACCTGTGGACTTTGTGAAGGAATTTCAAGAATACCTGACCCAGCAAACCCAGCATGTCAACATGATCTCAGGCTCTGTTTGTGGAGAAAAGGAGACAGCGGAGCAGTTTCAAGCCGGTGGGAAGAGAAACAATACATAACAAAGGCATGTCTCAGAGAATATATGATCAGTTGATGAAGTTGTGTTGTGTGTATTTCTAGTCCCGAGATGTGAGCAAAATGGTCTGGACCCCCCATCTGTGGAGGTGAGCGTGTCAGTGGAGGATGGATCAGATGGACAGATGGATGGCTTGGAGAGGACTTGCGATGGGAAATATAAATGTAGCTACTGCAGCTATGCCAACAAGGGCATGGCTCGTTTAATAGAGCACATCCGTATCCATACTGGTAAGTATTTCCATTGCATCCGAAACACTTGCAGGTATTCCAAACACAAAATTAAACGAGCTGTGTTCTGTTTAGTTTTTTTTTGTCTATATCGGCCACACTTACAGTCAGTTATGCAGTACATGTATTACATTGATTGTACCATCTTCCTTACCGTGGTTTACTCATTTAAAGTAAAGTGTATTTGTTAAAATTATTATTTTCTCTCCTCACCTAGGAGAAAAGCCTCACCGCTGCCAGCTGTGCCCTTTTGCTTCTGCATATGAGCGCCACCTGGAAGCCCACATGCGCTCACACACAGGAGAGAAACCGTATAAGTGTGACCTCTGTGCCTTCCGATGCAGTGACCGCAGCAATCTGTCACACCACCGTCGCCGCCGCCACAAGCTTCTGCCCACAAGGGTGGTCCGCTCTCCCTTCTCTAACAAAAGAATGTTGAGCACTTTGCAGAAGAGGACAGGCTCGTTGGGATTCAGCCGGCGGCTCCTCATCAATTTCAACCCTCCGTCCATGGTGATGCCAAAACCTGATTATCTGAATGACTTGTCCCACAAGATCCACCATCTGAATAACAACGAGTATAAGAACCCTCCCAAGGTGGATGAAAATGAAAACCACAGCAGGAGTGCTAACGGTTTGGCGTTTAAAAACCCACTGGACCAGCTGTCTACACTTGCTGGGCAGTTAGCCGGTCTTCATCATGAATCTCAGACTCCTGCTTCTCTTGACCAAGAGTCTTTAAAAGATGAGAAACCAATCCTCATACAGCATGTCTCTAGTGAACAGATTGCAGTGTGTTCAAATGGAGTGCAGACATCGCCCCCTAAAGAATCTCCCACCTCGGGCCAGGAGAGTTGCAGCCCTGTTCCCGGTTTTGGATTGGAGAGCAACATAAATAATCTTACCGGGAGTGTTACCAACAGCCAGCCGGGCACACCCACCCCTGCCCCCACTGTACTGGACCAGCAGCACTTTTACAAATGCCAGCATTGTGATATTCACTTTTCTGATAATATACTGTATACTATTCACATGGGCTGCCATGGATATGAACATCCATTCCAGTGCAACATCTGTGGACACCTGTGCTTTGACAAATATGATTTTGCATGCCATTTTGCCCGTGGTCAGCATAAAAAGTGATTTGTTACTATATCTTTGTTACTCAGACTTTTCTGCATAAGATTTTTGTGCTTTTCAGCTTTCATGTTTAGGAGCACTGAACTAGCTCTCTTGGAAAATACACCATGATTAGATTCTGAGGAGAAAGCGATTTCTTGCCAACCCTAAGGATATTGAGTGGCATCATTCTGGTCAACGACAGCCCCTTTCTGAAAAGTAACAGTTGTCTTGGTTGCCAGGTGTTATTTCAGCGATACGTACACTTATGCCCCTCAAGAAATGTTAATTGTAGAATCTAGACTAATTGACAAGCTAGCTGAACCTGGCTTAGAAATGCATCAGTAATTTTATATCACTGGAGAGGCTACTGAGACTTGTGAAGGAGCAGTCTCTAGGATTTACGAACAAAGTTGCAGAATGGAACCCCATCATTTTTTTTCCACCTCTGAGCTTGTGGACACAATTATAGTAATGGCTAGAAATACCAGAAAACCACAAACAAACAAAAGAAAATCCTTTTCCAGAGTTGGTAATTGGTTTGTATGGAGTATGGCAGTGCAACATGACAGACTGGGTGGAAGAATTCATGCTGTCTGTAGATATAGACAGCACATTCTAGGATAATGGAAAGCACTGCAATTATACAGTTTTACACTTCTGGAAATGTAGTTATGAATATTCTATAGCATTTCTCCTATAAGACTCCTTTAAATCATACATAGAGAAACTTATTAAGTTTACCATTTAAAGGAGCTATCAACATTAAAACTTTGATTCCAACACAATAAACTCAGTAACATAACAATAGTCAGCAAGACCCACATGTTCTAGTGTTTTCATTTATTAACAGTATAGAGCAACATTTAATGTTTCTGTTTATTATTACTATTATTTATTTCACTCAGTGCCTACACTGTACACTGCCTTCCATATTAGTTGTGGATGTACAAAATCTCATATCCAACAACAAAATTGCTTAATGCATCTCAGAGTCAGTGTTGGGTAAAGCCTTTTGACCTCTCACCTCTGTGCTAAGGCACTTTGTGTTTGACATGCAGCTATAATTTAAAAAAGAAAAGAAAAGATTTTTACTGTCTTATCATTTTAGAGTGAATCGTGAAACTTTTACTCACTTTTCTACAGGCATCAAGTTATTTAATATCAATGACCTAACGAGTATTTAACACCCAACATTTTAAGCTTAACCAGCTTCATATGGTTTATAAACTGCCATAATGACCACTACAAGTACACACGTTAGTCTAAAGATACACCAAAGTTTTCATTTTTGTTAATTTGATGCACATATATAATCCAATACTAAAAACTTGCTGATGTTCTGATATTTATTTATACCTTAATGGTTTAGCTAGATTTAGATCTTTTTTTCTTCAAGTGTTAATGACTTATATGTTTAAAAATCTTCTAACCAATTTAAAAAAAAAAGAAAGATCTCAAGTAGTTTTGTGGTACTATATATACTTCCCAATTTGTAGTACAGAATCCATTTTAACTGTAGCCACTTACTGTTTGTTGCTGATGTGGAAACACTTTAAAGATCCGGTGTAACCCTCACGTTGTTAAATGTAATGTGAAGTATTGTTAGTAGATTTGGAATCGCGTAAACTTGGAATAGTAAGTTGTTTTTTTTGTTTGTTTGTACATGATTATGTCATTATAGACTGAAAATGGAAAAGTGAGATGTTTCATATTAGTAGAAAACATGTAGATCTTAGAGATGAATTTTGATATTATAAATGTGCTTTTTCCAGAAGGTTTTTCATAACTAAAGAAATTAAAGAAATTATACATTTTTTTTAAAAAAGAGTTTAGTTTTTATTCAATGTCATATAGTCCACTACCTGAAGGGCAAATTTCCAGTAAAGATACCATTTATTTAAATTAGATATGTACAGAGAATCACATTCACTTTTTGAAATAATTAGTTTTTTTCTTTTTTTAATTAAAGTAATTTCTGCCCCTTTATGAATCCCAATAGGATTTCCTTTTTATTGCCATCAAAAACCTCCACTGCTCTCTTCACCACATGCTCCACATTGATGTCCTCTCCTTGAACGAAAGGCGCTTCCTGGAGGAACTGCGTCCGCAGGTTTTGGAGAAGTGTTGCTTTAGATTCATTCAGCTGAGCAGCCAAATACTTCATGTGTTCAGAGGGGAGTTGATTTTCTAAAATGTAAGCAAGAACATTATCATTAGCTTATGCATTAAGTGAAATCCTTCTACATAACACTAACGACCAACCTTTGGCTGTCTTCATGGCGTGAGATATCAGGCGTCGACAGGCCTGGTCAGCCTGGTGGATCACACTGGTTGCGCATTTCAAACGATCAGCTTCCTGCAACATTTATGAAACTAAATCACATAAATACTGTAGTTTAAGTCAGTAGCTGCATGTTAAAATTCCATGACCGTGTTACAGAACTAAGCAACAGTGACCTACCTTTTGTTCAGTGTTGTCTTGAGCTGGGCTCAGTGGGTTATTTAGAGCAGAAGAGAGCAACTCCATCACTCTCTGGCTAAGGATGATCCACACAGGAAGACAAACAGATTTTTAAAAAAAATCCTGATTTATGCACTCAAACTTCACCAATGAATGTTAATGTTTCTCAGCCTTCTTACATGTCACACTTGGAAATATCTGTTGTGTTGAGAGAGATGCTCTGCATCTCCCATGAGTTCTTCTGTGGATTAGGAGACTCCAAACGCTTCACCATCTCCAATATTACCTCAATGGGAATGGGCTGAGACCTGCTTTGGTTTCTGCTGATGCAGGACTCCAAATCACACTCTAGATATACCTGGCAGAAACCCAGCGAATCTGCAAAGACAGATGATAACTTTCATTACCTATTTCAACACAAAGAGTGTCTTATGATGTTGACACAATGTTCTTACACTTTCTTGAAAGTTGGAATACTTCATATCTCATGCTGGAATAGTAGAAGTTGTCATCCAGCAGGAAGAGAAGTGGCGCCTCCACAGACTTCAAACCTTCTGGCTGCAGAAGAGCTCGAGTGCATCGTTCCCATGCAGCTCTGTTGATCAGAGAGCTGCTAGGAAACTCTGCTAACATTTCAGGCCTTTCCAAAAACTCTTCAATGCACTGCAACACAGCTTGTCTGTGGGACTTCCATTCTGTGTGCTACAAAGGAATACACGTTTTTGTAAACATTAGGACACCAATGGACATTTGAGAATTAAAATGTATGCTGAAAACAGTTGTGGAATAACAACAGTAGGCCTACTGTAAAAATGTATTAAGTATCAATAACACCTGCAAGAGGAAACAGTGTCTCCTAAACATTACAGTTTTTACTATTATTTGCTTAATTACTACTTTAGTACCAACTGTGTGCTATATCACAAAATAATTACTTATTTTTTGCTTCCATGACAAACATTTGTACTTTAGATGTTGCAATTTAATATTAAAGGCAAGGTCCCTTACAATCACTCTCCAACGTGCTATTAAATTAAGTGCAGATTATTTCTACTGATCTATTAGACTAACCACATCGGACTAATTTCATTCCAAGTACAAATCTGTTTAAATCTACTGTTCACCATGTCTTGCCGTTTGACACCATCCTCAAATGATCTAGTGCGAAAGGCTTCCTCGGGAATCAGGTCATCGTAAGGCACCACAGTTGCTCTCCATCCATACTCTGAGACCGAACTGAGGATCCTGCAGGCCAGAGTGGACTTCCCAGCAGCAGGCAGCCCGCAGAGGACGCACAGACACGCCGGAGGTCTGCCGACTCTCTCGGCCTCAGGTGCTGCCATGAACTACCAGACAGTCGCTTTAAAACTTTGATTTTACATAGTATACAACTCTACTTTCATGGCTTCTGTATTCATTAAAAACTTCCGCGTTACCCTACGTCATGACGTTAGACTATTACGTATTTCCGCAGATGATCCTTTCAAAATAAAACTCCACAAGGGGAGTCGGAAGTCAAACATAAATTGACCTTAATTGCGTAGTTTTCTTTTGGCCTTGATGACTCATCAAATTTCAATGCATCGTTCAATAGCCCGCAGAGACAACTCATTACAAGAAGTAAATCATTATGAAAAGAAAACAAAATTACTATTAGTTTTTCTTCGATAACCCCCCCTAAAAACAAACAAAAAATAGCCTGGCATATTTTGCACAATACAAAAACGTGATCTGAATAAACCTTTGAAGCAAGTCTTTGAACCACAAGCCTCAGATTACTACCGTTTTTCTCCATTGGTGTGGCTCATTTCTTGAAACAGAAATTACATTTTCAAAACTCTAAGATCATTTTGGCAAACCAGTTACAGTTCAGCACAACACCATGGCTCACTTGCCAATGCAGCAATTTAAAAACTGGTGTAATGTGTTCCCGCCATCTGGTCTTCATCTGAACTCGTGCTGTTAAGTTCTGGAGTAACTGCAAGCTGCAGGTACTTTTCTTAGGAAGACCAGAGAGCAGGGCATTACAATAATCCAATCTACTAGAAATAAAAGCATGCATCAGCATCTCCGCGCTGGCAAGAGAGAAATGTGTCAAAATGAAATTTCTTTCTCAAATAGTCAATGCCCCCAAAATTCATCATCCCTTTGGCATTGTGTAAGCACAGCAAGTCAAAATGTTTAGATGTTTTGTCACTATAGCAGAGAACCATTGAAATATCCCTCATGTCCACCTCTCAATCTTAACCCATTCCTTCACTGGCAATGGTTACTATACTCCTTTTTGTGTAGCCATAATACAATTGTTTGTTAAACTGAAAAAGAGAAAAAAATAGGATTTTACAATAAGAGTAGCCTCAAAGATTGGACATTATATATATATATATATATATATATATACACAAAAAACACATGTGTGTGTGTTTGGATGTTTAGCAGCATTCAGAATCATGGACAGCACCTGTCGGGCGACTGAACATACTGTTTGTTTGGTCATCTGAGACGTGTGAAACTCATTCTTGGTCAGTCAAGTTCTAGTTTCACTTGTCAATTACTGTAAACAATTTTCTTAAATGTTCCAAGAGATTCAAATATGGTATTCATGGTATTATGTTCTTGATTAATTTTGACAATTGAACAGACTGTTGTGCATGTGATGACCAATAGAATCAAATGATGCCGACATGTTTTGGATAAAACAACCATTAGACTGAGAATCCACAATCGGTAAAGATCAATAAGATCTGTTCAGTTGAGAATTGTGCTACATGTAGGCTAACTGTACTTAAACATTTGCAAAGTAGTACAGAGAAATTGAGACATGGGCTAAGACATTTGCAATTTCATGAAATACAACTGTGTTTCAAGAAATGAGCAGAACCAATGGAGAAAAACTGTAACGCCCATATAGATGAATGGTGGCGAATGCCCAGTATTCTTCTGTAATAGGACCAGTGATACACCTGCAAATGTGCAAGCTGCAACTTCAACAGAATAATTGATTTATAATATAATGGTCTCTTTGCACAACTCCACTACTTCCTCAACTTAATACAGCTCCTTTGTTTCCTGTCTTTCATTATTGGACAGATTGACCTCAGTAACCATGACAGCAATGGCCAGACACACCTGGATTAATCAGTTTGTCCAGTAATGAAAGACAGGAAAC
>JAOXYM010000023.1:8758922-8769444 GCA_028567055.1 Leptatherina wallacei
GGCAATGGCCAGACACACCTGGATTAATCAGTTTGTCCAGTAATGAAAGACAGGAAACAAAGGAGCTGTATTAAGTTAAGGAAGTAGTAGGGTTGTGCAAAGAGCCCATCATGTAAACAACTCAATAAAACAGAAAAAGGCACTTTGAGAGGCATTTCTTTTCATTTTGTATTCTTTCAGCTGTATACCATATGCCTCTTCTGATATTATAAACAGTAGTGGCTAAAGAAAATCTAAAGATAAATCAAACTTATACTTTTATGTAAATAAAACAAAACAAATAGAATTACACTTTTATTACGATTTCTTGTTATATATTGAAAATATCACAATCAAAAGTTGAAATTAACACATTTTAAAATACTTTTGGAAAAAAATTGCATAATATACAAACATTTATTTCTTTATTTTACATTTCATGGACATGATTGTCAAGTGACTAGCAAGGACCAAATAAAATGGACACATACCCATAAATAACAAATTGACCAGCCGCATCAACCACAACAAAACTCCAGTCAACCTTAAGATGCCGACATGTAACAAGGAGTGTTTGGTTTCTATAATCGCAGTAAGTTTTTTTCCCCCAAATACACTGATGAGCTGTATCAAACTTCATACATTCACAATAAAATTAAGAAAAAGTCTGTATAAAAAGAAACTTAAGTTAGTATCTCTTTTCCAGGGATTGGTCTGGGCACTCCTGGGCCCTGCACAGAAGCAGGTTGAAGTGGAGGAGCATTGTTTGTTTCTAAATTCCAATAGTCCAGTTCTCCATATCTGAAACTGAGAGGATGTGTGTTCAGTTAAAGCTGTTACATGCGTTTGGCTATGTAGTGAAAAGGTTTGTCTATGTGGGAGGGAAAGATTGATTTAGTGAGATACAAATAAATATAATAAAATAAAATGAATAAATAAATTGAATTCATACCCAGATATTGGAGCTGAGGTAGCTGATGGATCAGGCTAAATTAAGAGAACATAAAAAACCAACACAGCACAATCAGACACATGTTAAAAGGTATACTGAAGAACCAACATACTTTTTCTGATTTACATTTTTCCTTTCTGGTGACTGAATTTTTTTTAACAAAACCCCAACTTCTCAGAGCAAAAGAAGCCCTCAACTCCCTTTGCTGCTGCAATAAATACATCTTTACCTTATCAGGTGGAGGTTGTGCTGGAGGCTGGACTGTAGCAGCAGTTTGAACATTGCTGTTGGCATAAGCATTTGCATTTCTGGCATTACGTGATCTGAAAAGACCGGGGAAAAAAAGATAACATGAGGGACAAGCAAATTTATTTTCTAAATATATCTTAGAAGGGAGAAAATATTTACTTAGGGCCTCGTTTCAGGCAGATGTCCAAGGAATCCCTCTTAAAGATGTAGAGGAGCACCAGAATGAGAAGGGCAAGAAGAGGAACCACCAAAAGGAAGAAGATCAACAGACCATCCCTGAGGGAGTAATCTGAGGTACAGAGGGTTTGACATTAATAATTTATATATTTAGTTGATATGAGGTAATATGATGCCCTGGTGCAGTTATCTAACCCACACTACATTGTCTTTGATAACCATGTCTCTAAAAAAAAATACTATTCAATTTCCAAGTTTCAGGCTATCATAATTAGAAATTAAACATCCAGCATTAGATGAGCAGCAGAGTTTGATGGCATAAATTGACAGTCAGTTTAAACCTACCTATCTCAGCAGGACCACTGTCAACGCTACCACCTCTTCCTGATTTGTCACAGTGAGGTGGAGCCCAACCATTTTCACAGTGGCAGTGGCCTTGATCATTACATGCCTGAAGGAAGCATTGCAAATATTTAGAGAAGTCCTTACTGGTCATTTTCAGGAAGTAAACTACATTTCAGGAAGTAAAAAACGATTTCAGCTACAGAAAAAACAAACTTTATTTACCCCTCGGCCATTGCAGGTAGTCTTAGCATCACAGTCCAAGTCGGCTAACAGAGCAGAAGCATTCACACACTGAAAGTCCAAACAGGTCTAAAGGAGATGACATAACATATTGATGCAGTCAAATGAGTCACCCATTCCACTTTCATTTCTTTATACATCTCCTCACAGTGGCATGAACACTCCTTAAAATAGTTTCCATCTATAATAATAGACTTACCTTTCCTTTATCACAAGGGCTACCAGGATTAACGTAGGCAGGATCGAGCACATCTGAGCCCAGGTTGAAGTTTGCATTAACACAAGTGGACCCTTGAACAATCTGGATACTGACTTGGGCACCAGGAGGGGGATTATTCACGTCCACGTTAGTGCACTGCACCTTTCCACACATAGCATTTCTGAAACACAATCAGTTTTCACAGTTTTTCCTGAGTTAGCTGATGGAAAAGAAGTTCTAAAAGTTGCATCAAATCATTGACTTTTAACAATTTAAACTTTTAAAATTTAAAAATACTTTATCTCAGAGGGAGATAAATAGTAAAGGTGTTTAAGGAAATAATCAAGGAATTAATCAGTAATCATACTCATCAAGGAATCTCAAAGTAAGTAATAACTTTTTGCAGTTGTATTAAGTTTGAGTCCAGTTCTTACAGTATAAAAATCTTTATTTTTACATATTCTCAATAAATGGATTTAGTGTTGATGTCACTTGCAGAGAAGTTTCAAATATTGATGCTTTTTTTTTATTACACTAATAAATCAGTGAACTTCCATCATGATGTTCCAAGATTATTTATGCACACTTTCCCAATGAATTACACACTTTATGAATTTATACCTGGGCTACACTATAACCTCCATGAATAAAAACCAGAGGACTTACGCCACAGTGCATTTGATATAGCTTCCACTGCTGGTAATTCCACAGTTTCCAAACGAGTTTCCGTCCGTATTTGCATGTTTAAAACAAATATCTGCTGCCTTTACTGCAGGATCTGTCCAAGAGAAAAATTACATGCAACTTAGAATATTAATGACAGAAGAAATAAATCAACATGGGTGGGACTGAATAAGCATTGGCTTCTTCCCATTCCCTTTGGACAAATACTTTTTTTTTTAAATTTTCCTTTGGTTTTGTCTTCCCCATTTTAAATTTGCCTTATGTTCAAATAAAAACATTCAATTCAACACCTTGACAGGGGTTTACTACATTTTCATAGATGTTTGGCCGATATATTGCAGAGGTATTCTGAGGTCTATTGTTCAGTGAAAGTTCTTGAATCTTTTTATTAAGTATGAATGAACATACCTGGTGCAAACAGATGTCTGCACTGGAAATCATACGTCTGGCAGCGGCCTTCATAGCAGTATGCAGCACTGTTTTGACAAGGCAGTCCATCCATGATATAGAAGTCACTGGGACAAAATTCAGTTTTGCCATCACAATATTCAGGAAGATCACAAGAGTCAACAGATGGTCTGCATGGCGTTCCAGCAACTCTGATCTAAAAAAAACAAAAAAAACAGCATCAAATCCATTGCAGAATCCTTTCCAATGTACAATGTATTGCCTCGATTCAGTGCTGGCATGGAGCTGAAGTTCAACACACTGCAGACCTGACACTTGTCACAGCATGCTCCCTGAGCACAAGATGAGCCACGGGTAAATTTACAGGTGGTAGCATCACAGCATTCAGTCTTGCACTCCTGTAACAAACAGAAAGGAGGAAAACAATATGTTTATAACCACAAAAAACAAAAACTGAATTCAGCTCTTCCTGCATATTCTTACTACAAAACCCATTAAGCATAACAGTGCATGCACTTTGTATTCATGGTTAGGTTCCTCTTGATTAATAAAAGGTTGTAATTCTTGAAACTCATTTGGAAGTTTACATTTTTGTAATGTTCTACATAAATAAAAAATCTAAGATGGCAATATCAAGTGTATGGCATGCATTCACACAGTATTCATTACTTTACATATTTGAAAAACCTCAATAAAGCACAATCTATTTCACTTATTCCCAAAGTGTGAAAACTGCCAGTTGGAATTAATAAAACTTGCACTAAACAGTTTAACATGAAGAACTCAGATTAGTTTTGCACGAGTCTATCGGACGGTACTCTACCTCTGGTGTGCCACAATCACACTGCTCTCCTTCGTCCAAGCGGCTATTCCCACATTCAGCAGTATCAATCACATCTGATGAAGATGGCTGATTTCGCAGACACACACCTCCTCCAAGGATTACCAGGGTCTCAAAGTCTTGTGCACTGCACTGGCTGAACATGGTAGAACCCCTACAGAATAATGGTTTATAAACAATTAATGGACATGATCAATTTTTGGCAGGTCTGATTGATGTATTAATTGACATTAATGATAAATATTTGTGCAACATGTGGCATCCACCTGTTACTCCACAATCATGCATACATGCAAATAAATAAATAAAGCCTGTAAAAACATTAATAAAAAAAATAATTCTAAAGCAGAAATCCACCATTTGTGGAGAACATTTTACCCAGCACTTCCTGACATGATGCAGCTTTTTCCATCACAGGTGCAGCGGCTGTCATCATGATTCATACCTAGGTTATGGCCCATCTCATGGGCCACCACAGTGGAGATATAAGCCAAGCTGTTGTCGCTGTACTGTAAAAACACAGCCAATACCTTTAATGGTGACAATCTCCATGGTTTTAATACCCAAATATTTTATCTTGACTTTGATATGTTGCATTACATTTAATATTATGAAAGAAATAGGTTGCACAAAAATCTTACTACATGCAAAGCCAGAAGAGAAAAGACAAAGAATGAATAAATCTTTCAAACACACTTTCCAGTTGAGCATAGAGTATCTATAAAGTTACATAAAATATACTTTTATGATGGTATAAGAAGTACAACAACTCCAGTTACAATATCAAATGGATTATTCTGAGCACAAGTATTGTATTTTGCAACTAATTAGGAATGCAAATGTTTTTAATATCTATTCTTAGGCATGCACATGTTATCCTTAGCTAGGCTATTTGTTATGAATTGGCTTATTTGAATACAGATTGGCTCAAACTAATTGTCTGTGAAGTGCCTTGAGATGATATTGTCATGAATTGGCGCTATACAAATAAAGCTGAGTTGAATGGAATGTCTTTAAAGAGATCACAGTGGAAAAACATCTAAGGAATGAAAAAGTCTAAAGAAAGAAGCCTTGTCATGGAACATAAGAGTTTTCCAGTCTAACCTGTCTGACTGGTGTGTTACCAGAACCTGTGACCATGAGCTGCATCGAACTGCCCATGAATAATGCAGACACTATCAGTTTCCTTGTAAAAGCTCATACCACCAAAGCAGCATGGTGTTAGAGGTTAAAACAGAGTTGAACTAACCACATTGATTCCTCCAGAAGTTGCCACCGAGCAGACTGAACCCACGAAGGCCATGCCGAGTACACTTCCATATGGCCGGGGCTGACCACTAGCACACGAGTCACAATTTGCCTTAAATTTTCAGACTCTTCAAAGGCTTGTATCAAACAAGTTCAGCAAGATGAACAACCTACGTTACTTACACAATGAGCTGACCAATGTCATGTCTGATTCTTGGTAAGAGAGTACTCTTCCTCCACTTGACAAACCTCCCCAACACCTCTCCTGCAGTGCCGTCCACACTGAAAGGATTACTATCCTTAAAAATCTCCAGGCCAATCAGCACAACACGGATATTCAGCTTCTTGTAGTACTACAACAGAAGAGAAAATGGATATCACAGCTTGGGAATAACAATAAAATTTACAATAAAACACATTTTCTTTTGCAAAAAAATCTAAAACATCTCACCCCATCCAAGAGATTAGCCATTTCCACCATCTCGTCTCGTACTGCTGTATCATTTTTTTTCTTGAAATTATACTGTTGAAAAAATAGTGTTTTATTAATCAAACATTGTATCTATATATTCTGCAATATATAATCTACTGTAAGATTCATAGGATCTTTTTGTACAGTGGATTTTTTAAATAAACATTTTAAACCTTATTTAATGCTTTTTCTTGGCAGACCTGGCCAAGATTGAAGCCTAACAGCACAATAAACAGGAACACTGTGTTTAAAATATTTTATAGAATAATCCTCCATAAAAACTGATTTAAAAAAAAAACTAAAATCATAGTGGCCACTTCAGAAAAACAACTTTATCTACAAGTACATAACAACTTGCATGCATCACCAGGTTTCTTATAAACAGAGATAAGCTGGAAAGTTTATCTAGTACAGCCCTTTAGAATAACTTTACCAAGAGATCAACAATGTCAAACTACTGGAATCTAAAAGATTGCAGTGATGAATGACTGCATTTATGATGAAACACAGAGATGGATATCCCCCTAGCTCTGTCAACTGGAAGAAACTGTCAGCATGTTTATCATTGTATCACACACAATCACAGGCCGCTTCAACAAGTTAAGTCATTTAAAACAGGAAAAAAAAAAGACTTATTTCTAAAAGGTAACAGAATCAGTGATGTTGACACATGAAAATCCAAAAATGAATACCCACCCTGAGATTATCGACAACCAGTACCAACTCCACATAACTGGTTTGAGGTAAATTGCGTTTCCTCTGTTAAAACAACACATTTGGAAAGAAGAAAAAGCAGTCAGAATAGCATCAACTGCCTATATGGAACCTTGTATAGCTGTATGTTAATAAAAAGTTAAGTGAACACATTGAGCATCTTTACCCTCAGCAGAGCAGTCAGTGACTGACCAGGCTCAAAGGTTTCATGGCTTGGCATTGATGCAGCCTCACCAATGACCCCGCAGGTCACCGGCTCTGACTGAATGTCCTTCAGGAGGTACAAAACATGCTCATTAGCGGCGGACTGTGGTACAGGCTCAAGTCCAAACGTCTCATTTCCAAGGAAGATCACGCCTCTGTAGAGATCGAGAAGTAGTGCACAGCAGATGCACTAATTAAGAAATGTTTTTATTCTGTGCCACAGCACAACTTACTGAGGAAAAGAGGTCAATTTGATAATGTCTGGCTGATAAGAAGCTCTGAACTTAACACCCATCCTCCTGGAAATATTTCTTACTTGATATATATTGTAAAGGTAAAAAACAAGAGACAAATTAATGCAAAGTCCTCTTAAAAACTGCTAATTAAAAACCAAAACCCTGATCCAGTTCTATTTATCACCTGAAGGAGGAATTAGAAAACATTACTACTCCATGTAAGTGACTTAAACAAAAGAATTTCTAACCTGAGGCCAGAGCATGTGCTAAGTGCCACCACTGAATGTTCATATCCATCTACCTCTCCATGGTAATAGCAATGCACCTAATAACAGGAGAGCAAAAACATGTTCAAGCATGACTTTTAAACCAGCCACATTCATCCAAATAAGCAATCATCAACTTACACGTGGTCGTGGATGTGATGAGTTGTAGTTGCCAGTGGCAACACGGGAATACTGAACAAAATTTGGATGCAAGAAGTCTCTGTAAAGTGGAAAAAACAAATTACATCTTTAAGAGTTTAGAAGACTTTATAACAGATTTTAAAATGCAGTCAGTGAAATGCGACTGTGCATGTACCTGTTCTTTTTAAGATGCAGAAAGTGCCTTCTGTTGTTAATGTTCAGTGCATATGATAGCGCCTCATCACCATAGTTCTAAATGTAAACAAAAAAACCTTCAAATACGTTCATATTAAGGTGGCAACTACTAGGGGAAAATAAAAACACAATAGTGTGTGATTATATATATATATATATATATATATATATATATATATATGTATATATATATATATATGTATATACACAAAAATGTGTGTGTGTGTGTCAGGTATCAACCTCTTTTGACTGTTGCTGTCTGTTGATGCTCCTAGTCCACCTGTGAATCACCTGGGGTTTTACAATTGAGTACTTGGACAGTTTTGATGTAAACTCATTAAAATTTTCTGGAAAAAAAAGTGGAA
The DNA here is from genome assembly GCA_028567055.1 of Leptatherina wallacei. Taxonomy (NCBI): domain Eukaryota; kingdom Metazoa; phylum Chordata; class Actinopteri; order Atheriniformes; family Atherinidae; genus Leptatherina; species Leptatherina wallacei. The sequence goes on from JAOXYM010000023.1 coordinate 8,766,838, forward strand.
ACCAAGAGACAGAGTAAATGCTGAGAAGTTATGTTTTTGTTAAATAATGCCACCTCCTCCCAAGACAAACGCACACAAGCAATCAATCAAAGCGCACACACCCAAAAGAAAATGACTAAGGCAATATTTAATTGGAGGCTTTGTCCTCTGGATCCTCTTATGAACTTTCAAAATGTGTGTGTAAATATATATCTATATATATGAATATATGAACATAAACATGAAAACAAAGTAACATACAAAGCTCCAAAACACAAAAAAAGATTTGTAGGCTACAAAACTTAGGCAAAATACCATTAGCGTGGTCACAAAAGAAAAGCAAGCTCCTTTACAGCTCCATCGAAAACTGTACACCATGTAACCCAAATTAAAACCTCACCTTTGTTTTCAATCCCAGAAATACAGCAGAGCACAAAGATAGCGAATAAAATGTATTTTCTGATCATGATTCTCGTTAAAATGTCTTGCTCATGTGAGGTTTACGGACCGTCTGCTATCAACTGCTTGAAAGTTTTCTGCCTCTTTCTGCGGGTCAGGTGTGGTCATGGGAGTGGCTAAGTCAGGTGTGCTAACATTGGAAGAGCACAAATGAAATAGTGCAATAAGTCACACCAAGTTTTGGACATTCTATGACCTCTTGTTTTTAGAACTGAAAAATAGAAATTCTGTCTTTGCTACAGTGTTTCCTGAATAGCTTTTTATTCTCCATCTGTTTATGTTCACATAAAGTTTAAGCAAATTTACAACAACAACAACAACAACAAAAACGGAACTTTATTTCCAACAGTTGTGTGTACTTAATGTCCACGTATTTACACAAAAAAGTAACATTTATTGTTCAAAATTCGTGTAACTGCGAAAAATGGATTCGGAGATATCGCGTTATCTTTATTTACAATGACGTCACGTGCGCGGAAGCGACTCTTGTTTTGGCGTCGATCAACCGTGTTTACCGGTGGTGAACTTTAGCATCTCCGAAGTTACAGTGAAAAGTACGGCTGCGTATTTTAGCAACAACTAAAGCCTAACAAATGCCGTTTAAGCGTTCTCTTAATCTTTTTACGAATATAAATGTTTCACTGTATGTAATATCGGCTTGAATACCTGATACATTTTCAACTCATGGTTCTGTTTGGGTGGTTTTTACCTCTCGTTGTAGTGTAAAGCTAGTTAGCATTTAAGCTAACTAATAAGCGTTGGGTGAATAAGTTGCGAGACAGAATGTTTTTGCTAGAGTTTGAAGGGGGAGTCATAGAATACAAGCAAACATATCCCTGAATTATCTATAACCAAGCCCTTATAACTTAAACTCGTAATTATGTCTCCAAATAAGACACGAGAGTGAGTTTTCGTGATTTGAATGGCCATGTATGGCTTCATACCGTATTTTAAGACTTGCTCACCTGCTGAAACAATCGCCACAGACTCATGGCTGGACAAAACCAAAGAACACTTTGTTATTGGCGTCTGCTCAAGCTGTTTTGTGAGTGCATATGTACGATTCTTTTAATGTTTAATTTGGTGTCTGTTATATATCATTTTGACATATCAATTTTGATATTTGGTTCTTTTACAGAATGACTGCATTGGCAGACTTTAAACCATCAACAAAAAGAGAAAGAGCTGAAGCAAATAATCCAACGTTATTCTCTCATAAAGGTAATTTGGTTTGATAATTTTACTCTTGTAAATTCTATGAAAACAAGATTGTAAAGCCTGTTTTCTTTTTGTCCTGCAGGCCCATCTTTATGTAATTGCAACACTGTTAAGGTAACTGTAGCTCAAGAAAGAAGGGAAAGCAAAATACTGACAAAGATGGATATACGGCCAAAGGCTGGAGCAGGTGGTTTGCGAGGTGTTAAGATGAAAGGTACCCGCCAAAGAACTGTCCCCAAGCAGCAACAGAATTTAAGAAATAGTCTAAGTCTTGACAGATGGTTGGTTAAGCCCTCAAAAAGTCAGAGCAAAACGGAAGATTGCCAAAGCCAAGAGGATGTAGAAATGACTGATGATGATGGTTTTCAAAGCACCTCAGCTGAGTCTTTGGATTGCAGAAATGATGAAAAATCTTATGTCTCTGAAACGGATGAAGAAACCCAACCCTTAACACCGCAAAGCTTGGAACCAACCTGTCCTGTGTCACCAGCTTCCAGGGATTCTGCAGGGAGTGGATTTATGCAGGCACTCTCTCGCATTGAAGATGGATTACAAAAGCAAGAAACTAAGACATGCTCAGACAGTTCAAATAGCTCTTTAAAGCAGAGAAATAAAATAACAGACTTTTTCTCAGGGACATCATCACAGAATTTACCTGTGATAACGGGTAAGCCTGATGTGTCAACAAAAGAAGAAGATGCAGACAAGGAAACACCATCTGCTGATGTGAAATGGTTGGGGACGCCAATCAGTGAACTAAAAAGAATGCCAGTGTGTGGAAGGGCTCTTTCTCCGATGAAGAATATTCCTGGCCAGCACACCGTGATGATAAGGGTTTGAGCAGTTCTTTATTTCTTTCTGCTTCTCCTTCATTCTTTTAAACTACAGCTCAGATGGTGCAAAAAAAGTGATCCTTTGTGAATGAATGAATGAATAAATTATACTTTATTG
>JAOXYM010000023.1:8769564-8781036 GCA_028567055.1 Leptatherina wallacei
AAAAAAGTGATCCTTTGTGAATGAATGAATGAATAAATTATACTTTATTGATCCCTGAGGGGAAATTGCATTTATTGTGCAAAAGGATGCAAATTTATCTCAATCAATATTCTCACTATGATGTCTGAATTTCTAACTGAGGTCTGAATGTTTTACTACTTTCACATGAGAACTGCACATGCTAATGTAATTTTTTTGGCTCCTATTGACAGACAGACCTTCTTCAGAATGGTAAAATTCCTGTTCCATACCCAACTAAGTTTAAGGATAGCTGGGATGATGTCCATGTCAAGATGCCCTGCTCAAGCAATAACTTGTTTCCTGTGCAAGATGAGGTAAGATGTTAAATGTTTATAAGATCTGACATTTTAAGGACAAAAATATTAGAGACATGAATTGTCTTATTAAAATAACTTAATGAACTGTCAAAAGATGTCCCTAATCACATTTAATTTCTCAAATTGTACACTATATTTTAAGTATTGGCTTTGCAACTGTCACATTGTAGGATTAAATGTGTCTTGTTGCTTCGCTCAAACTTAGAATCTCATACTTGTTTTGAAAAAGCATGTAGTCTATAAAATGATCAAAAGTACACTTAGTTTTTTTCAAAATTTTGAACACTTCTTTATTTTAATATGGCACTGCAATTAGAATTAAGCAACTTGTTACAAACAAACAGTCTTCTGCAAGGATATTTCAAATCATAGTGCTCATCTTTTAGGTCAGGGATTATCATTTTAAACAGCAGCCACCATCTTATTGTTTTTTTTTTGCTTATGCAGAAGTGGCAGTATGGCCAGGAATATAAAGCACAGTTGCACGAAATGGGAATAAGTGTTATTGTTATCCTTTTCCTATTAAAAATGAATTGAACACACTCTACAGAGATCTAACACAATTGATATTTCCACAGGAAATGCAAGAACTGCAGAATAAGAGTCGGTGGGAGCTGATCAAAGAAACTTTAAACAAGAAATTAGCAAGTGTGCTTGAGATCAAGGCAAGTGATTTCATGTCTTACCCTTACAAAGAGTAATGTGTCCCCTTCAGACATACAGTATAAGATATATACAAGTACTCTGTCTTGATTTCTGATTTTACATCTGACATAGAGTTTCCATTTCACAAGTTTTCTGGTTAATAAATCTTCAGATGAGAGAAAAACATATTGTCAAAGACTGTTGCTACCAGACTTTGCCATAAGATGGCATCATAGGTCAAGAAACCTGAAAGGCCCTCCTTGTCAGTATTTGTTTAAAGTTTGTTGTTTTAAACACATTTATATTGTGGTCGTGAAATAAAAAATGTTTCATGTTGATATTGCTACGTACTTTTATATGTTTGTATTTTTGTTTTATTACAGAAAGCAGTGTTGACATATAGTGCCTCTCATGCCAAAAAATGGGACTTCACGGCATTGCATTTGTATTGTACTAAGGTAAACAATATTTGTCCATATAACTGTTTACAATTTATTGAATACCTCTGATATCACATGTAGAGAATAAAGTTTCCTGTTAAAAAAACTATACACATACATAATTGAGTTGATATTAGAATGTAGGTGTGTAAAAATATATGAGCATAAAATGTTGAAGATGGTAAAGGATTAACTGTAGACTAAAATAACACTAGGTGTCCAGATATGTCATAATAACAAAAGCTATTGTGAAATATTGTTTGTGGTTCTATATCAGTTTTGTCTATAAAATAATATATATTTAGGTCTAATAAGGTCACAACTCCATGCACAAAAAAACAGTTACTGTATGTAAAGAAGAATTGTCCAAACTCCATGGGACATTGCTATCAAGAAAGGTTGAACAGTTCAAGTATTCGGAAAGTTAATTAATTCATTGTGATTAATAAAACCAGAAAAGAACGTAATTACCTCCACCACAGAGGTTGTGTTGCTAGTACAGTTGGTTTCTCACGAATAAATACAGAAAAATATGACTTTGCTGATCACTTGTCTTTTATATTAATAAGTTCTATGCAAAAACTACGAGGACAAATTACATTAAATTTCAGTGAGTTGGAGTTCAATTTTTCACTTTTGTAAAAACTGATGCTGATGTAGTTCAGGGCGTGTTTTTAAAATAGGCCTAAGAGCAAAATAAGCTTAAGTTACGTCATAGGGCCCAATGCAGTGTTGGTTCATTCGTTGTAGCTCGGATTCCTCAGCGCCTTCACCAGTCTCCTTTGGTGGCCATCCATCATCTGTTAATGTGCTCTGCGTCATCCTGTGTAGACATTCAGACAGGGCCGATTGTCTGAACCATGAAAGTAGCAGGAATATTCCATTTTGAGAGACAATTGTGTTGTGACATTAACAATACAAAAATGACTTAGCCTGTAAACTGGACATGTAATAGGCTTTATTTTCCTTATGGTAAGAAAGCAGTCACTCATCTTTCACTACTAGGTATCATATAAACTGATGGGCTGCATGTTTAATAATACTTGCATACCACAGGAAAAAGTGCATGCACAGCTTTTGTCACGAATGTCAGTATGCCATGTGTTTGCTTTTTTACAGAAGAATGGTAATTGATTAAACAATGCTTGGAAATGTTGCAGCATTTAAAAAGCAAAGTGGAAGTTCAGAGAAATAATTTAATCTTTAAACAAAAGGTCGCATTTGCTTTTCAGAAATGAAAATAGCTGACATTATGTCTCGGGAAATGCCTTAATCCAGCCTTATAGTGTTGAATCAACTCACATGTCATAAATGATGTTATAAGGGAATTCTATTAGGCAGCACCTACACATGGTGAGAGGCTCTAGCCAAAGGCTAAGTTTTATTGTTGGAGATAATTTGGGAATGTGAGAATATTTCTGGAAAGGTAAAAACAAAAACATTTCTAATTTCCTAACCTAAAAAAAAAAAACCTCAATAAAGCATCTAAAATATTGAAATAGAATAAGACTGGCGAGAGTTTCTTAGTTAACTCTGTTTTGTTGATAAAAGAAAAGATGGGACATTGACATAACTTAATTCTTCGTTGAGTGTTGCAACATAACTGATTGTATTTAACTAAAATCTGTAACAAGAAAAAAAAAATCAGGTAATTGAATATCATGTTGGACACTTGCAGGTTAAATGTCTAGTAGTGTTATGCTCTTTGTTATTGCAGGGGATGTTTATTTCTTTTATCCCTGACAGAAAACAAAAAAAGATAAATGATACATATATAATTTCTTGTGTTCCAAGTTAAATGAAGAAAGGCAAATAATGCAAATAGTCAATTTTTATTTTTACTTTGTTACTTCTCTTCAGCTCCTGGGTCAGATTATGGCAGAATGGTTTTGAATGTCAGAGAGGAGTAAACATGAATGGCATGGAGTGACAGGCCAGGCATCTTCATTGAATATTAATTTCAGCATGAATTCCTTATGAATAATCAAATAGCTGTTGATGGACAGCATCTGTTTGTTCATTTCTCCTTAGGCTGCACAGCCAGTGCTGTTTTAACTGTTATTAGCACAGAAGTGTTTTATTTGAACATGGTCACATGTTTCACTCACTCACTCAAGCAGACTGTTGTTGTTCTGCTCAGACTTATGGGAATTTGAAAGGAGTGTGAGATCTTGTTTTAAATCTGTATAGGAGCTTTATTCTTTATTCCAATCCCCATTTGCTGTAAGCACGATGGCAGCTGCTCTTCCCAGGGACCACTGCTCTGATTTCTCTCTACTCACATTTTTTGCACCTTGTTTTATTGCTTTGTCAGTCCAGTGTGATGTACAGACCCATATCAAGTCATACAGACATTTAGCTCAGCTGATTTGATGCACTGTCGTCTGCTGATTTAAAGAGCTTGCCTTATACTACCTCAGCTATATCTGCTGTTTCTCCCTGACAACTGGTTTCATTTATTACGCCCATAGGAGCAGTTTATGATGTCAGCCAAGTCATTACTTATGATAGTGTTTAGACAGGCTTCCTTTGCCATAATATAAATGTCCTAGACTAAATCACCAGTCGAGGCTCTGTGTCCTGAGCATCCACTGTCCTTTTTTATTTCAAGCACTTGGCCATTTGCATCTCTTCCTGGAAGGCTGTTTAATCAGTTGGCATGGCTGTGCAACCTTGATGAAATTGCTCTGTGATTGATCATTGTGACATTTGTAGCTACTATGGGGGTAAATATGACTAGTATATAATGTCTGTTGACTGTAGCAGTGGTGTCATGGATGGTGAACTTGTTATTTGGTTTTGGTGTTATTATTAATGAACTGTTCAGCTGAATATATACTTGGATAATAGCAAGCCAAATTGTACACATTTTTTTTAAAGGTCCAATATGCGAGCAGTCATTTCTATAGGTTATTTGTCTTCATTGCTTATTTTATATTGTCACATGCAATTTTTAAGGTTCAATAAGCTTTAAATAATCTGTACTGCTAACATTTCAGCAGTATTTTTGCTTTGTTAGATTATACATTGTACATTGTTTTAATATTTTGGATCAGAATTGTATATTTTATATTTCTGTCTTAAACTAATCAGCCCAGATGACAAAAAAAAAAAAAAAAAAAAAAAAACACAGCTGAGTTGTGTGGAAAAGCAAAAAAAATAAAAAATATTAACAGATCTCTTGCTCTCTCCAAGGTTTTGGAGCCTGATGCTGCTGAACATCTGTTTGACTCCCTGCTGCCAGACATGGTGCAATTAGCACTGAGAGCATCTGAGCTCTGCACCAAGGTAATCCCAATAAGCAACCTACAGACACACACTCACTGGTGACATGGTGGATCGCCACAGCAGGATGATCCCAAAGGTCTCGACATGACAAATAATCCTGATAATGATGGTGCTGAGGTCAAGGCTTGTAGCTATTGACGATCATTTGTCCAAGATTCTGGTTGTTTGGCATGTAGATGGTGAATACCAGTTTGTGTTTGCAGCCATTAAAAATGCTCATTAAAAAGCTTTCTGTGTATTAATCTGGCAAGGCAGCCTATCATAAAACTTTGATTTTACATCTATTTAATTATATTCCCATTTTGGTTTATTTAACAATCTATGCAGCCCCTCCGTATGTACAAGAAATATGAATTGTGAAAGGACATTATTCAATGTCGGAGCGTGTTTGTTTTATTCTGCCTTTCTACAAATGAAATAGAAAAATCATTTCCACCCAAAAACCTTTTAAGGATTTTGTGTAAGACACATCTAGCTTGTGTGGTTTTTGTCCTACTGTATTTTAATTTAGATGTTACTAACTTCTTACCTTTCTATTACAGCATTGCATATTCAGCTGTGTTTTTTTTATTTTTCATCAACTCATAATCTATATCAGGATTATGTGCTCAAGTTTGAACTGATCTTCAATATAATTTAAATGGCTGGTTAAAGTTGCAGGATAGCTCTATGTTTGTGTTAGATTGATAAAGCATCTTGAGCCTTTTTCAGATGTACTCATGTTTCTCCTCTAGCCTTTACCCCTCCTGAAAAGAGGCATGAACCACTCCATCACCATGTCTCAGGAGCAGGTGGCATGTCTGCTTGCCAACGCCTTTTTCTGCACCTTCCCTCGACGCAACTCTAGAAAGACAGAGTACTGCAACTACCCAGACATCAATTTCTTCAGGTAATATGTGTGGATGTGATACTCTGACTCATCATGCTTAAAGTTACATAATCAGGTTGTAAATTATGCTGCTGGGACAACGAGCTCCATCTCCATGAGGGGGCACTACTGTATATGGTCTTTTCACTTCATTATTTTATCCTATGGCGGGACGAGGAAGTATACAACGATATAGTCTTAACAATGTCCCGTCTTCAGTGTGTCATGTTTGGATGTTTCAGTTGATTTGTAAAGTCAGCATATTATTGTTTATGAAATAACCTAATACTTAGAGTGATATGAAAGATTGATTATTTGTGCATCTTGAAAAATGGCAAATTATGCACAAAATTAAACAAAAGCCTTAGTTTGATAAATTTTTTGAAAGATAATTTTGTGATTTGACTCCTGCCTTTTCCTGAATATCCTTTATCTATGTTTTGTTGAAGTAGTTGGTAGTTTTTCCAGATCTTTAAGTATCCTTCTAATATGTTTAGTAGAATCATTGAATTTGACAAACCATTTAGTAGTTTCTTCATTCGTGCATATCGGACAGGATGGTGCAGTGTAAAAATCTGTGTGGCGATCTCTGCTCAGTCATGTCCCCTGTATCGGTTGGCATCACTCTGTAATTCCCTAAATGGAAGAGTATATTAGGTTAACATTGACTCAGATGGCTGCTTTTGATAACGGAGAAAACCACTGGCTGTTTTGCAGGAGACTTTCAATGAATTCAATCACAATAAAATTTTATTCACATAAAAGTTTTGTTATTTCAAAGGAGAGCAAGTATCATCTTTTTTTTTATAAGTCATCAAATTGTCGCTACGTCCATGGGATTATTTTTTTCTCCTTTTGTTTCCAAGAACATTGACTCCGTAATTCTAATTTTCTCTACTGAATTTAATAATTATGTTCCTTCTCTTTTTTTATTTTAACCCTTGTTAATGATACTGAAACCCAGGTGTTTTTTTTATCAGGTGTAGTCACACATACAGTATTTTCATTTTTATCTTAGCTTGCAGTTATTTCATTGCTTTCTGCTCATCTGCTAGAAATATATTGATCTTATATAATTGTGTATTAATTCTTTATTCTTCAAAGACCATATTGCATTTTGTCACGACTGCTCTCACTAGTGGCCAACTTATGTCAAAGACATTTTCCCTAAGGGCTACAAGGGGCATGATTGTTTCTAGGGGCCACTCTGAGAAAAAGGAGAAATGAATGCTGGAGTTGGCTTCAATGAATGAGTTTCTCAGCCCTAAAGGGCTCTCAGTGCACCAAGCTTTTGTCATCATTTCATTTCCTTCCCATGAAATTTCTCCCTTTTTATTGTGGCATGTCAGGCAGGCCATTGGGTTCTTTAGAAAGAGATGGTGGGCTTAATGTTTAAAGTGCATTCAGACCTATCTACTGCACCTCACTCCCAACAGCTGTGTATATGAGCATGTGTGTTTCACCCTTTTGCCTCCTGAGGACAGTGTTGCTTAAAAGGGACACGGGGACTTTTTAATGTATCACCAAAGAGGGATTCCTGTTTCCCTCTCTCTTCCTTTTGTGTGTGTGTGAGTGCTGTGAAATGGCAGGAGTGTCGCCCCGTGATGGCCAGCCTGGGGCAACTTCGTTGTCGTAACAGCGAAGAAGCTTCTACATAATCTGAAAAGGAAGCTGAGAGAGAGAGATGTACTAATTCATGTCAAAAGTTAAAGCATGACTAAACTCACGTGGCTGAAATGGAGGTCATGTGTCTCTACAGCTCTGGTTATGCACTGGGGAGAAATTTTTGCTGGTCCTGGCTTTTGTTTGTTAAGTTGGTGGTGGGCTGAGATGTCATGTTAAACCTACTTGTTTTAAAAGTGAGCTTTCATATTCATTTGTTATACTATATATCAACAATGAATGAAGGAAATCCATCATCTGTCTTTTTTCCCCTCAGGTTGTTTGAGGGCTCCTCTTCAATGAAGATTGAAAAGCTGAAAACCCTGATGTGCTATTTTCAAAGTGTCACTGAGCAAAGTAGGTGGTAGGATTTAATTTTATTGATTGGACAAAAATGTAATAGTAGTGCCATCATATTCTGTTAAAAACAATAAAAACCACGAGCTCACTTTGACTTTAATCTGTTTGTCCTACAGTGCCGACTGGACTTGTAACGTTCACTCGAAAAATGCTGGATAAGCCACCCAATTGGATAAGGTGTAGTATTTTTATTATCATACAAAAATAACGAGCTTGTATTAAATCTACCTGGTTGTGTGGAGGCAAACCATCTTTGTTTTTCAGCTCCCAGTCTCTACTCACAAAGCTCCACATTACATGTGAAGGGACCATTGAGGATGATGGTCATGGCATGCTTCAGGTAAGACAAAAAAGGCTTCTGGAATGTTAATTTTAGAAAGACAGCTTGGTAGTGTCATTTTTAGGGACTTGAATTTGTGGAAACTTTTTGCCTTTTGCTAAAAGGGGCTGTACGTGTACCACATTGTCTGTCCCCGCTGTAGTCAGTCACTGTGCCACCTCTTTCTAGAGTCTTCCACCCAGAATGCTTACTTCTGCTGAAAAGACCTTTGAGGGAGGTTGTGAGACGTCAAAGGGAGTGTGTGCTGGGACTGGGGTCGAGGCCTCTGGGCCTCCTTTCCCCCCTCGTGTTGGGCGTGCTTCCTGTGCACTGTCAGAGTGGCCCGCTCTGGCTTTCACCTTTTGTTTGCCTCCAGTTGCCACAAGCTGACAGTTGATGTGCACACATGACCAGCTCCAGGGCACGCTGTAGCTCCGATTGATGGATGCTCTGCTGGGGTGGGGGTGACAGCTTGTCAGAGTAGACTTTAGAGGCTGGCTTGTTGTCCCAGCGTTGAGTGACCAGTTTGAGGAGATTTGCTCTCAGACTGCTCACCCTTTTGTAGCATCTCTTTGAGGTTGTGATAGGGTTGGTCTGAGCTGACTACAGGCCAATGAGCAACAACTGTCAGTCCTGGAAATTTAAGATTTATATTCCATTTGGCTAGTGTCACACTAAAATGGTCAATCGTCTGTCTGAGCTGAATATGGTGTGCATTTCTTTTCGAAGCATAAACAGACTACACTTAAAATGAAAATCAGTTTAGCAGGTTGTTATGACTTGAGGACGATGTTTTCTGACTGTAGTAATTTTTTCTTTTGATTTGATATTTGCTACTGGCAGTTGCACACTTATGCGCTGCTCCTAGAGAGAGCTCAGAGCTCATTTTTGGCATGGTGGACAGATTGTCTGAGTAATGCCAGCACCCCAGGCCACCATCCAAATCAGCTTGTCATAGATTCTGTCACACATAAAGTAAAAAGTGCAGACAGGTGTATTCCTTTCGTCCAGGCTTAGATGGTCTGAACAAAATGTTACTTTTCTTTTTTTAAAAGTAAGAATATGGGCATGGAACTAAAAATCCTCTTAGGGCATGGGTAATAATGCTTCTTTCCTCATCAAACATCCGTCTCAATTTGAAGGTGGATTTTGCCAACAAGTTTGTCGGAGGAGGGGTCACCAGTTCCGGCCTTGTTCAGGAAGAAATCCGATTCCTTGTCAACCCCGAGCTAATTATTTCTCGTCTCTTCACCGAAGCCTTGGATCATAATGAATGTCTCATTATCACAGGTCAGTGAAAACAAACTTTCCCCCCTTGTTAAATAATTATTTCATGACAGGATACTGATCAATAATTCACAGTTTTGTCCTTTGATCCAGATCAAATCCATAATGCCCTGGGTTAACTCTTCTCGTGCTTATGTTATAATTTTTTTTTGCCTTTCCAGTCAATCATGACATGGAGTACACTTTGCACAGCTTCAATTTAACCCATTCTGACTCAGCAAGACACTAAAGGATGTCTGTTGTAATGTTTTTCTATTTGTCCTTTACACTTTTTTTTTTTTCATTGGCTGAAGAGGGTAGAGTTGGCTGATGAAGACTAGGTTGCCCTGATTGCTCTGTTGGGTCTTTCTGTTGAGTAATTCCCACTGACTATACTTCACAATTGAATGTTTACAACAAACACTTCTTTGAGAGACCTGTGTAGACTCCGTAATGAGAGCCAGACTGAAGGGGTCCCTGCAGGAGGCTGATGGCACCTGTCTGTTTTTCTACGTTTTTTTTCCACCTGTCTTGTCTGAACTGTTGTGGCTGTTTGATTGGGATTGATGAAAAGGTTAGACAACCAGTGTAATATGGTAAAAGCTAGGGAAAAAACCCTGAAACAAACACATCCATTTTTTATTCTGCAGCAGTTATATATATCAGTGTGTGAATTTTACAGCTGTGTTGTTCGAAAAAATGATCACTGTCTACACAGGAGGTCTCATAAAGGTTTACACTGTGTGTCTTGTTCCCTGCAAATCTTTGCAGCCCAAAACATATTTGTGTGTTTCAGTTCTTTTTTTCTCTTAAGATATGTTTATATGTTTTCCTCCTCCTTCATTTTCATCATGGAGAAGTAATTGAACATTTTAGGCTCTCTTAGCTCATTGTGTTGTTTTTTAGGGTTTTAACTTTTCAACTCTCTCCTCTCTGATCTGCACAGTTCAGGCAATGGTCTGCTAACAGACAGTAATTCAGCTATGCAATGGTTTATTTTATACTTTAGATATAAACCTTGAAAAATGTATGTCCTCCCATTATACATATCAAAAATGCAAACATTGCATTACAAGAAAAATGGATAAAAACTTAATGTGAGAAATCAAAGATGTTATCTTTCAACAACCAATCTTACTGCAGCTTCCCGTTTTGGCAGAGTCACCTTCAGACTTTGTGCTGGCCATCTCTCCCGTGCCTCCACTTACACCACTTAACTTTATTACTTGGGCTTAGAATTAATTATAGCTGGAAGACCTGCCCAAGACCTGCTCCACTAATGGACTCTTCCATTCCATCATCTTTATTAAACCCGCCCTGTATCTCTTGTCCCCTGTTGTAAAAGTCCCAGCCATAGCTGCATTGTGGCCATGTGGTAAATCATATTCCTCTGTGAGAGGCCTTAGCATACAGTATGGATTCTAATGGATCTTACCTCTCCACTGAAATTTGCAAAAGTGCTCTACCTAATTGAATTTTCCATGATTGCTAGATATCTGGCTGCCATTGTGGAGGTCAGAAGTATAAATAGTATCAAGGAGAAGTCACATGATTCACTGATGGCAGTACTGACCAGAAAAGTGTATGCATGATGTAAGCAGGACAGCATGGCACAGGGATTTTATACTCTTGACTGGGTATGTTGAACAACAGGGTCCAGTAAATCAGTGGTAACCTTACTGTATGATTACTGTTTTCTACTTGAAACCACTTTTGACTATATTATTGTATTTTCTATAATCCATATATTAGAGAAATGTATCTTTTGAATTTGTGTTTTTATCTATTTTCTGTTTTATTTTTTGAAATACATGTATACAATATATACAATTCATTTGCCCTGTTTTACATTGACGAAGCCACAACCAACGCTTTTGACCTTTCAGTGTCTCGTCCACCACGAATGTGAGACTCTTTTATTTCATGTATTTACACATGAATGCTGCAACCTTCAGGGCATTGTGAGTTATATCTGCAGATTTTTATTGTTTGTTATTTAGAAATGATTCAAACAATCAGGTCTTTCCTCAACCAGGATTGATCTTCTTCATGCTTTAAATAATCTTTTGTGAGGACATTTGGGTTGCATAAAAATCAAAAGCATACATCATTATTCCTGAAACACGTTCCTTTCAAATGCTAAAATCAAAGATGATAGAATTTGACATTTTGGGAAAACTGATAAATATCAGGTTTTTGCACAGTGAACACAAGGTTATCTAATTTCTCACACACACACACACACACACACACACACACACACACATATATATATATATATATATA
>JAOXYM010000023.1:8781136-8794490 GCA_028567055.1 Leptatherina wallacei
GAGTTGGAAAAGTCGTCATGGGAAAGAATGGCTGGCGGAGCACAAAGGAGATTTTTAAAGTCATTCGTTCGTTCGTTTGTTTGTTCATTCGTTCATTCATTTGTTCATTCATTCATTCATTCATTCATTCATTCATTCATTCATTCAGGGATCTGCTTATCTGCTAAAGTTTAAACAAGGATAATTTATCCAACATCCAGGCTTCGTAATCGTCAGAAAGCAAGTGAAGCTGTAACGGAGAAGAACGACAATAATATGCAACAATACATGTAATTGTATTGAATCGTTCAATACAGGTACGTACCGAACCGTGAGCATTGTATCGAACAATACAAATTTTTCATGAACTTGTCCTCTGATGATGCGCTCAGTGGATCTGCGTTCGATTACTCTGCCTAGGCTGCATCTTCGAGCACAGATCCAAGAGATTTATTAATTTATTATTATTATTTTGTAGTTTCGGCAACATTTAATAAAAAAACTGTACTTTTTTAAACAAGAGTTTAAACAAATATTGTAATTAGTTTCAATAACATTACAAGTTAAAAAAGATTAAAATGTAGATTTTGTATTGAAAAAATATCAAACCGTGACACTTAAGTATCGAAGCGAACTGAACCGTAAATTTTGTGTATCTTTGCACCCCTAATATATATAAATATATATATATATATATATATATAAGTATATACATTTATGTGAATATTTTGACACATAAATGATTTCAAAAGAGTTAATCAGACTTACTGTTTATATCAAAATAAACAAATCTCAGTTGTAATTTGATAAGAAGAAAAATTTTCACTGGTGAGGAGGCAGCTGCCAGTATTTCATTCAATACCAGCAGACAGATTGCTGCTGCTGAAACGTGTGATAAGAGTTTCTTACACTTAATGTTTATAAAAATTTTTGTATATAATATTTGAATTTATGTTTCTGTTATTTATTTGTTACTAAATATATAGCATGGGTAAATTAATCATTCAATAGTATTTTCCATCTCCTTAGTCTATTTTATCCACTGATAGTTTGGTGATGTCATTGCTTGTTCTTGTTGGCCCTTCAGTGCCAACAAGTGCCGCTCAGTTGTGCATCTTAAATATTCCGTTTTAATCATGTTTATCAAGTAATATAATTCCCTTGCTTCTGCTTGCTTGACAGTTAACTTGAATTGATTTTATTGTCTATTAGGAACTCAGCAGTACAGTAAATACACAGGATACTCTCAGACCTACAAGTGGGGAGGCAGCTGCCAGGACACAACTCCTAGGTATCTATTAACATCTTCAAGCTTTTAAGAACTTATTTTTTTTGTTAAAAATAACAATTACAAACGTTATTTCCCCTATTTTTACAGCCTTTTATTTAGGAAGGTTGTAATGGATCTATGACTTTTCATTTCCTAAAACAGAAACAGTTCTTTTGATATCGCCTCAGCAATGCATGGATTTCCCAAAATGTAGTAAAGTCACTTATTTCTCTTGTAGGATGAAAGTGATTCCGCATCCTTGTATTTAGTGCCATCATAAAGAAAAAAATATGATCTGCCCAGTATATTGGTTTATGTTTAATTAATGACAAACATGATGTCTGCCGGACATTAGCAGGTTTGCATGCCATTTTAAACATACTTTATTATATTTCCATTTATTGCTAATGATTTAAGTATATGTAATTTTTAACTAATTAAAAATAAGACTGTAAAGACTGCAAGATTGTACACGTAGGGATGTAAACTGCAGCTTGACCTCCATATTTGCTCATATCCTGTAAATATTTGTAAATCACATTTATTTGCTGATTATTGTGCAGCTTGCCTTTTCTGAAATACATAGAGCTATGAGAATATGTTGCACCTCTTGGCTTGAGCTCACTTGTTTTGTTGTACTGAAATAGTACACATTTGCTAAAATGATTTGTTTATTTTACTTTTCTTTTCAGTGATGGCTGGCAAAGAAGATGCACTGAGATTGTAGCCATTGATGCGCTTCAGTTCAGGAACTTTCTTGAACAGTTTCACCCAGAAAGAATCAACCGAGAACTTAACAAGGTTATTTATTTATTTTTCTACTTGTACTATTAATTTTCCTGCTGGTGGTCTTTTATTCTTTTTTTTTTGTCCTCTTGTCTCTCTCCTTCATTTCTGTCCTTTCTGTGAACAAAAACAACCATTATGTCATCTTGTTCTAAGAAATATATTAATAACATGAGGTGAATGTTCGTAGATGTTTTGCTCTTCAACATGCTTGACTCCCTATTGATTTATGGCAACAGAAATTCCCTTTAACAATTGCAATTTCACTTTATGTAGGTTGCACTGATTTAACAAGCTGAATGTCAACCTGTTTAGTTGTTGCAAATATTACATGGGATAGTTTTCATCCGTGGTTTTTTTCACAAGGGTAAATATATGAATTATGGATAAATGTTGTATGCTTGGAATAAGTATTGATTAGATAGATGTTTTTTGCAAAGAATAAACATAATCTTAATTATTCGACTATTCATTAAGCCCAGAATAGATTTTAATTAGCATAATTGACTGTGGGGCAATTTATCACAGTTACTACATTTGCATAATATGTTTTCCTAAACCAAAGTCCTACCATACATATGATCATCTTGAAGGAGTAATGGCCATTTGTAATGAAAAAAAAAAAAATCAAGACGTTAATGTTGACAGGTCTGCTGTCAAATAGCATCGAGGACTTTGACAGTTCTGACAAGGGTGTGAAGAATGCTCCAACATGGAGATCAGTCCCCTTTCGAATATTGTTCTGTGAAGTGTCATATCTGCCCTTTCACAAGAGGAATTTATGACTCGTCAGGGTAGAGGATGGGTTCTTACAATTCATTTTCACTATGATTTTTTTTTTTTCAATGTTAAAATGAATGTCCAGAGACTTCAGATCTTTAAATTTACCAGGTTTTAACATCATTTCTAACATGACTGACAACCCGCTCAGTATGTCAAGTCTAATGCTGTGGTTTAGGCACAGGGGTTTTGTCCAGTTAATCAGTTTCATTCCAACTGACTGAAGTGAGTAGGTGTAAAATGGCACAGAGTTAGAAATGCATATGCTGCCCAGACAACCTGCTCTTATATGTCAATGTTCCTATGATAACGTAACAAGCACAGTCCTAATGGGAAACACAACTGTTGTCTTCATTTATGCATTTCATTTACATTTGATTGGTTAGTAGACAAGGCTGTCACAATTAGGAAATGTAGTCAGCCATTAATTTCCTACCTATCATTGTATTGAAAAATGTAATTGTCTTTTTCATTTTTTTTGGCACTATTATAATATAAGTTTAGAAAATCATTTAATGATTCACACAACCGTTACAAAGAATAATGAGAAATTATTGGAGGAGTGGATATTAAAAATGTAAAAAAATGGCCTGATTGCCTTTAAAGTTTTCCAAACAAAACTTGTGCATTACAAATACACTGCCTGGCCGAAAGAAAAAAAAAATTTAGCCGTCTGGATGTAACTAAGTAAATAGGTATGAGCCTGCTATTGGATAATTAGTGCATGGGTAATTATCTTTCAGCTGGCAACAAGTTATTTAACCACAACTGATGCAACAAGTAGCTTTTCATGTCAAAAGACACATCCTGTGGTTGTGGAAAAGATGTGAGTCTGTTTAAAAAGGGTCAAATCATTGCGATGCAGCAAGCAGAAAAAAACATGTAAGGAGATTGGAGAAACTCCTAAAATTGGGTTAAGAACTCGCCAAAGCATTATTAAAAACTGGAAGGATCGTGGGGAACAATCATCTTCGAGAAAGAAATGTGGTCAGAAAAAAATCCTAAATGTTCGTGATCGGGGATCACTTAAATGTCTGGTGAAATCATATCGAAGAAAAACAACAGTAGAACTCAAGTATGCTATGCTTAATAGTGAAAGTAAGAACATTTCTACACACAATACAAAGGGAACTCGAGGGATTGGGAATGAACACTTTTTTAGCCATAAGAAAACCACTAATCAGTGAGGCTAAGCACAGAAAAAGACTTCAATTTGCTAGGGAACATAAAGATTGAACTCCGGAGCAATGGAAAGTCATGTGATCTGATGAGTCCAGATTTGAAGGAGCAGGTTATTCCATCTATGGATTTCTTCTTCCCTGATGGCACGGACATATTCCAAGATGACAATGCCAGGATTCATCTGGCTCAAATTGGGAAAGAGTGGTTCAATGAGCATGAGAGATCATTTTCTTTTTGTGGCGACTTTTTTTGGGGCCAGGCAGTGTATCTTGTGTCCAAAGCCGAAGACAGGGGAACAATATGATAACATCTTTAATACTGTAATCTCAATATCAATCAGCCAAAGCAATCCAGTGGCGGAAACTGTTATGTATTATATTTCTATGTGACATGATCACAGTTTTTTCAAATACGTATACTTATACAAAAAAACTGATAACTGTGAAAGGACTATACTTGCTAAGGTTCTTTTTAAAGGACTAATTGAATAATAATCTATTCATTCACTGGTCAGTTTTTTGGTTTGTAGACTAAATTTAAACTCATCTTAATTCACATCACAAAATGCTGCTTGCAGTCATTTAATTTTCAGCTTATTTTAAGACTATTTGGCAAAGCCAAATATAATGCCAGATTCATAAGTAATACCGAGTTTCAATGCACAGCTCATTTTAGATTCATCTCTGAAATATTTACCGTATAGTGACTTATAAGGATTTTAGAATAAACAAATTGTGTTGTTTGTGTTTTCTTGGCATTTGACTTTCTACTATGCCGTTTTCCATGTTCTTTGTGTTTGTCTTCATCTAGGCTTATTGTGGCTTCGCTCGCCCTGAGGAGGAAAGTCAGAACCTTGCAGCAGTGGCAACAGGAAACTGGGGCTGTGGGGTTTTTGGAGGCGACACACGTCTCAAAGGTACGCACTGATGTAACACTGACGTCGGCAGATACTGAGCAGAAATGGCAACGGTCAACCTGGTGCACTTGGCAGTTTAATTGGACTCTTTTCCTCAACATTGCTGACTAGATTTCACATCGAAGTGCTCCAGTAGATTAGTACAGTATAAGCATCCATTTATCTTTTAGGAATACTCTTCATTTACTTAAGGTCTGTTTGTTGCCTTCCTCCTATTGATCAAATGACAAAGTTAATATGTGGCATTAATAGCGAAATTGATCACCAGCTTTAGTCCATCAATCTGTTACAGCTCTCTGTTTGTGCATTCTAACAACGAGCAAGGACCTTCAGAAGATTTTTTTTTCAACCCCAAGGAATGACTACACATTTTCCATGACTCGGATACATTCTTCTTATGAACTCTGCTTACATCAGTGTGTATTTATTAAGCAGCCACGGCAAGGTGCTTGCCTCTAATAGGCACAATCACCTACTGTCTGCTTAATGACATGCCCCTGGGGAAGAGCTTCATAATTCAGATGCTGTCCTCTGCCTGGGTTTTCTTCTGTGTCCCCTCACGGCCTCACTTTTTCCCCCCTTTGATTGATTTACAGATAATTTTTAAAGAATGTGGTCGAAATTAAGCAGGGGACAGGAACCTCTAAAGATGTAGATGCATTCAGCTTAGTCATCTTTTGAAAATGTTGATTTAGTTTTCTTTCATTACCTTGGCAGTGTCCCAACTTTAATTAGTCAGCAGACGTATTTTCAGTCTCTTAAAATATTCACAGCTCTCTGGGGCCAGTCCCGACTTTCCTTTGTAACTAATCCAGAGTTCTCAGTGGGGGTAAGACCTATTCCCCTGATTATTTACCTTTTACTGTACAGGCTACAGAGGCTGATGTGGCTCAGTTATAAAAGGAAAAATAAGCCACGGGACTGCTTTTCAAACCTTTGTGTATTACATTTTCTATGCATTTTTGGACAAGTAATGACAATGTTACAAAAAAAATTGAAAAAGGTGACGTTTATTTTCATTTGTCTTTTTACATTTCTGTGTATTTCTAAATTTGGTAAACATCATTAATGGAAAGCCAAGGTTAGCTGTAGCACACTGAAACAGACTTCTTTTATTCCAGCCCTGCTCCAGATGCTGGCAGCTGCTGAGGCGGGCCGAGATGTAGCTTATTTCACCTTTGGTGACAGCCAGCTCATGACAGATGTCCACAACATGCACTCTTTCCTCACTCAGAGGAACATCAGTGTTGGTAAGGCGAACAGATATCCTGCCATCCAGCTTCTTGTTTTTTTATTAAATTGTTTATTTTTTTCCCCCTTTTGGACTCTTTAAACATGCATAAAAGGATGTAACTATCTTCTGATTTTAATAGTGATGACATGATTTCATTAAACAGTTATGTCGCTGTAATTTTTTTTTGCTGGTATCTGTCCACTGCAAGACAAGACAACATAACCAGTCTCCTTGTCTCCATCACAGGAGAGGTGTATGATCTTCTGGGGCAGTACTACAGCTCTGTCTGCAAGAGCTGCCTCAGTCGGCGCCCTGACGTCAGCCTCTACTCGTTCATCTACCAACAGGTCAGCCCCTCCTTGGCGCCTGACGACTCCACAAGGAGTTCAGCCAGACAACACATACCCACAGGCTGCCATTAAGGTCATCTGGCTGATGAGTCACTGTGCCTTATTTTCAGAAAATGAAACAATTGATTAATTGAAATATTCTCAGCTTTCCTTTAGATTTATTTTCTGATTTATTGTTTTATTAAATCTAGCTGTGGCTAAGCCAAAATGTAATGTTGACTGCTGACCAGGGAAAATAAATGAATAAATATCAAGGATGCAGATCCATTTCAAAAACAGCTGCAGAAGGTGGTTAGTTATGACCCGGGCTGGAGCTGAGTTCATTTTGTTGCAGCTGGTAATATGGCAATAGATTGAGCTCCAATGCGAAGCAATTGTGTTTTTAATGGTGAAGCAAAGGTTGCCATCCATCTTCTCAGTTTGTCATCTTGCTTGTTTTACACCCACACATATCCAACCTAATTGAGTTGGCTGTCAGAAGTGAAGTTAAAGGAAAAGAATAACAAGTGTTTGGAAAGCTTGAAGTGGTCTCAGGAAAGCTTTAAAGAGCAGCGAGTCTGTAAAATATTCTCTTAAGCATTTAATTTGTAACAATCATGTGTTGTGATTGCAATTTTGGATAATTTTTGTGGATTCTTTCCTGAATGTTATTGCACTCAATTGATTTGGTTTTGTATTTTGACACCAACATAATGTAAAATGGTTATTTGTTTCCTCATGGCTCCTCATGTTAATAATTATTTCTTTGATTCTCAGAGAATACTTTGCTTTTTCAATCTAAATAAAACTGATTCTATGTAAAAGTAAAGTTCTACATTTTAATACTGTGTATATTTTATTTGGCAGCACCATTTAAAAGGAGCTATAAAAGTCACCAGTACATCCCTGAATAATCAGGAGGAGCACTTCATGTCCCGTGGATGTTACAGACAAAATTATTTTCTCCAGTGCATTTCTCCAGCTATTGGTTCAGCCATTAATAAGGTCACACTTTCTATATGAAGTGTAAATGACACCTCATTAAATAAAGAGTATATCATAACACATCCAATCAGATGTGAGAGGTGAGAAAAGTGTCTGACTTGATTCTTCTGTCTTTTGGACTGAACAGTTTCTTCTACATTAGGAAGAGGCTGACTTATGGAAGTCAGAGACTTTTCCCCCTTTCTTTAGGTTTAAATGAACAACAGTTATATGTAGTAATCTGTGTGTTTACACTGTCATTTGAGTAAATAATTAAACCAGGTTTATGTCTCTTATGGTAAATAACTGATCCCTTCCCATTTTAACTGAAAAGCTATATATTTTCAGTTTTTTCCCTCCATTGTTTATCAACTGATATCCCAATGAGCTGTTATGAGTCACTGTACAAATTCAAGAATTTAACTAAATATCTTTTAGCTGAATGTTCAATTACTTTTGTTCTTTGCACCAAATGGACTCCTGGGAGCCTGTAAGTGAATGAATGAGGTGTAGGTGTTTGAGCTTGGTGCTGTCTGCCATCATGGTATCAGGACCTGAAGAAGGGAGTCTCTCTTTGTAGTTTGCCGAGTTCAAAAAAAGCCTTTGGTGGCATCTCTCCCATGGGGATCAACCATAGACACACAGTGGTATCTTAGTGGATTGATCCCTCTACAGTGAGCGTCATGTGTGCTTTTGACCTTTCAGCTGCAATCTGCCATAAAGTCATGAACATGCAGTGTTTGTTTGTTTGTTTCCAAACAAGTTCCCTGTAGTGTAGTTTGTTGCTGCATTAACCTCTGGTAATACTGGGTTTACCCAGCCTTCTCTGAAGAGTTATTAATGCTACAGCCTTGGAAAATACATATATCGTACAGTATAATATGTGGATGATAATATTGTGACGTTAAATTGGGTAAAGATGATATGAAAGCCACTAACGCAACCAAAAAAATGCGCCAATATTTACTAAAATTACAGATTAAACATTGCTTTAACATCATTGGGCTCATTTTGGAATATTCAAATGAAAATATATGATATTCATAACTGGTCTTGTCATTTTACAAATACAGAACATGGAAAAGTCTGATTTAGGTATGGGTAAAAGCTTTTTTTTCATGCTGGTGATGACAACATATTTAGATATCCACTTGTGATTAAAAACAATTGGAAGTCAACTTTTTAAGGCATTCAATCCTGGTCTGGTTCTGCCATCATAACCATAGAGCTCACTATCTTTTCTCTGGAGAAAAGTAAAAATGCATTAATTTTATTCACCTCAAGATTAATCAACAGAATACAGTTATTTATTTGTTTTGGGTTTTCTTGTGGTTTTTAGTTCACAGTCTGGATCAAGATGGTCAGTGTCTTGCTGTCAACCCCTTTGCCGTATTTATTCCATGTGTGCTGAAGACTAGGCATTAAATTATTAAAGGAGTCCAGTAGTAAAGTGCATGAAAAGTGCAATACTAATTTTGGGGGTTCATAATTTTATTTTTAGGGTGTCATGAAATGTGTTTGGTTTAAAAGTGTAGTGTAGCCCATAATAGATGCCTTCAGGTACACACCACCTGTCAAGGAGAAAGGGCTTCATCTGATCAGACATCAAGGAATAAAATCCTCAGGTGAAGTAATTATGTACCAAAGCCAGATATTTACTTTGTTGTTATATGTTTTTTTCAAGGATAATTTCAAACATCCAGCTTAGTTACCTACCCTTTTATAACTGACCGATTCTTGGATAGAAACTGTTGACCTGCTTAGGTTATTTGCTGCTATCACTCTTCAGTTTACTACAAATCAGTGACAAGCTGTTTTTATGGTCCCTACCATTTTTTAAAATTGCATTACTTATCTCTATTGCAATGATAACCCCTATTTGGGATGTGTGGTCTCACTACAAAGTATCATAAAACAGCCCCAGTGGGCCAGGGCAGGAATGTTTGCCTGATGTGTAACAATGTCTTCGTGTTGTGGTTTGTAAGCCACCTCCTTTGGCGAGAGTTTGAAAGTAACATGTGTCTTTAACTTTCACGGTCTAGTTTTACATTAGAAAGGACACCCCTATACAGTATATAGGTATTCCAGTCATTTCAGCGGCAGTGTCCTCTGTCCAACCTGATAGTGTGTGCATTTTGGAACTTGTTACTCTGCAGACCTTTGTGCAAAAAAGCTTTATTCACACTGAATCTGAGAAAACTACAGAGCACATTTGACCTCTTTAAACAGCTCATCATTTAATTCTTTTTGAAGCTGGAAAAGGATCCACTTCTGCCTCGTTTCCATCCAAAAAGGTCAGCTTTGATAATGTAGGGTGCTTTATTATAAATAGGGAGTTCTACTTAAATTAATTATGAGGCACTTACTTCATGTTTCCTTATCATTTGTGATCAGTAGAGGAAGCTCCCTGTAGTGTTTAAAGGAATGATACACTGTTTTCTTGGCCACAGATTAGAGGTATTATCAGTTGAATATTGATATGTTTACTGAAACCCTGGGTGCTGTGGCTTAGATTAGTTTGCTCTGAAGACATAGAGAAAAATAAGATTTGTTCTCATGACCCCTCCTGTGCTTGTTTAATGCTAATTATTCCTACTTTTTCCCCTTTCTTTTGAAATAAAAAATGTAAGGAAAATGCTAAATGTTGCAAATAGACCTGAGGCATTGTGGTTCTTGTGCATCTAAGGCATCTAATTTGCAAATGATTCTAATCTTAGAACATTAATCATGTCCCATTATTATTTAACACTCCTGATACTTGCCAAGATGTTTGATATGTAAGTGATTTCTGTTAACATGTTGATAGCCAAAAAATTAAGCCAACTCTAATCCGTAAATTAAATTGTATCTAACAATTTAGCATGAGAGAAGAGCCTAATCACCCTTTATAGACTAAGTTTGTCTTATGTAGTGTAAAACACAGTACATGTGGTGAAATTACAATTCTAATCACCTTAAAAGCAAATATTTGGTACAAACTCCTCTTTTCCAGAACAACCTGAACCCTCTTAAGCATGCTTTTTTGTCATTTCTTTAAATGATCATCAGGACTTCTTAAAGGAAGCTCTTCTCTGGACGTTTGCCATCTTCTGTTCAGTTGTATGTTGAGATGATCCCGCACTGCTTCAGAAATGTTGAGGTCCAGGCTCTGCAGAGGATTAGATGTGTTGCCAGCTCTCATATCATTTGGCATATCTCAGCCTCACCATTTCCCCTCCTTAAGAAGGGTTTCTTGTTAGCCACCCTTCATTGGGGGGCTATTTCTGATAAGGTGTCATTGAACAGTAGATGGATCAACTGAAATTCCAGATGCATCTCTTGGGTCCTGTGTCAGAATATTGATAGTTTTTTTTCTTATTTCTTAAGATCTTAAGATTCTTATTTCACTTTCAGATGCTGTTCATCAGCTGTAGGTAGATTTTTAAGGCCTAACGGTACTTCTTTTGTCCTCTACTTGTCCAATTTCTTTTGATTTTTTTAATGTTTTACCTTAAAACAAAAAAAAATCAAAAGAAACTGGACAAAAGAAGAACTTTTATGCCATGGCAGTATAGTGTATGCCACGTTGTTGACAAAAATCTCTGGGAATCCCTATGTTGGTTACAAAAATGCTATTTTATATCTTTCATACGGTGATGTATTTAACATTTTTCATGGCTGTAACTGATGAACAAATCATATCAAAAAGTGCCTCAAAATACAATCTAAAATTGGTTCTTTGTCTGTTATTTATAGACCTTGAGTTAGGTGCATTTTTTTGTGTTTGAATGATTCATAGGTCAGTGTTAAATGGCTTCACAAACAAACAAGCAAACAAAAAAACAATTGGGAGTTACAAGGACTGGACTGAAAATGGGTGGAAACCAAAAAAGCCAATGTGCAAAGAAAAACTTCAGAAAGGCCAGAATACTATTGCTCAAAATTGATTAGAAATTTACAAGAACATATGTCTCTTTGTAAAGCAAAACATAAAGAAATGAGGGGTGGCTCAAGACTTCTGCACTGTAAATCTCTCGAGGTAATACTGAAAACTTTCCAGAATGATCACTCCCTGTAAAGTCACCTGTTTTGAATTAAATTTTAAACATCGAAGAATTCACTCCAAGGTGATTAGATCCCTTTCCCTTCTGCAATTAATCTGTGCACTGACGTTTTCAGGGGGATTTATTAAGAGATGCTTCTTGGCAAAACGCTCAGCACAGATGCATCTTGTTACAGCCGCTATCTCACTGGAGCAAGACTCAACTGAGTGAAGGGGAATCTGTCATTATTTGCAGCGACACAAAAACCAAAATACAATTGTACAGCTGGGGTTAAACAGTTGCAGGGTTCAAACTGCTTTGATTTGTTGTTACACTAAGATGAAACACTATCGTGTCACACACCCATTCATGTTTTCTCCCAACCATCACGCTCGTCTGACCGTAACAGTCTTTTCCAGACAGGATGTTTTCCTTGTCAGAGTCTTGAAATTTGAACATCGCTCTTCTGCTTTATCAAATTAGTATTGTCACAATTCACACACATGGACTGCCGTGTGTGTGTTTGAACTCAGCGTGACCTAAATGTTTCCCTACTTCCTCTGTGTCCTGTGTGGCGCCTCAGCAGTAGCTTAGCCACAGCAGTTTGACGGTAATTGTGTCTCTCCTCCGGCTCTACACATGCTGAGATGGTTCCCCCTCCAAAGGCAGTTCCTTAACTGCCCCAGAAACCTGCTTGCATCGTCTTTTAGTCGGGCTAAATAGCCTGCGATCAAAAATAGTCTCTTAAAGATGGGCTGCTCTAGAGGAGGTGGAGGCGATGTATATTTCCATGACAACAGCGATTATTTATTAGTGGCACCTTTCCGTGGCCGTTTTACTTCAAATGTTTCCACTGCAATTGATCCAAAAGAAAAATCCATTTTATGTGAAAGCTGTAGCTTTTAACTAAACTGACTGCTCGCTCTGTAAGGTCAAGGATTGAGTGAGTGAAGTTATTTTGCTCCTAGTGTTATTAGATTGCCAATTTATCATTGGAGTGTCATGTGATTGATACTGACTCAGCTTGAATGAAAGATGAAGCAAGGCCATCTTTGCCTTCACACAAGAATAGCCTGATTATCGAGTCAGGCTGTGTGGAAGAAGCTCTTGAAGAATATGTGAGAGAACAACAAAAAAAGGAAGTCACACTGGTGTGGAAATGTGGTTTGCCTATGTTACTGTTAACAATGTAGATCAACTCCTCTACAATGAAATGTTAAACTTTTTTTTAAATGCATTTTTCACTTTTACCTTGGTCTTGGATCTTAATTGTCTGTTGGATACCTTCAAAACATTTTTTTTTTTTTTTTGCACCTGTCTTGTCCAGCGTTGTAGCAAGCAGAATGATTGTCTGGCTGCTGTTTTTGTGCTGAACAAATTTACTTTGTCAAGTAAAGCTTTATATGTATAAAGTCCCACTTGAAAAACCTTCTTTATTTTAGTTTTCGGTTTGAATCCGCACCTTATTGCTGGACCCGACCGAAGGGGACAGAGAGGGAGAAAAAAAAAAAAAGAAGACAAAAACAAAACTACCATATAGAAAACAATGCAATCCATTCAGTAATCCAACTGGACTACAACCAGCACCCTACGCAAATACACACACATGACCGAGAATATCCCATGTTTTTGCAATGAGGCGAAAAGAAACAATACATCTTGATAACAAAACAGTAAGAACAGTTAGAACCCATACAAAGAGACTAGCTGAGAGTATCCATTGGTAGATACAATTAAATGACAACACAGTGACTGTGGCAGCACGCCGTATATACAGAGTGGAGACGTTCGAGGAAGAGTGGACATGCAGAGTGGACATGCAGATGCCACTGCGCCTGCATAAAGGTCAGAGAAAAGCCAGAAGAACCCCCA
>JAOXYM010000023.1:8802088-8819620 GCA_028567055.1 Leptatherina wallacei
TTGCACTTTATTTTATTTCATAATGTGTTCAGCACTTTGTTTCAATCAACGTTGTGTTAAAGTGCTCTATAAATAAATAAAGTTGAGTTGAGTTTCACATTTTACAACTGCCATCTTGGTCGTTTGGGTACATGAACTGGCAATATTTATACAAGGGGATGGAGCTGGAAATCTGATTTGAGAAAAATCCAACATCTTTGAGGGCTAGTATTGATTTTATTATGTAATTATTATCACAAAGAACCAGCAGTACACTGAATAAAATACATCAGTTTAATTAGTGACACCATCACTTACCTGTGTGAGACATTTACTGACTTAAATTTTGGCTGAAGTTGCCATTTTTCTGAATGGGAGTCTTCTGAAGACAAAGATATTTTGTGGCCTGTACCTATTGGTTGTTACAGGAAAAGTAGCCCTCGACTAATGAAACTATGATCTCTTTTGGTGCTAATTTAAGAAAAAAAGTAAAAAATAAAAAAATAAAATTTTTTACAGACTTTCAAAATCTGTAATGAATACCATTTTTACCCTTTACACGCAGTTGCACACATGGCTGCTAAATGTCCCATTGAAGAAACTCCCCCAAACTCATGATCTGACATAGCCTAACTCTTACACAGTCTATGGTAAATGCTCAGTTTAAAACAACCACATATTTCCTTTTGTGTCCTATGTGTCCATTAAAGTGTAATTTAATGCAGAAGCTGCAACTGAACATGTTAAGTGTAAAAGAATTAAACAACACTTTTCTCCACAGTCTCTATGAACCAACTTTTACCTCTTTTATCCTCTCTTAAATAATCACACAACTACCTGAACCTGCCTGTGCATCCTTCCTCTAATAGTGAAGTAAAAGACACAACTCAAACACAAACAGCATCAGGGGGAAATATCCACATTGTGATCAACAAACGCATTAGTGTAATTCACAGGGGATTTCTCTGTGATATAAAGTTAATCCTACCGCTAAGAGGTGTTATGAGAAATCAGATAAGAGGTATTAGAAAGTTTATGAGCCACACCACACAGCTGTGACTTAATTCAGTTTTACCTCTTTCATAAATTTGCTTTTTTTATTTTATTTAGTTTTTGTTCATACATTCCTGAGCTCATTTGTGTTTGTATACATCCAGGGGTTATGAAGGAGCCAGAGAGGAGTGAGTCGGAGCCGTAAAATAATGGTTCTGTGTTTAAAAAGCAGCTGGGGACGACACTATGTGGTAACAGAGAGAACCCTTCCGCCGGGTCTCTGTCACAGGGAAAGGTGCTAACCCTAAATCTTTCTCTTATTGCTATGAGCAGCACAACAATATCTCACTCTGAAGACCGAACTTCGTTTTTTTATGGGTGCTTGGGTAATTGAACAGCAGGAGAGGAAAAAGATCCAATCCACTTATCCGTAAAAGAAGTGCATCTAAACCAAATGACTAGTGAATTGATACAGGGATTCTCTCTTTACTCCTTCTGTTGCCTTTAACTCTTTGTAATTTGTCAGTAAGATATGTTTGTGAATCTGCGGTGTTTGGCACAGGAGCGATGGTGTTACCTAGGCTACATGTGTCCTGGTGTAAATAAGCCTGTCAGTTTAGCCACTTGTTCATATGTAATAGAGGACAGGGCTGAGGGATGATGGCTGAGACGCTTTATGGCCTCTACAGCCACACTTGTCAAAGAAACTAGCGCTAGAAGACAGCAAAGATGCCCACGACAAATAGGCTTTGTTTGTGTAGTTTACAATTACCCAACACGGAGACAAACTATAAAACATTTCTGCTTTCAACCCCCCCAACCTCCCGAGTTGTGATACCTGCAATCCTGTGAGCATGTCACATTTATGTTTTGATTAAACAGGATGTTTCCTTAAGAAACTGTTGGGCTTTCACTGATAAAGACCAATTAATAAAGCCCAGCAGGGATTCACGTTTTAACGACTCCCTGCAGCTTCATCGCGCCTTTTATTTAACATTATAATTACAGAGTTGTTGTGAAGAAAAAAATAAACAAATGATTCATTTTCCGTCTTCATTTATCTGTGGGTTATAAATTCATTCTGCTTATTTGGCCTACAGTCCAGGAAAGAACCGACTGTTGCATTTTTGGTGCTGCCACCCCAACAGTGACAGCTACATAACAAGCCCAGAGGTTCACTGTGCTACTGTTGCTCTGAAAAGCCCTGAGAGCACATGCAGACAGCTCCCCCCTCTCTATGGACAGTTACACAAACATACAGCCACTCTGCAACATGCGACAGGTCCATGACTCAAGTCACTCAGCTGTGCTATTCCCCATACCCCTCTGTCAAAAAAGCCTTTATATACATGAACAGAACAACATTTCGAACACTCTGAGCCAGTGTTGCTCTCTTTGGAAGATTAACATTGTTGTAATGTTAGTGCTTTAATGAAATAATAATCTCAAAACAAAAGAAATAAACCAATATTCACACTTGGAGATTTAAATCTTAAGTTTGGACTAATTACTTCATCATCAGTTTCCATGCTCAAACTTCTTTCTGTATTTCCTCCACTTAACGACCGCTGCCATGTGTTGGAATTTAATCATTTCCTGAAAATGATCAAGGCCAAAAGCCAGAAAAAAATGTCGTCTTTGAAATGTCTGAGAAACATCTGTCTGAGGCAGAGACATCTGTCTGGTGAAGTAACATTCCCAAAGCGCCATAAGTTCAACATATATGCATACATCACATTTTGAGTGTGTGGTTCTTTGCAAATAATGCTATGATTTAAAAAAATTTAAGGCAGATATAAAAGGTGTTTTATGCCCGCTAATAAGCTTCCTGTCCCACTTTGAAATCTTTGCCAGGGAGCTGAATATACTTTTCTCTTTTTGAAATTATGATTGGTGCTGTGCAGACAAGGAGCAGATGGTGTTATCTACCTCGTGGGGGAGAGGAGCAACAAGTGTGCAATTAAAGGCCTGAAGAGATGGATAAACTCACACAGATAGACTCTGGAAAATAAACCAGTTCAGCTATTAAGTACAAAATTAATAACACCTACCTGGTGTAATTGGAGGGTTAAATTTTAGAATTCTTCTGCATGGTGAAGTGAAATCAGCAATCCTAAATATGAGTTAATTAAAGTTTTGTGCATATTTATGGTCAGCAACATGTGGATAGTCTGTAAATTAACAGCTTTTGCAGAAACACTTTAACTGTCAATCCAGCAGTTTTCTTTAATAAAGATGCCGAGGTTGTAAAATCTATGAAGAATAATGTTTGCATGTTAAAGTTGGACTTCAAGTACTGTAGGAAAACATATGCAACTTCGGAAGTATTTAGGGGGCTATGCCAAAGTTTGAGTCAGAATGTCTGGAATATTGTCATCTTCAACTACCAAGTGTGTGATGGCTGCAACATTTTGCTTGCTTACATAAAAAGGTTTGGATGTCCATTGAAGACAGAAATGGCCAAAGTATTCTTTGGAAAAGAAAAACCGCTTTTCATCATCCAACTACATAAAGGCAGACACTTCATTATTGTAATACATTATATACAATATAAGTGCACTTTCTTAATTCACTCTTCACATGCCAACATTTTTTTGTAAATACTCTTTTACTCTATGATAATACTTATATCACTTGGCTTTTTAAAACACATTTTTAATTTTTTTAATGCACTTTATATGCCTCTACATTTTTTTAACCTTATTGTACAACCCCAGCTCCAAAAGTTGGGATGTAGAGTAAAATGAAAATAAGAACAGAATGCAATGATTTTCAAATCTCATGAACTTGTATTACTATAAGAACCAAAACAATAAATTTGATGTTTAAAGTCAGACATTATAACATTTTTAATGGAAAATATGAGCTCATTGTGAATTTAACAGCAGCAACACAAAAAAGTTGAAACTGGGGCAACAAAAGGCTAGAGAAGTAGTTGACACAAGTCAAAACCAGTTATTTGGCATCAAGTCAGTAACATGACTGAGTATAAAAGGAGCATTCCAAGGGGGTGAGTCTCTGATGTAAGGATAGGCAGAGGTTTCACCAATCTACAACAAACTACGTCTAAAAATTGTGTTTCAGGAAAATGTTCTTCAATGTAAAATTGCGAAGACTTTGAGGATCTCACAATCAACAGTGTAAAATATCCTCAAAAGATTCAGAGAATAAAGAGGAAGCTTAGTGCACATGAAACAAGGTCGAGGTCAAGATCTTTCTTATCTTTTGCACTGTATTAAGAACAGGCATGATTCTCTCCTGGAAATCACAGCATGGGCTCAGGAACACTTCCACAATTTACCACCTGTAAACACTGTTGCAGCTCAAAACTCTGTCATGCAAGGAACACGCCGTATGTGAACACAACCCAGAACGGCTGCCATCCTCTCTGGACCAAGGCTCTGAGGCAAATTGGAAAATTATTTTTGGGTCACATGAATCAAAACTGGAACTTCTTTTATAAGCCATGGGCAGCGTGTCATGCTGACTATAGAAGACAGGGACCGTCCAGATTCTTATTACCATAAGCGCCTATGGCATGGGCAGCTTACACATTGTGAAGGCACCATCAATGCTGAAAAGTACACAGTCCTCATGCATCCCCCCCCCCACCATCCATCCGTTCATCCTGCCATCCAACCTTCCACCCTTCATCTATTCATTTGTCCTCCCCATTTCACATTCATTCATCCTTTCACCCTTCCTCACTCCTCTCCCTTTTTCCCCACTCACCCATTATTTTTCCTCCTTCATCCATCCTCACCTTCCCTCATCATTCATCCTTCCACCACTTTTTACTTTCCCTCATCTATTTATCCTTCCTCCCCTCCCTCATCTATCCATTGATCATTTCTTCCCTTCCTCATCTATCCATCCTTACCTTGTTTATTCATCCCTCTTTCCTTCCTTTATCCATTCTGCAATCATCTTCTTCATCTTTCATCCCTTACCCATCTCAACCTTTCCCTCTTTATGCAATTAGTTTGTTTCTTTTTTTCAGGTATCATCCGGGGTGGTCCTAAGTCAGCTTGAGTCACTGACATCCTGAGACAGGATCCCCATAATGAGTCTCCTCCCAGTCTTGAAACATAAGACACCCCAGATAAACCAATTAGAACTTTCAAATCTATCTATAACTTCATCCAAACATTTCATTAAACCAGTGAACCCACATTGTTGAGGTGTGGTCCTTGTTAGTGAAAATATCCTTAAGATGTTCCTCAAGCAATCCACAACATCAACCCCCCTCCTATGCATACAGTATACTGTATACTGGGACAAAGACAGCAGTCCAGTCAAATGGCCAGATTGAACTTGAGTGCAGCAGCTGGTAGAGATCAAGCTGTAGTATGAGTTGAGTTTCAAATTTAAAACAAAAAAAATAATAGCTCTGGAAGAAGAAAATGGTATTGCATTCATTTTATTTATAGATTGCCTTTTCACATTTGCCATGTGACTGTTTTTATTACAGTTCATATAGTTGATTTCAGCTATTATCAGTAAAATAACACTTTAGCCTAAAAAATTGTTTTTCTTTTCACATTGAAAATGACATGACTTCACTTCACTATATTAAATTAAATTCTTCAATAAAACTATATTCTGTTTTTCAATAATATCACACATTATTATATCATGGATATGTTTAGAAATAATTAAGCAGGCCCTTTCGATACAATTATGTGGCCTGATTATTTGTCCTTTTTTAATTAAGCAAATAAAAGCACACTTAACAGCACATGACAAATTTTAAATTTGTGTACATGTTTCACTCACTAGACCGCAAACACCAGGTAAAAACACATCAAATCAACATTAGAGATACAACACTGATTACATTTAACATGACATAAACAGTTTGTATTACTTTAAGGCTTTTTGTATTCTCTTTAACAATATTTTGCTATGACATACAATACAGTCACATTGAAATATAAAAATACAGCTGCTTTTTAAGAATAGACATGCACACGTGTCACTTGCAGTCTTTTTACGTGATATAGATTTTGAAATGATCGACATAGTTCACATTCACTTTGGCAGATAGATACGCAACAAGTGTCATCTGCACACAGATAAATATACTCACATTTTCATGACATATAAACACTCATTTTGTTTTGCTGCAACATGAGCCACCACAAATTAAACAAGACCAACAATATACTTTTGTATAGGGATTTTCAGCCACAGCACTCTGTGAATGAACATTTTGACCAAAGTAACCACCCTTACCGGTATTCGTATACCATATATATCTGAATATCAAAAATAGCAACTATAGATACATTGATTTTAAATAAGCTCCATGCATTTAATGATCTGATCTCATAAATTGCACATAAGCCCTCACTGCACTTGGTATTGTGTTATTGCACATAGAACACTAAACACAAAAACAAGACTTCAATACCTTTTTATTCTACCTCTAAATGGAAATGACTTATTGCACATACACCTGAACACAATATTATGTCTCAGTCACTTCTGGACTGTATCTCACTTATAAAGTGTCAATATTCATAACAGTTTACACTTACTACCTATGGCTGTAACATATTATACGTCCAACGAGACTAACTAATGTGCCAATGAAACCATTATACCACATAACTCACATTTCTCTTTACACACAATATTTATAACCAGTTGTCTACTTTAACAGTTTTTTTATTTAATATAGATATATTAAAGTGCTTCATCAAACAGACATCACATATGCACAACCTCTTTGGCAAACTCACTCTGTCAAGTAATTTAAAAAAATGACATAAAAAGACTAAATATACTTCAGCACATCTTAATGGATCTCACAGTGTTGACAAACTGGCACTAATGAGGTTGGCTTGGTCACATTTATAAGGGCTCACAATTGCTATAAACTGCTGATATATATTGTCTATCTTCTTATATGTATAGCATATTACTACTCTATATTTATGTTAGGATCACTCATTTGAATCACTCTCTGACAGAGGAATTTATCCCTCAGATCGGTGCTACAAAGAGGACATGGCTTCACTTTCCTAAAGGCAGCAGACCAGCTAATGTCAGTCTACTAGAGTCAATGTTGGACCCAAAATCATTCTGCTGTCCACACAGATCCAAAAGATTTTTTTCCCCCTCAGTTTAATCTATTTTTTTTTAATATATAGACACTCTATACAGTATAGTTACACATGAAATTTAAGGCTTCGCATTTCACTCTCAAAGGAATACTATTGCACAAACAATACGTGAAGGCATCTCAACTACAGTCTAAATCTACTGAGTACTAAGTGTAAGAGCTGAGTGAGCATACTTTCTCCATATGGCTTACTTCCCTGATTTATGAGGCTGGCTGGCTCCCTGGCTAGTGTCACCCAGTTTGGTTGCCGCAGCACCGGTTCTGTTGCACAGGTCCCTGATTTCCAGTAGGCCCTCGTTCAGGGCTTTGACAAAAACGGCCGAGCTTGTCTCTGTATTCTCCCAGAAACTTGACACACAGAAGATGATGTGGTCCGACTGTGGGTTGTAACAGGCACCGTAGCCGTTGGGCACTACCGGGCCGTAGCAGCAGAACATTTCCACCGTCGTAGGAACCTGTAGATAAAACCGCATGATCTGCGTTACACCAGCTTAGCCTGACTAATGAAATAGCTGTCTGGATTTAAACAAAGTAATCAATTAATGTTTGATATATCAGGATTGTAAACGTAAAATGTGTCTCTTGTGTGCATCAGGTCCTGTAAATATATAGTGTGCTATGTATTCACAGAGTTAAGTTGTCTTAATTAGCTTATGTATGTGGCTGCTTGCAAAGGATATAAGAAAAAAAAGGTAATTATTTTATGCAATTATTATGGGGTTTAAGTGCTGAAGGGAAAGTGACAGATGATACAGTGAAAGTCTGTGTGAGTAAATCTAGTGCTGAGTCAGTCGATTTTGGCTGAGTTTCAAATTAAAAAGACCGTAAGAGCAAACATTTCAGCCTCAAGCCACAAACACCAACATAAAACACATATCTTTAATTGGTTGTGTGTATCACAGTGAAAGTAACTACGGTTACAATGGCTCCTTTTGTTCCTGGTTTTCTTTACTGACTACACCACTTAGACCTAAATATAATCATGCTGTCAATGAACCACAATTTAGTCTAAGTTCAGATATGAACTCATTAACTGTTATATTTATATAAATAACAATATTAGCAGGCTTTGTTTTCAGGTGGCAACACATGTGTTGGTGTCCCATTGTTGTTTCTACAAATGCACTTTAGAATAGTTTGAATGTTTGTATAGTTTTTCAAGACGACCTGTGAACGTTAAAAAATTGGGATTTATTGTTGGAAAAGCAGAAGTTTATATCATAGACAAAAACATCCCTGTGTTTGTGTATGATACTTTCATTGTTTAATGTTTAAAAGGGGGAAAAAAGGATAAAAGTTGGATGAAATAAGAATTTGTGTTACCTGACTGGTGGAGAGGATGAAATGGTTACTGGCCAGATAAGTCTCATCACAGAAGATCTCTGGCTTCTCCATGTTGAGCTCCTTTGCAGTCTTCAGAAGCCCAAGGAGGTGATTGTCTATTGCCATTCCTGTAATAGCCTAAAAAAACAAACTTTTGCTTAGAAATGATGGAAATTCTTATCAGTTAGAATCTCAAAGTGAGCACAGAAATGGTTTATAAGTTATGTGAAAATTGTTGCTGCAATACTGGAACATTCCCTGGAGGTCTAAATTAAGGGTCGTGGACTGGACTGGATTGGAGCTGCATCCAAACAGCTGCTATAGCTGTTGTATAGCAGTGGACTAATTTGTCTAGTTGAATGTTGAACTGCAGTCTAAAGTAATTTTTTAGTTCCCTAAAAAGTTTTAAAAGTTTTAGGTATTTTTAGGGGAGATTTAGCTAAAATTAAGTATGTATCATAATGAATTAAGTATGTGGGCCTTTGCTGAACCACACAGGCAGCAGAAGTTTGCCTTCAGTGCTTTCTGACAGTCCGGTTCTGTTGTATTAAGACGAAGAGTGATAAAGTGCTAATAGTGGATGAATGGTTTGAATATAGATGTAAAATAGGACATACAGTGGGGTCCAAAGGCACTTTTGAATAACTTTCAGAAATGATTATTTCTAATTTGTTGCAATCTGTTTTTATCTTTTGCAATTTAGTCAGGTTACGGTAACAAAATTATATGATTAAGTTTAGGAAACTGTCTTAAACATTGATGATTTCATGAAAAAGCACTAAAGGCAAACCTCTTCCATGCAAAGTTTAATCATTTATAACAATTATAACAGCATTATAACAGTTTAATCAAATTATAACAGTATAGTGAATGTTATAATTTAATGCAAACAGCTGCCAAAATGTTGGTATCCACTTTTAACCCGTTTGGAAGTTTGTGCTTTTTTATTAAGAGCCAAATTTATATTAAAAAAACACATTTTTAATATACAGTCCTCAAATTCAAGTCTTATTTTTCTATCTATTTAAGTACTGATGACAATTAGAACAAGGTCTTTTTTTAAAATCCTCAAGTTTAAGGAGGTTGTTCTCAAAAAATCATCAAGTTTGCGTTTTTAATGTTTTGTTATACATGATAAAATACCACTTCTTATTATTTTGGTAGTAGAATTTTTTTTTTAATCCACAAGAGTGATGCATCTGTGCTTGTACAGTAGATTATTTTCTACATTTTAATACTAGCTTAGTTCATCTTAACCAATCTTACACAAGGTACTTCTTAAAGTCAAGCAATGATTCCTAAAGGCTGTCATTTCTACGATGGTACATCATCAGATCTCAGCAAAGGACTGTTCTGGTGTCAAAGATCCTTCAAAGGACTTTGTATATTGTTCCATTAGAAAAAAAATCTCAAAGAGGCTTTTCTTTATCCTTCGGCTCAAAACTGGCTCAAACAGAAAATGATTTCTTTACCTCTGCTTAATACTTAGGATAAAAAAAACAAACAGCACTAGACAAGTCCTGGCATAACATCGGCTGTTCTCTGATACTGTCAACAGTCATATGGCGCTGTGGTTAAAGAAGGCTCCAGCTTTTAGCAAGAAAAATAATGTCATTGATAAAAAAAAAACAAGATGTCTCAGGGTGGTGTTCAGCAGTGTTGTAAATGCAATGCTAAACTGGTTAAGCATTCTTAAATTTTAGCCATCAAATAACGTCTGTGACATCAATATATTTTTTAAGAACTGGAATACTTACGGCGACTGTGTAATTTGTTTGGGCATTAATTGCATCCCTTAGCCTTTTCATTTTTTCTGAATCCTGTTAAAGAGGTAAAAATGATGTAAGGAAAAAGCAAACCCAATGCATTTGTTTGGTCATAGACAGCAAAACAGCTTCTAACATCATAGATCCATCAAGTCTGCAGGGAGATCATCTGTTTAAATTGAGAGACTGGGTCTGGCATGCCAAGCTGGATAGTTGCACCTGTTTCATTTAGCAATGAGCTGTAAGGTGGGAGTTAGTAATTGGGGTGAAAGTGAGAAAAATGACTCACGTTGTAAGTTGTTCTCTCATCTGTCATGGACTTCACAAAAGCCAGGGCCTCACGAGTGGCTGAACGAATGTTATCAACCCGACCTTCTTGAAAACGGCGAATTGATGCACTCTCGTATGTGGACACAAGCCTTCCCCTGCATCTGACAGACATGAATTGATAGTATGATATTCCCATTAAATCTATATTTGATTTGAATATACTGTATATATTGTATAAAGAATATAATTTACTTGTAAAATGCAAGTTGTAAGGCAACTTGTATAAATGCGTCTGGACTCATTTTCTGCTTTTTAATGAATTCTTTTCCATAAGTTGCAAATTTGAGCACGTCCATGTCAAGATTATTCACCAGCCTAGAGAAAAAACAAAAAAACAGTAAAATTGTGAAATATGTCTCCAGTTATATTTGTTATTATCTGTAAATATAGTTATGCATTTGTTTGCTTGTGTTGGTCTTGCCTCTGGAGTCTATCTCCAGATGCTTTTAAGAGTCCTTGGATGTGGGGGTTGCATTTCCAGAGCAACCTTCTTGGAGGGGGAAGCTCTCTCACCATTGTTGACTTAGCTATCTTGGAGGGACTTCCTGTTCTGTTCACAACAACAATACTTTTGTTTCCCACAATGTGAACCTCATTGGAAATCATTGACATGACAGTATTCTTGGTGTGCTGACTTACATATATTTCATCAAGTGTTCCGAGCACTGCACCAGAACTATTCCCTCAAATGGCGAATGATCACACACCACCCCACATATCCCATCCATTCCTACAACAAACTGGGAGAAGGTGGAGTTCAGTAATTAAACTTCATATTCATCAAGGATCGCAGTGCCTGGAATAAGATCCTACCTGCATTGACTTATCATACCAGCGGTTTGCACCGTTTTTCTCGTGCCCTCCACCATGTAGCATCATCAGGGCCCTATTGGTATCACTGGGTTGGAGACCACAGGGTTCATCCAGACACACCACACATACACAGTTCTCAATCAGGGCCAAAGAGTCCCGGTTGGTTTGTTCTGCATACAGAAAGTAGGTTGACAGATTACTCTTTTGAAAATTGTTTATAATTGGTTAAAACTTTAAAAGTGGGCAGGAAGGAAGTTAAGTTGCTGAAAGACCTTTTGTTAGTGCTTCTCTTGCTTGAGCCCATTCTGTTCTCCCATCTGATGTCAGGATACCAAAAGGAGGGAGTCTCTCTTCAGCGTTTTCTGACATTTTCATGATCTTCTCCAGTTGGTGGAATATCTCCATCTCATTGAGCTGCTTGCTGTTTGCAACTATATCCAATACGAAAAACTAGTAAGAAAAATAGATTTCAGTGAAAAATGTCATAGACGTAATCATTCCATCACCTGCAAGACACAGGACACAACTTTTATAGGGGACCATGTTGAAATGTGTCCTTACTGTTGAACCCATATTCTATTCAAACAGCTGCAATAAGGAAATTAGTAATAATGATAATGACTAAAAATGGCAAATTTGTTCCAACAATACGACTCATCGGCTCCCATCAGTTAAAGATGGAACTCCAGGAAGCTCTCAGACAAAGTGGTAGATTTAATCAGCTGTAATCACATTAACTCATTTAATCCCCATAGGGATGGGCCCTCATATGCACGAGACTGATATCTCTTAGGACCATTTCCAGGTGAGAACTCCTGTAAATGTTGGAGGCATGGGATTAACACATTTGTATGAATGATGAACATCAGTCAGGGCTCCAATACTTTTTGGATGAAATAAGGTATAAAAAATTCCTTAATTTCAAACCTTAAAGTTGACATGTACAGATACTTACTGGTTAAAGAAAATAAGTGAATGCATTGTTACTCTCTAGCTATCTGAGTGTTGGACAAGTGAGCTATCACGATTACAGTTTTTTAATGACATGGTTAATGTTTCATCTTATGCATCTTATGCAATTGTATAAAATAGTGAACTTGAATATGTGGGTATAGCCAAAGGGTGGATGGATGTATAGCATCAGTTATATGCAGAGCCACATCATTTCTAAATACTGAAGTGATGCAAACTCAAGCATTTGCTTTCTTTCCTTCCGGCTTTTTTCCGATATTAATTTGTATTCCTACATTTATTCATATGTTTATTCATTTATGTATTTAATGTCTGCAAAACAGTATCTCTAATGACATTTTCAAGGTATGTACTTCCTGGTAAACTTGTACATCTTTGATATTTTGCCTGGTTTAAATATTCAAATAGACATGTTAACATCTTGAGATAGCTTTATGCTTTCCAGTTTCATAAAGGCAGATTGGATCTGTTATCCCAGCCGGCAGTAAAAGTCTATGAGGTAAACCAAATATGTGCAGCGTACATACAGATGAAATATGTGGTCAGTTTGTTACGATTTTATGTTTTTATTATAATAATTCTTTTTCCCCCCATCGGATATATAAGATTGCATTATTTTGTAATACATAATACAATAACATGTGATTCCTTGTTAAGTCATGTCTGATGTTCAGATTAGTCATTTTCTTTTATTCTGATGAAGAAAGGTGATCAAGACTAAATGTAAGATTTAAACACTCATACAACCTCTCGTGGTTCTCTGGACAAGGTACAGTCTCTATTTAGTTTGTGATGGCATGTGAAAAGTCTCAAAGCCTGCCATCCTGACCTGGTTCTTGCATGCCACAATTATGTGCTCTGGCACTGAGGAAACTGCATTCATGTGGACTTTCAGCATGTCTGTCTTTAACCCTGGGTAGCGGTAGGAGGTGAAGAGGCGGTAGTACTGCTCCATGCACAGAGGAGTCCCAGCTAGCTGGCCTCGAGCGAAATCCACTGGCAGTGCTCGCCTGCGAGACATCATTACACACACCTGATTACCTCTGACTCATTATTAAGGTTTTTAAGTTAAACCCAAAGTGGTTGCAGGGTGGCAGGTAATCAGTTATAGACTGAACTCACGCATCAATGAGAGCCTTATACTCCAGCACTCCTTGGATGAGACGGGCAGCAAATCTTAAAAGAGTAAGAAGGATTACATTTTTTTTAAGGAAAGAAAAGCAAAAACAGTGCTGTGAGACACTGGACATACAAATCAGGCTGGATGGTATCCATAATTAGATATACTCCCATCCGTCAAAAAACTAACCGTAATCAAATCCTAGTGAATTACTAGGCTACAGTGAGGTAGCTGTGTGTGTATCTGTGTGGGAGAGAGATAGTCTGTGTATGAGTGGGCAGTGTGGGCAAATAGGGAAAACACAGCGCCTTGTCAGGTCTTATGTTGTATGTCATTTGTCTTGGTGTTATTACGTTCAAAGCCAGATCAATACAAAGGAGGCAGCCGCAGCTCACCACACCCCTAAATGAGGCCTGACTAGCGGTCTCTGTGGAGAGTTTGGCCCTGTCACTCCCAATTTAATAAGTGGCTGTGTCAGTAGATTACCAGCTGCTTGGGGTGCTCTGGAAATATTCAGTTAGCGTGGTTCAAACTGACAAAAGCTAATACTGAGTTACAGAGCTGGGTGGATCGGTGTAATGTCTGGTGCACCATGACTCATTTAATAATGGGTATGACTGTAATTCAGATCTTAATCTGAGCCTCTGTTTGCTGAGAAGAACATCAACCCTGTCAGCAGCTGAAGAGCTCAACATACATATTGTTGTCTGCTAATGTGAAATGGAGTTTTTTATTTATGCAAAACTAAGAATGTACATCAATTTCACAAAAAATGTACACTGTAAACTTTAAGAAATGTGAAATGCGCTGTACAATTGCACATTACCCCACAGTTGTTCGTCAAAAAGGAGTTGCAACTATTGAGTTTGTGTGTTTTAAAGGTGCCCACAGGACGTCAGTGGTAGGAAGTAGGTTTAAAGCAAAACTTTAAAACTGAGCAAAAATGAATGAATCAAGTCAATTTTAAAGCCAAAAATCCAAAGGTTTTTCCTTTTCCAAATCTTGAGCAAGATAAATATTATCTGTTATTTGTTGGAGAAAACAAGAAGGTGGACACTAAATAACTGATACGACATTTTTTGTCATTTTCTGACAGTTTTGAAGACAAATAAAAAGTAACAGGTTTATTGCTAATCTAAATATTTATTTCATTTATTGTATTCTACTTTCTTTTGACTAGTTACATAAGAGTAATTTGCTTTTTGTAAAATATAATCAACCCAAACCTGAACTTTTAAATCTAAAGTTAACATGGTCATATTATGTCCTGTAAATGGATTCAGTCTTTTTCTTTAGAACATAAAGAGATTAGAAGAAGCTTCTATTTTTATTTGTCTTTTCTTTGATGGCATGATTCTGTTGTTTCACCTCGTGAAGCTTTATCAGAATGGAAAGAGAGGAAAAAGTTCAAAGTTTACACATCAGCAGCAGAACCAAATGACCAGCACATACCTGAGGGTATCTTTATAATCTCTGAATGCCTGCTTTGGAAACACCATGGCAGGGCTGGAGTTGACCGGTAAAGCCAACCTATTGTTCAGGTACATGTCCTCAAGCCAGTAGTCATAGACCTATGTGTAAACACAGGGACACATTGTCAGAAATGTTGCTTTGTTAGGCATTTTGAACTCTATGTTATTGCTTAGAGAGTGAAGACCTGTGGGTAATGGAGCAACAGAAACATTGCAGTGGATCATCTACCAGATAAAAAAGGAGAGTGGGAGTGTGATAGACTTCACTGCGTTGGATGAGCTTTGGACACACCAATCACCCAGATGCAGGAAGAGAGACTGAGGCTCCATAAATCTTCATTATCAAGTGTTATATGTTTTTCTTTGTAACTGTTATGATTATGTAATATATATTTGTTGTGAATGTTTTATTTTCTTTAACACAAAAATTGAGGCAATTTTCATTTTCAAAGTCAGACAAACATGTGTAAAGAAAGTTCATTAAACAACCTTCTTTTGAATAGCTTTTCAAATGGACAACTACATAACTAAAAAGGGAAAACACATCTGCTTATTCATTTGAACAAATGCAAGAAATCTTTATTGAAAAAGGGAACACTTTTCCCCTAATGCAGAGGCCTACAGCAAGTAGCAGCAGATTTGTTTATATTTTAGATCTCAGAAATTACCCAGTTGGTTGTCTTGTCCCTCCGCTCCATAAGCTTCTTCTGTAGAACCTCTCCGACACCTCCAGGAGCCCCAAACTTCTCAACGATGGCCTTAGTCTTCTTAAAATGTTCTTCCTTCACCAGATGCTGGACGCACTTCAAGTAAGTGTCAAGTGTTTGTTTCAACGGAGGCACAGGGACCTTTGGCAACACCTTATAAAGAAACAACTCAGAAGTAATTATGGAAGGACAGCAACTGTTCAACGTTTGGATGTCTTTCCTTTTAGTCCCTGTTCATTAGCTAAAAGGGTAATTCCTTGGCATGCATCCTTACTCCTTTTTATCATTA
Source organism: Leptatherina wallacei (assembly GCA_028567055.1). Classification (NCBI taxonomy): domain Eukaryota; kingdom Metazoa; phylum Chordata; class Actinopteri; order Atheriniformes; family Atherinidae; genus Leptatherina; species Leptatherina wallacei. The sequence continues at coordinate 8,817,980 of JAOXYM010000023.1, forward strand.
TAGCCCGACTAAATAATTCATCTTGGATGCTTCAAGGCCTGTTTGAAAATTAATTCCACCACCTCATGGGTATTGTTGGAAAATGCAACTTGATTATCTTTTCTGTCTGATCTTGGATGATTTGCATACTGACTGCTGTTTGAGAAGCCAAGATGTTAATATTAATAGGTTCAAGGCAATTGTAAAAGTAATTGTGGCTGCGAGTTTGTCCAAACTTTTTAAATGGCTTTACATCACTGTTAAAGAAGAACAAAAAAATCTGATTTAATTTGTCACCACTCAAATAACAGTAAACACTATACAGCAATACGGTCATTGTTATGATATAAACTGGATGGCAGGATTGAATGGCTGCTGCCATTTTTATGCTATGTTATTATACAGAAATAAATATGAAAAATGTGTTAATAATGAAAAACGAAAAGCCTTTCTGTCCAATTTTCACCCCTAGCGGTAAGACAGGTAAGTGAAGCTGTGGCGCTGTCCGTGGTGCTGAAATACAACAGTTTACCTTGTAAACTTCATCACCACGGACAGGGACGCTATGCAGTGTATGCAGAAAGTAAATTAACACAATGAACGTAATCACTTTATGACAAAGTTACACATTTCATACTTGGCTGCCTTGGTCTCCAGCCGCCTCTTTCTTCAAGATTGGCATGCTTGCAGTCCAGTCCAGTCAATGGAAAATGATTTGGAAACCCTCTAAAGAAGGTTGGAGCCGCGTTCCTCCTTTGAAGCATGGTAAGACATTTGAAAAAGGACATGAAAGGGGAAAAAATGCAATAAATAAAATTAGGCCCATCGAGAAAAATGCGGCTACATATGCTGTCTGAAAGTGAGCCAGGATGCTTCCATTCATCACTTTGCAGCCTAATGCAATTTGCTTCCTGTCCTTGAATTCCAGCTGCGCCCCATGCTCACCACTACAAGCAGATATGCATCTTAGAAACTTAATTTGACCTTTTTGTTATTAATCTATTCCTAAACTAGCTGAAAGGGAATTCATATATACATATATTTCTTTCATTTCTAATTTAAAAAGAGAAATTATTACACAAATAATGCCTATTTGCGATGTTAGATGTCTATTTATTACCGAATGGAAGCAGTTTCTAATAAAAAGTCGACCATAAACTAGTTTCATAGTTTTTGTTTTAAAGATATCGTCCTCGATTCGCCGGCCAAGGAGCCCAAAGAGTTGATAACAACTTATAAGCTTAACACAAAATTCCCTGTTACTTTTCTACTTGTTCTTTTGTTATTTTCTTTAGCGAGAAAGAGCTACTTACCTGATAGTTGCAGAACTCAGGAGGTCAGAGAAGTATGATGAAGTTGCTTCCCCACGCCCACGTCATGAAAACCCATGTTTTTAAGGTAAAGCTCCGTGTGGGCGCTGGACTGCTCCTCTGTCCTCACGCCTCGCCATAAGGCTGCAACTTCACATTAAAGCGCGGCTTGGAAAAGATGCTGAAGGTGTTTGAGTTTACCTACCCCCTTGAGGCAAGAAACTCCTCCCATCGAAATCCATTCGCGGAACATGTTATCTGACAACTTTGCTTACCTACCCACCCCCCCCACCCTCCCACATCCGATAGAAATTTTGATATACCAAAAAGGTTGACAGACGCCTTTTGGTGT